>CAJINU010000001.1:2435990-2509241 GCA_905178165.1 Amoebophrya sp. A25 | reverse complement strand
TTCTTAACGTGGATGATGGTGTCGGTGCAGATCGCTGACGAACCTGGAATCTCCGCGGAAGAGGACCGCGATCGAAAATGTTACTTGTCAATGTTAGACACAATGTGCCAAGGTGGACCTGCCGACGACGATGCGCCAAGTGCTGTCCTCCGTCGAGCAAAAGAGACGTCTGGCGTCGCGCATGAACTCGACCGCTGGTGCCATAGTATCTGCACTCTCGACTTCTTCAGCGATGCAGTAGACGCGGGATGCTCGGTTCGCGATTATAATATTGTCCATGGCGTCAGCGGTGTCAACGGTTTCTCGGAGGACTCCGCTCCCCGGGTTGTTGAATGCTACCTCTCGTTCATGAGTACAAACGGCGCTGTCGTTACTCCGGACCACCTATTCTGCTTGTATTGCTTCCCAGCGTGGAAGAGTGCCCGCGGGTGTCAAGTTGGTATTGGTACCAGTGACCTTCATGTCTTGGGAATGAGACTCGACGAGCCGCATCTTGGAACAGTTACCTTCGATCGGGTTTCGCTCCCGAATCCATCCACTACAACCAGTGCCACCATCTCGAAGATCGTTTCGCGACCGGTCCGGCGGCGTCCTTCCGTCAGCAGTATTGAAGACGACTCCATTCCTTTTGCGGGTGCTGTCGCTCTCGGAGTCGTCCATGGAACTGTCCAGCGACCTGCCCCGCGAACGTTGACGGTAGATCTGCCTTATCCTATTGGAACCCTCGTCGCGTTATCGCTCGACCGCGAAGAATCTAAACGTCTCACGATTTTAGTCGGGGTCGAAGATGGCTGCTCGGTGCCAATGTTCAGAATCCCTCCAGACCACTGCGTAGTCCTCTGGGTCCAAGCTAAAGCGGGCTGTCGTTATCCCGATCGGGTGAAGGTGTTCGTCAGAGAGGTCGGGCGCCTCGCCAGATGCACTGTCACGAAGGGAACGGTTACCAGAGAAACCAGCGCTACCGCTGAGACAGACCCTGCGCCGTATGTCTATGAACCGCGACAGACGCGAACTTTCCCGGTATCAGATAACTTCGACCTTGGTCACCCATCTCTTCGGAGTCTCGGAGTCAGCAGTAGCGGGCGCCACTTCTACTTCTTCGACGACGAGGCTGATCCTGCAACCGTAGTTCTGTCCGGTAATGATTTGGAGATCTCGGGTGATGGCGTCAACGCTCAGAGGGTCTTCGACAAGTTGACGGGTGTGGGTGTTGTCTGTGAGAGCAAGTATAAACGTGATGAGAAGAAGCAGGTCGACCTGGGCTCTGAGATTATACATCTGGCAGAGTGCTATGTTGAAGATGATGCTTTCTACAACAAAACGGTAGTCCACAGAACAGACCCGATTTGGAAACTCCGCATCGCGCAGCACTTCGTGAAACACAGCGACGTCTTGCTGCTCAATGAACTTGCCGCTGAGGATTCTCTCCCAGCCAGTACCGTTCAGAAGGTCCTTGGTCGGTTCATCGACGGAATTTGCTTTGTCTTTTTCCTGCAGTATTTCATGGATGGTCAGGCACTGCCGCGACTGAACGTCGCAGAATTCGGAACCAACCTCATCGACTTCACAAGGCCGCTACCGCGTCGTAAAGTTCGCGCTATTCCGAGTAGTGAAATTGAAAGGGTCCTCACTGAGATGATCTTCTCGCGAGATGTCCACAACGGTGTTGCCCTCCGTTACGACGCTATGCGGGATGGTGTTATCAAGTGCTTCAATAACGGTTTTCGTGCTCCGCGATCTGGACTTCACTCTGGGCGTGGTGTCGTGGGGTTCCAACGATTAAACCAGATGCTAATTGATGTCGCTGTTCCTACTTCGCTCCTACCTGAACTTCACGGATTACTTCGCGATCCTCGCGCCAAGGCGTTCGGCAGTTCGGACGTCTCTCGATGTTTTCCCAGCATACCGACCTCGCGTGACTTCGGTACATGGTGCGCTATCAAAGCCGGAGACCTCGTTCTCGTTCCTGTTCGGGCATATCTTGGCGTCAGTGTCTGGCCTGGAATCTGGCAGCAGATCGCTTATCCGCGATGGAACAATCTGCGATGTTGTCCGGAGGTCAGTACGCAGTTTCTTAAAGAACTACTCCGGGCTGCCACCGCCGATGAGGCTCGTGGTCTTCCTTGTGCCACTGACGCACTCTTAACTGATGACTTCTGGAATGTGAAGGGGGGGTTAGAACTGCTCTGAAAGTAAGTTCAATTATCTCTGAGAGTAAGTCTCGCTATCTCTGAAATCAATTTGACTTGTCTACGTGTAAGTAACTGGTAGAGCTGCCTGATATCAATGTTCTGCAGGGCCTACCATCGTTCATTCATTTCAATCACCCCCGTGACGGTTGTCCGATTCCTAGACTGGATCAGAAGCCTATACTCAGACCCTTTAGACTCTATATAGGTGGGCGGTACCTACTAGGTTTGGCGACGTCACTTCGTTTCGTCTCATATCTGCATGCGTCAAGCTTGAGTTTCTGAAGGTCTCTTTTCGTATCGTTGTTCGTAAGTACTTATCTGATCTTGGTAGTCAGTTTCTTTTCGTTTCTAAATGGTTCTGATGATCTTCAGGAGAATGCGAATCCCCATACCGACGCCGCTATCTTCTGGATCTTGAGTTCTTTTAGGATGGTCTGCTAGTCTTTTGTGCTATATTTCTTCTTAGATTTCCGTCGCATGCATATGGTGCCACTGGTGCTTGTGTGAGCTCGTCTCTCTCCAAAGGCTTAAACAGGTTCCTGTGTGTCATTTCCTCCCTTTTACCCTGGTAATCTGTGTTCTTCGTCTGACTATCTACACGTGTTCGAACTTGTGTTCTCCTGCCGGATATTTTGTACACTATTACCACTAATTATTCTACCACGACACGCATATTAGAATATACTTAGGATAAAGATAAAAAACTGACATCCAACAAAATGCCGGCTTCTAGTAGTTCCCTGGCTCCCCCGGCGCAAACTCACAGAAGTGGGCCCGAATGGGTGCAGACGATGATTGCCATCGCAAAAAGAGGATCTGTCTGCTCTGCGGTGCGTCCTCCGTATCCGACCCTTCCAGAGTCGGCAACAGTAAAGACCGAGATCTTTAACGACATTGCCGCTCAGCAAATCCGATGCCTCAGGGCTGTGACGACGGACACTCAATTTGCGCAGGCCTATGGTCTCCTTATTGCCTGTCACGTCGCTCAGGTCGAAACCGTGTGGACTGCCTGGTATGATGCGAATATCAATTCAGCATCTGACCACTACCACCGCGAAATCGACAAAGCTGTTGGCACCGTGAAGACGTTATTCTGGGATTATGGGGCTCTCGTCCACAAAGAGGGTGGCTGGGCCATGTTCTTCCATCGTATGCTCTTGCGGATAACTGGTGGGCGCGATTTGCCCCGTGAGGAGAACAAAACCGCGGTCATCTTGTCGCCTAGTCCGTTCTACGGTCAAAACCGACGCTGGCACCCTTACCAGGAACCAGCCTCCAGCAGCAGCAGTAGCAGCACCGTCAAGGGAGTCAAGAAGGGGAACGACAAGAGGAAAAACAGCAAAGGCGACAAGAGCTACAGCAAAGCCAAAGGTGACAAGGGTAAGGACGCAACCAAAGGAGACAGCGGCAAGGACGCAGCCAAAGGCGACAAGGGTAAGCTAGGCGGAAAAGGAGAGAAAGGCAAAGGAAAGGAAGGCGAAGGGAAGCCGGCGGGAAAAGG
Organism: Amoebophrya sp. A25; assembly: GCA_905178165.1. NCBI lineage: Eukaryota > Dinophyceae > Syndiniales > Amoebophryaceae > Amoebophrya > Amoebophrya sp. A25. The sequence continues at coordinate 2,505,548 of CAJINU010000001.1, read as the reverse complement.
GCCACTAGTACCACCACCGCCACCAGCCGAGCAAGGAGGAGAGCAACAAGGAGGAGAGCAAGAAGAGGAAGAAGCAGCAGAAGAAGAAAGTATCCCGCCAGAATACCAGGATCAGGAGGGCCTGGATTTTGGGGATATATAAAATTTGTTCATTTTTATAGCACCAGGGGCATTAGGTTACATATCCGCTTGATTTATCTTTCGTTCTATTTACATGCGTCAAATTATTTTTACCTCCGTTCTTCCGTCTTTTATTCGATATATCTTAGTTTCACACATTTGCACCATTCTCCTGCATATTTATAAATCGATCGCTCTCGTCTTCTCGTTGTTTATTTTTACCTTCATATGCATCCTATTTTTATCTATGGTCGTTGTAGTATTTATTTCGGGTTGTGGTCGTGGTTGGAAGCTCGACAGGCATGGGGCACGTAATAGAGTCTTGCGATCTAAATCCTGTCTCGCTTCCAATCCGATCCTTCCGCGTTTTGAATGCCTTAAGTTCTAAAAAATTACAATCTTAAAAATCTCCCGATGATGGTACTACTATGGTAAAGGTTAGAAGTTCAAAAATATGATGATGACGATCATGCCCCTGGTGCTTTAATGTTCAAAATAAAAATCTGCATGCTTCTGGTTTCTGCTCGTGTTTCTATCCAAATAAAAAATCGATGATCACGCCCCGGCAATCTTTCGAAAAGTATTGGATTCCTTTGCTTTTTCTTGTTCCTGGTGCTGTTTAAAATCGTGAAAAAATGAATTGATGCATCTCGATGAGTTTCCTGATTTCTATGGTGTTACTGGTATAAATTATTGGCCTATTTTTACTTGCATGATTTTCACACTTTCCCGCTCAAGACCCAAATCAACGACTTTCACGAAACTCAGACTATCTACTTCTCCTACTCTGTACACACGATAGCTACATCACCTGAAAGATGAGCAACGTGCTGGTATCGAAGACGCAATATGGCGGCGGCACGCTCTCTGCTGTCAAGGGGACCACTCCCGCAGAGCAGGCGTTTGTCGCCTTGTCGGATCTTCCCTTGCTCCAATTGGATGCTAGCAAATGTGTCAGTTTGATCATGCTTGTGATTCGCTCGGAGTTCAAGAAAAGCCGTGGAGAAGGAAATGTGCCCGGGCTAATCAAGATTACCTGGACTGATGATGCCTCCGCTGATGATGCCCTCATGGCAGCGCGTCGCGCTTTCATCTTGAAACTCAGCACTCCAACCACTGGTGATCAAGTGGTCGCTCCATACAGCGTGATGGGTTTTGATCAACTGTTGGCTCTTCCAGCGGCAGCATCATTTGCTCAGGCATGCACAGCTGCTGGAGGAGATGCAAACAATTATGGTGCTGCCTTTCTACTGTCAGCGTCGGTCGCGCAGATTCATTGTTCTAATTTAGAGCGTGAAAGCCTCTCTGATGACATTGCACTTACGCATTTCAAGAGTCTGACAAGCGGAGCGAAAACCGGGCAGAGTTCTGCTTCTTCCCGTGGAGTTCAGTTTTTTGCGCAACAGGGTCTCGCGAAAATGGAATCGGGCGATCGCATTGTGATGAGCGCTGCATTTTGTATGCTGACATGGACCCTCTCTGCGCTGTTTGAGAATCCTGCCTTGTGCGCGAATCTGGTTGAAAAGATGGATCCGCTGCTGAAGTCGTATCAGGTTGCATCTCAGAAGGAAGGAGAAACGCCTGTGAAGGTGGCAGCCAAATACACTATGGATCGTCGTTTGGTCACTGCTGCTGAGCGTGCTAAGGTGCAGGCGCTTCTTGCAACTGACTGCACTGGCTCCCTATCTCTCACTGGAACTGTGATTGCCAAGCATAGCGAAGCTGTTAAAATTGTGAAGCAGCGCGTCTCCTTGCATAAGAACCGTGCGGCTTTCTTGAAGCGTAAGGATGGAAAGGAGATCGCCGATGCGCTGGCAAAGCAGATTCCTGCATTTCGAGAAGATTCTATCTAAGAGATAGATGAGAGAAGAAGAAAAAGAACTAGAAGATTATTAGTATGAAGAACAACGGAACAGTGAAGAATGTAATTTTTTCACTGCTAGAAGGAGGAATATCGTTACTTCATAGATCTAGTATTACGATAAATGTTGATATATATATCTGCGCTTGACGTCGTTAGCTGTCTATGTGTGCAGGAGAAATGGCAGCCGAGATATAGAGTTTCATGTAAATCATCCCGACAGGGAAAAAGTACGAACCTGAACGACTCCGGTCAAAACTTGAACGACTTCGGTCAACCTGCATTAGCTTAGCTAAAAAACCTGCACTAGTAATTTTTTACTGTTACAAAATATCCGGCCCGTTTCTGTTCTCCTGCCCGCTGCTACGAATACACCGGACTGACCTTGTAGTCGGTTTCTTGATGAGAGACAACACCGAGAGACCACTAAACTACAATATTACGCTTATTGATTGAAGCTCACTGCTGTGAAACGACCAAAGACGACCAAACCTTATATCATTCTGGGCCGGTTACGCTGTAGCTACCTTGTGGTTGCTCGTATTCTTGCAACGAGATTGAAGAAATAATCCACATCAACGATATTGATCCAATCAGTTTTGAGACGTCGCTGCTAGGCTCGTAGGCTCGAAGCTACCACCGGCACCGACCATGACATCTACAGCAGACGCAGCTGCTTTAGGTCCTGCTTCCGCAGCAGCACCTGCTGGAAAGAAAGATGTTCAGGACGAGACGAATGGGCAGCCCTCTGGCTCGACCGAAGTAGCACGAGCGAAGGAAACGCGTTTTAGTCGCGCACGAGCCAGAGAAGTGCAGGCTAAGGTGGAGACGGCGGATGAGGAGACTAATGTACCTGTAGTTATGGTCAGCTTTTATATCCATCTAAGATGCTCTTTGTCGGCATCCATCTTGGTACCCTTCTCCCTTGTATTTTTTAGGGAAATGGAGCGAGATGATGAATAAAAGTCAACTCTATCTGAGATATTACCGTTCACGCCTACCTCCGTAGAACAGGTCTTATCCTAGAACCACACATAAGTTGACTTACGAGTGGTGTTAGAAAACATGATGCGTGAAGAAGATGATGCTGGCCTCTAGTGAACAAGGCAGATCTAAGCAACATGATAAACCGTGATTAAGTTTTCGTGGTTACGATCGTCGCTCTTGCGTGCGCGGTTCTTGAATAGTGTTTCTGTACAGGTGATGAATAAAAGTGAACTTCTCTAAGATAGTACCGTTCACGCCTTCCTTGCGACCGAGGTCACCGAGTAAGCACCAGCGACCGGTCCGGATCGCCTTGTGCCGAAGTTCGATCCCGACGCAAGGCATCTGGAACAAGATCCTCACGGTTCTTGTTTTATGGCATAAGTGTGTGTCACTCAGACAGACTCAGTACTCCTAGTGGTATCGAACCGAAATCCTTACTCAACTCAGAAAATTTGAAACTTCGCGAGCAATTTGGAGTAAAGTTTTTGGTTCCATAAGTGGTCGCATGATAACATTCAACATGATCAGGACTTTCTCGTGTTTCGTTCCACTGAACTAAAGGATACGCTTCATCTGCTCTAACAGAGAAGATAGTGCTTATTGCTCCGTTGAAATTGACGCCGTACATTTCCGTTTTGTATTGGCTCACAAAGTGGCTCCGCAACCGCGGTCGCATACAGCAAGCTTTAGGGGGAAGCGGAGCAGGACGACTTTTCAACGTACTGGTGAATGAGATCACGCTGGGCAAGCAGGCTTTGGGGGAAACACTTAAGAACGCAAGTGAATGCACGCTCTCTGTGTAGCTGTAGTGTTGGAACCAGAATACTTCTACTTGCTGATGTAATTCTAATTTTTTAGTCAGGAATGAGTAATCAGAAATAGGAAATCGCATGTGCTGCATGAAGTGGTCAAAGTCAACGATTTCAATTTTTGTCCGTTCCTGGTCAGCAATAGGTCATAAGAATTGGGAATCCGACTTGCGGGTGGTAAAAAAACCGAGCGTTAATATGAAAGTACAAGTAGTATTTTTAGTAATTATAAGCTGCAGCTCCAATAATCTTGCTCATGATCTTGTCCATTGAACTCTTATACAGAAGCAGTTGACTGGAACTGCATTGAAGGACTTTATCGCCAGTCTGCCAGATATAGAAGATGATGATGATAACGGTTATGGCGACCGGTTTTCGCTCGACACGCCTGTGACGCCAATACCAGAAGGAAGATTTTCTTTTCTCTTTCGGCTACTTGCTCTGGCACGGAATTGGCCCCAGATACGAGAGGTATTTCATTTTTACTGGTGTAAGTAGTCTGTTTTCTTTGCTTGGCCAGTAGCTTTAACTCTGTACATTCTACAGCTTGTGGTGTGATCTTCGCAACTCTTGGAATCAACAGCATGTTGAAATTATATACCAGGATCAGTACAACAAACATTTTCAGATTCTGGCGGAGTGGTTTTCCCATGGATCACTACCACACTTGTTCACGTCTTGGAGGGAGGTGCTTGCTGCCGCTTTGAGAGCTTACATCGGTGGTTTGAATGTGCTTGGCGGCTTTCTTGATTCGTATCTCTTTCGAATGCCGCAGTGTCTAAAAGCGCGCTTCTCGCCGAAGCAGCAAAGGCTGGCAGTTGCAGCCTTCAACGCGTGGACGTTTTTTGATGTTCTATTCCTCATTTACCAGAAATATCAGGTGTGGCGCATGAACCGCTCATCGATTTACATGCCCATGGTTCCGATGGAGGAGAGTCTGCTCCAACTGGAACAAGAATTGGAGGCCATCAACGATGTGCATTTAGGTGTGCTCTTGCTACAAGGGCATCATGTACAGCTGGAGACACAGCGGGAAGCACGAGTCGCAGGGAGCGTGGAACAGCAAGTGGGGGCCACCGAGCAGATGCAGCCACAAGCGCCGGACGACGAGAGTGGAACCTCCTCTACTACGCCAATCGTAGCAAGTTCGGGCAGCGACGACCTTGCGGGCACCAAGAGCGAAACCCCACATGGAAAAACTACTGATAGCAAGGCTCAGAGCGCAAGGGCTCCAGAGAATGACCAAGAAAGTAGCCCACTATCGAGAACAGGCTCCTGTAGACGCGCCAGCACACATGAAGGCGCAACCCGGCAACATGTTCTGAAGAGCGCTCTCCTATCTAGTGACTCTGACGTTGATCTGGATTTGAAGTCACTTACGGCCGCGTCAGCACGGGTTGGTTCGTCTTCGCCAAAACGTTCGATTTCGGACGCCGTGCAGATCGATTCGATCATACAGGCCGCCGATGCTTCGCTGGAAGCACCTCGCAAGACTCGGCACTTGAAAGTGATACCGTCCTTCACGAGCAGCAGCTTTGTGCAGTCATCCTCTGCCTCTCCTTCATTGAATGTGGCAGGAGGTTCTCGACTAGGTACTATGAACAGTCGCGGCAACCTCGCTGCGGGAGGCGGTGGGTTTTTGTCGCGTCCCGGTCTGTTGAACAAGAACAAGGGCTCTGGAGGAGGTGGCGTCAAGGGAGATGTTGAAGCGGAACAACCTGTGAGTCCACCAAGATTCCACGACGCAAAGTCGCTCGAAGCAGGTAACATAGTTTTGGAACCAGGATCCCCTCGACGAGATAACGTTTTGTCTCCAGGACAATATCCGTCCGGACACTCATCAAGTAAGAAGCCCGCCTTATTCCGCGCCCAGACATCGAGTCGCAGTAGCTTTTTCGGGTCAAGATCATTCCTCGCACGGGGACGAGGGTCGATTACGAGCAAGACTTGTACCAGTACTTCGATGTAAAACTAGAGCCACAAGAACTACATTTTTTTGATGGTACACGACACTGTCTTTTTTTTTTGCTTGACCTTGCCAAGAAAGTATTTAAAAATAGATTTTGTTATCCTCTATCATGTCTAAAACCGTAACCGTGTAGTTGACGTATCTACTCGAGAACAATTATTTATCTATTTACAGCATCGCAATTATCCCACTAGTAATTTCTAACCTGCTAGACGGCAAGGGCCTGGAGCAGGCTTTGCGAGCGCAATTTTCGTCTGAGGAGCTCCCCTCTGCATCGTTTTCGGAAGAAATTTCTCAGGAAGGCAGCAGCGACTTCCTCGGTGACATGGACGCGTCTGAGGATGCTCTTGATAATTATCTGACACGCAGCTCCATGTTAGGGATCGTTGGAAGTAGTTGACCTGTGGTCTTTGTGAGGAGCATCTCTGTCTGTATTAATACTTTTTCAATCGAAATACGGAGGATAGATGATATTCGAGCAGGCTAGCTAGGTCAACTTACAACCGCTAAGCACGGAAACGGCCGACGGGGAGCCGCCACAAACATCTGCTGAGGGAAGCCTTACGATTCAGGCGAGTACTAGCCGCTTCACAGTTCAGGCGCGGGCAACGCGATGGGGGCGCAGGCTTAACAGTCTAGTCATGGTTGATGACCGCACCAACCTTAATGATTAAGGCCAGTTAGTATTTTTTTGAAGGGTTGTTCGGAGAATACAACTTGGTCATTTTCTATTTCACTCTAGAGAAGAATAAGAATGCGTGTACGTATGATTGCTATAATTGAGTTTCAGGAGGAAATGTTGACGAAATTCAGCTGCAGCTCTAAGAACTTCAAGGAGAGGCGAATGTGCGTAACAACTCGCAAGTCTGCGGTGATCGTGATCTGCTCGAGGATCCTCACGTGCCCTTCGATGATTAAGGGTTTGAAGTGGTGTTCCACCTGTTATAGCGTTTGCTTTGCCGCTCTTAAGCGAGATGACAGGCGTAGCAAACGGGGATACAAGCGAACACCAAAGACCAACCTCTAGGATGAAGCACCAATCGACACGGCAGAACAGGTAGCAGAGCTCAAGATGTTGGAGTTCCAAGGCTGGTTTCGATATAAGCAAAATCTAGCCTCGAACACTTACTGTGAAGGCGTGAAAGAGGCACGATATTCGCTCAACAAGATGAACATGGACGGGAGGATGAGAATGAGTATCGCCACACACGGGTTACAGCTCTTCAAGTATGGATGATTGTTTTTCATCTTTCAGACCATCTTGGCTGCCCTTATCCCCTTACAAAGACTGTATGATAGCTTGGGGCGATCTGCCGCAGTGGTGTTGTCATCATGCATGACAGCGAAGCCGAGGCATCCTATCCTATTCTATCCTATCCTTGATGGTCTGGCTAGATGGAAAAAGCGCCATTCTTCATGTCAAGCGCATGTACAATTTTGTGCATTCTGTGCGAGTCGCCGTGTGCCCATCGTTCTCAGCGTCATTGCACAGGTGGACTGTAGGTCTCGCGCCAGAGGATGGCGAAGAGGAGATGGTCAATATCGAGGATATCGGAGAAGAAAATTATGGCTTACACCTATCCATCTTCTGGGGCATTCTGTCTGAGGAGGCTCGCTTTTCAAGAAAAAAAAGCCTCCGGGATGCCTTCCAAGATGGATACGGGTGAGCTCTAAGAAAACCTGCGCGAGTGGTTAGCTTGGGCTTTCCTAAACAGCGATAAGGATGCAACGCCGCTGCACACGCTGGTGTCGCGGGAATTGGTCAGACGGTGCGAGCACTGGATGGGCCACAAATTTGAACCGGGATTCTACAATGAGGATGTCGTTTCTATGCGGCTTACCATGGACCCAATGAACGTAGACGTGCGTAGCTGGTTCTTCTATTATGATGGAAAGCTGGAGAGGGATGGTGATGATAGATAATAAGTACATGATGCGCGCGTTTTTACCTTTACGAACAAAAATCTCCAAGAAGTAAAGCTCCACATCGAATTCCAAACTTGAGCAGCGGCGTCTAAAGTCCTGCGGTTTTCCAGTATTTTCTCCCATTTGTGGGAAGCATGATGCTGAGCAAAGTCTTCGGCTTTGAGGAATCCAGCGCTGGCACGATGACCTACTTTATCCGAAAGGTTGCACCCGAGAGTCGAACCGAGGCCAACCGATCAGGAGAAAACGAAAATTTATGATTTTGATCTTGTTTGAGTTTGACCGGCACCAGCGGAACCTCCCAAGCCTAAGCAAACACAAAAGAACTTGATGAGGTCATCCTATCAATAGGAGTAGACTCCGTGATGTGCACGTCCTCTTTACTTCTACTTCTATTTGACATAGTTGTACCGAGCGGTACCGCCACAGGAGACTGACTGACTCTTCTGTTTTCACATCCTTCTACTTCTAAGCAAGTCTATCGATCCGAACGAAAACGATAATACCCCGATCGTCTTTTGCCATGGTTTGCAGGGATATGTCGGCTACATTTTCCCCTTCCTAGAGGAGCTTGTCCGCATGTACCCACGCAGGGATATTTTCTTATGCTGGAGGGCCTGTCAACATCAGAATGAGTGGGCAGTGGTCACCAACATCAGTGTGTCAGCAGTTCGTTGTCACCACAAAATTCTATCTACGAGGATGATTGACGTCTCCAGCGTACTGGCCTCAAGAAAAGAAGGATTATACCTTTAAATCAATAGGATATTGCTTTTCAATTTTATGTGGTTACAATAGGCCTTGACTTACCTTTGTTCAATCTCTCTAACAAAAGTGATCACCATTCCGCAAATCAGTGGTAGGATAAGCGACGCCCATATCGCCAGTCCTAGGGAATTTGTCTCGTGCGTTGCGGACATGCTGTTAAGGCCGTGATGGTGGAGGAGAGAGAGACTGACTACAAATTTCTTCTTCTTGACATATTAGTCACTCTTCAGATGAGAGCTTTCCTCTAATTTCTCCTATCAGAATTCAACATCTCTATCTCTTATACCCCTAGAGTGGGTACATTCATTCATTCATTCATTCTTCTAATTTCTCCTCATTAATATGCAGAATTCAACATCTCTATCTCTTATACCCCTAGAGTGGGTACATTCATTCATTCATTCATTCTTCTAATTTCTCCTCATTAATATGCAGAATTCAACATCTCTATCTCTTCTAACTTCTGCTCACCACTATCCAGAATTTAACAACTGGGATACTTACGAGCGTCGTCGCTATTTACCGGGAGATCTCGATGAGAGTAGCGATGACGATGAAGCTTCGCGGCAACATAGCAAAGAAAGCCAAGGCATTGAGGAGTTTGTTCAGTTTTTGTTCTTGAGAATGCTATAGTCATCTATTCATTCTAGCAGGTCTAGAAGGACCACGAACTGCAAAAATAGGACATCTTCCATTCTTGTAAGACTTCATTTTTATACATGGTAACGCGGTAGTTCTTCTTTTTTGTAAGAACGTTTTTTCCAACAACCCCTTTACAGGTAGCGGGCGCTCGAGCATATTATCAAGAATCAGTGGCGGAGAACGAGAATCTTATGGCGTAACCATGGATTTTGACATTGATATCTTGAAGAAGGAATAATTTTTGTGCTCTATCGTTTCGGCATGCTTATCAATAGTATCATCTAATGCAATCCAAAGAGAAAGACGGAAGTTGGGCAACGGACAGCGCAGCTGAAGGCGAAATTCGATCAGAGTGAGCATGTTGACGCCTTTCAATTTGGTCCCGGCATGGATGCGAAGAAAATTAAGGCTAGATACTCACTACCCGGTGGTGTGAGGTTCGTTGGTACGTACTATCGATCCAAAGCGAAGGCCGCGTTCCCCTTGATTTAAACGGCCATGAATCTTCAAGGGGAACAAGGCAAGTAACTCACTGACTGAAACACAGGTAGTCTATATTGACTGCCTAGCGCTAAGAAAAGGATGGCTTTGCGTAGGACAGGCGCACATTTTGTGGGTCACTCTTTTGGTACGTTCGTGATGTCGTGGGTGATCAGAAGAAGGCCGGATTTGGTAAAATATGCGACGTTCATCGATCCTGTATGTTTCCGCCTGCTCTCGCCTACGCTCTGTTACTCGATGGTATACAGAGAACCGCGAACCTGGATTCAGACCGCGATCCATTATTAAGGCGATTCTTGATGCTTTTCCCGTTGTCTCCAGCTGCATGCTTTTTCTCCTTGTTTGTTCGAAGCATTTTTGCTAAATATTGCAAAATGAAACGCTTTTTTGGGCCGCTTTGGCTATGTCGCCTCGACACCTTGCGTGAAAAGTCGGCAAAGGCATCCTATCCTATCCTAAAATGAAACGCTTACGCTTCCTCTTCAACCTCTTGTTCTAACACTACATTGTATCGAAGGAATTTTCAATTGCCTCTTGCTTACAGCGGAAATTCCCGTGGAACCAGTTCGTGCTGTGGCCAGAAAAACTCCGGTTTCCGACGAACATCATTCTGCATGGCTGTGACAGTATGATTCCTGCGCACAGCGTCCGAACGCAGATTTCTGCAGTGATCGAACTGCGAAAACAAAAGTGGAAAGCGTGGCATCTCAGGAAGAACAGACGGCAGCGTGAGTATTTTGCTAAGCAATACGATAGTGCTGGAGAGGCAGCCGGAGCAACAACAACAGCTTCCCCTGGATCATCGTCCCAAGGTGAGGCTTTCGTCTACCTTCCGTCAGAAAAATTCGCTCAAAATTATGAGGAAATGATCATTTGTAGTATAACTATAATGTACATTATCATCATATGACATATGTAGTAACTATTAACTATAATGTACATGATCATCATATGACATATGTAGTAACTATGATGTGCATGATCATCATATGACATATGTAGTAACTAATGCACATGATCATGATATGACATATGTAGTAACTATAATGTACATGATCCTACAATCCCGGCTGGTCACCGGGGTCCCATAGGGACAACACTACCGCGCGAAACATCGAAAGATGACCTGCGCACTCCGATGCCCTTGACGGGTCGGGGCGTGGCTACCTCCTCTACGCTTACTGGTGGAGCGGTATGGTTGCGAGCTGTCTGGCGCCGCTTTCCTTCGCAGGGAACTCGCTCCTGTCGGAGGACTGCGAGGCGATGCCCTTCCCCCCCTCCCTAACCGGGAGGGTCTCCACTGGAGCAACGCCTTGGCAAGGGGCTCCCGCGGCGCAGGCGTGGCGGTCTCGTCGGGCGACGACCTCTTCGGAGACGGTCCTGGTGGCGTCTAGGTTTTCCGGCCCTTTGGTGGTGCTCCGCTGGCGCCTTGCCTTCGCTGCTTTGGCTCTTCTTTTTGGCGGTTTTACCTCTCTGCTATTTCTACGGGACTGGGGGTTGTGGTCAGTGATGCATTGGCTTTTCGGAAACAATACGAGCGAGCGGCGGCACTGTGCAGGAGTGCCGCCGCTTCCTTCCCGCGCACCTGGTAAGTGCTGGCCTGCTGCTGTCGTTGAGCTCTCGCCCCATACTACGACGCGGCTCGCCGCGGGGAGGTCCGGCGCTTTGGGGCTGCCTTGGCGCGGCGCGCCGGCTTCCGACTAAATGCCCCCGGCGATGCTTCCCTGCTGTCTTCACCGCTGCACCTGCTTACCCTTTTTCGGTGTTGGTTCGAGGTCTCAGGCTTCTTCTTACTTACCATGACGGCGCCGGCAAACGCACCCGGACCGCGGCGCCTCTTGTTAGGACTCTCCTGCATTTGCCTAACGCGTCGCTGTGCTTCAGATTCCGCCCCCCGGGCCGTCTGTAGGTCTGTGGATGACCGTCTATCCTTCTCCTAATAATAATATTAATGATCCTACAATTCACATGATAATCTTCATCCTTCCAGCATATCTACGATGGTCTGATATATGTTCATTACATCATCATCGTCTAAGCACAAAATGCGCGTGTGAGGATGTTGTGGTATCCGCATCTTGGGCACGCGGAATTTATGGTCCGGCCAAAGGCGAAGATTACCCTGATGGAGATCCTAGAGCGTGTTGGACAGGTTGAAGCAGAGGATATTAAGGCCTACTCATATTCATCTCGGGAAGCATCTTACTTACTTAAAAGCGTTTTGTAAGGGAAAACGACTACCAAGATGCTCCTCAGGGTGAATATCGGTAAGGTCTAAGGATATCAGAGAACGACAGCATCTGGCTACCCCGATCTATTACAAGGGGAGATCGAAAACCAACAGCAAAGAACGAAATGTCGGACCGTAATGCGAGGTGTGGGAGATGTATTCTGACTGACTTCTCTGCAAGGAGGACGGGTTGGGACTGGGGGTCTGGACTCGGGATATTGGGTTCGTTGCGGAAGATTTTTAGAAAGATCTCAGCATTCTCATTCAGAAACAGTAACATACTACAGTTGAAATCACTTGGACTTGCACGTTCTTCCTTCGAAGGGAAGATCATAACCACTACATTCCCGATCGCAATTTCGTTCTTTGAAGCAACAATGAATTCATTTTCCAGTGAACGCATGAAGCAACGATGGATTCGTGCATACCTACCGCTACCTCCCTGCCTTAACGATAGCAGTGCACATCTAATGAATCTAACAATCGGAATGCTTTTCATGCACTCACGAATTTTGCAATTTCAATTCCAATCCTCCGGTGCTGTCGGCAGGATAAAAAGCCGAAGGTCAGACGATGTGTTTGATGTATCTGTATCCTACACAGGGACTTGGGTATCTATCCTCATCTGGTTCGGAAAAGGCTCCGACCAGGTGCTCTTTGACGTTCTTTGTAAGATTAAACTGCGTGGTCATTCGATGAATCGAAAACAGGTTGTATACTTTAACATTATACAAGACTTCAAATGTAGTTGTATGTTTAGTTTTTTTGAAAAAACGCGCGTGACGGTGACGTCGACTAGACTAGTTACCAGAATGACGGCGTCCATTTTCAAGGTGGCGAAGTTGTCTCTGCTCTCTTTTATCGCCAGGGATTAGGTGTCTGCGAAGGCGACGTGCATGTGGGATGTTGAGGACGTGCATGTGGGATATTGAGGACGTGCATGTGGGATGTTGAGGACGTGCATGTGGGATGTTGAGGACGTGCATGTGGGCTGTTGAGGACGCGCATGTGGGATGTTGAAATGTGCTGACTGGAGTTGTAGGACGAGGTAGGAGAGACGCGCGTATGCAGCGTCCCTGAGCGTAGCACATTCCCGGCATTTTGGTGCAGACTTCTGGCGCCTACTCTCACTGTGCTGAAGAATATCTGAAAAACCTGATCGCCGTGCCTAGACCCGATGAAAGGAAAGAGGAGCCGACTGCGTGTACTAGTAGAGGCTGAACATAAGTAGAAGTATGATCATAACAGATGGCGGATTCTAATTCGAAATTGAATTTACAGCAGATCCTAGACGACGACGAAGATGAGGATTTCGGACGATTTTTGCAACAAGGAGCCAACAAAGAGCCAAGTAGCGGACCTTCCTGGAGCTCCTTTCAAGACGGCGCACAGGAGGGTGCGACTACAGCAGCAGGAAGAGTTGACCATGCTGGGAAGGTCGGTGTTGCGCCTGGTGCGCGATCATCAACAAAAGCGACCGCATTTGACGATGACCTCTTGGAGCTGTTCAGTTCGTCGACAAGTAAGGCTCCTGAGCCGAGTGAGACCGGCGATGCTTCTCAACAAGGCTCACAAGCATTTCTCGCAACTAATCTTGCCTCCTTCCCAGAAGAACAGCGGCCGATGGAGCAAACGGCGCCTCAAATTCAGCCGCAAAGTACTTCATCCAGAGAGGCACCACAAATGCCACGTGCGAGGAGCTCATCAGCTGCAAAGAGTAGTCTCGATGATTTGTTGGGACTTACCCCGAAGGGTTCTGCAGTTGCACCAAGCAACGCCAGCAGTGGTGTAGTCAACACGCGTAGCATGGCAATCCCAGCCCCGTCTAGCAGCTCTGCCGCGATATCTGCAGTCCAAGATGAGTCTTCCAACTCAACTCGTGCAAGACTGGGATCCGGAAAAATGCCAGAAGACGACTTCTTTGGCATCACTCAACGACCACAGGCCAACAGAGAGGATCCTTTTGCAGACTTGTTGAAGCCCAAGCCTCCGTCTAGGAGCGATCCATTCGATGACCTGTTCTCAGTGAAGAAGCGTGGTCCAGCTCTAACATCTTCCAGTTCGAGTAGACCAGATGCAAAGCATGTAGGACCAAATGAAAAGCATTTGTGATTATATTTAATGCTGGACCTCCTAAAAGATGTTCATGATCCACCTTTCCTGGGTATAGTGGGTACCAAGTTTATAAGTTTTTGTCCCTCTTGCTCTTCATCAACCTTCAATGTCAAATATCACATACACTAAGGACATCTCTCTCAGAACCTCCTGTATGCCTTGCTCTAATTCTCGAAACGAGCCGTGAGAGTGTTGATGTTGCAGAGTTTCGGAGTGCGTTTGACGCTTTGAAATCCAAGAAGGCACCCGCGGATGACGATTTTTTGAAGCCTCGTGGAGCTGCGCAGACTGCCAGAACAGTCGACGTCGAGCCAGCTGTGTTGAGTGAAACAATAAGAAGCTTCCAACGACGAGGGGAGACCATGCCGACAGTGACTCCCAGCACGCAACCTGCAGCGATGCTTGAGAAATTTCAGAGTGCCTCGACAAAGAGCGACCTGACAGGGACAAGCAGAGCTATGAAAGCCGAGCCACCTCCTGTGCTTGGGTCGTCGGAATCATCAACTGCGCCGATTCTAGGCAGCAACACAAGCGCAGCACGGTCGACGAGCATGGTGCAAGACTCTACAGCGGCAGGCTTACTTGGTAGAACAAAAAGTAGTAGTTCAACTGCCATTGAGCGGACCATCACACAGCCGGAGCGAGGGATCCGCAGTTTCTGGAGCGCGCCAGAGGAGTGGGCCTTCTTCCACGAAAATTCGTATACGAGACGTCTCCAGCCGGAACCTAGTGTCAGACTACATTCAGGCCAGCATAAAGTGGAGAAAGTAGGAGTATCAAGTAGTGGTACTCCAGGAGCAGGGGATCATCATGATGGTTCGTCGTCTCGTGGTCGTGGTCGCGGGAATGAGAAAGTGGCACGACGTGGAGGATCTGGCATTCCTAGGGTGACTTGCGAGCTGGATGTTGAATTAGATCGGCTGTTGGATGTCAGCGAGAACATCGTCAAAGGCGGCGACGAGTTTCATAGGAGCTACCACGTTCACCTATCCGGCAATTCACCGGTGACGCATGTTTGTATGTGCGGGAATGATCGGCGAGCGCTACTCTGCGTGGGAACGAGCAAGGTAAATTTTAGCGTATACTATAGGGGAGTAGCCCCGTCCGTCGCCGGCAGCTTCGCGGATAAACATGCAAGCTCTTCCCTTTCGGATAAGCATGGCACTACAAAAAAAAAAAAGACTTTTTCGACCTACAAACTGAATTGAAACTTGTTCTTTGAGGCGTGTGACTCAAGCTCTTGTTCTTGTCGTGTTTAACACGTACAACAGCTACCTACGACAGGTACTACGGTAGTTGTACCGCGTACATTTTCATCCTAGGAAAGAGCATTTTTTTTCGGAATCTTTCGGAAGTTGAGCACTTGAAACACGCTTGCTGCCAGATTTTCAGGTAGCAGGTACGTGCCTCTTCCCATATTGAAAATTATGGCTGCCATTAAAGCAGACCGATGTTGTGTTGACCTTGCTCAGTTTTTGGGCTTGGTGAGCCTATCGTCGACGTCTGTGTCGGAGGCACCCAACAATGCAAGACCTACCAACAAGTCAGAGCCAGTGCGAGCACCAGCTTTTCTGTTCTACTTGTTTTCCTGTTCTACTTATTCTTGATTGACTCTACCATAAAATTCCGATCTTATCTTCATAGGCAACCGAAGTAGAATTACAGTTACACTTTCGAGGCTCTGAGGATAGCACAGTCATGGTACTTCTTGTGGTGGGGTCTTCTTGCCCTTGCGTGCGCAATTTCATAAGGCATAAGCATGCCGTAGGTCACCGAAAGTGAAAGAGTTTGACTGACCACACGGTTTTCCGTCGTCAGGAGACTCAAAACAGTGCATGATGTGCGGCACAACAAAATGCGAGTCGACCTCCATGTGTTTCACTGCTGCTCTCTAGACGCCTATGCTGTGATGAAAGTCAGAGTTGATGTTGCTCAACACAAAGAGCCATATCATCTATCAAGAAATCATCCATCTACATTTATTTCAGGGGTCGCTGATTTTGCACGACTGTCGCAGTGGTGAGACGGGCGCGTTGTACAATGTGCAGGCTGCAACGGAGAGCATTCGCGATGGCGAAAGTGCGGAGATATTAGCTGCTGCAAGCTCTATGGCGTTTTCCGCTGACGGTTCCACGCTATGTGTCGGACACACGAACGGGTGGCTAACACTCTGGGCGATTGATGCAGGTAGGATGTTGGCATGCGTCAAGGACCTAGCGCGGGAAGCACGAGACACGAGAAACCGACGTGGTGGCTCAGTCTCTGGCGGACCGCAACAGCAGAGTAATGCTTCTAAAGGAGGCTCCTCTGTCGGAGCGGGAGGTGGTTCCACGTCTACAGACACGACGGGTGGACCATCCATGGGCACAATCTCTGAAGGAGTTGCAAGCACGAGCAGTGCAAACAACAAGGGCAGCAATAACTCCATGTCGATGACTTCGGGAGCCAGTAATATGGATGTTGGGCCGGCAGGCGGAACAGTAGGAGGGCTTCTTTATGCCAAGAATGGTGGTAAAGCTAAAGGTCAACACTCTGAGGGAGCATCGATGTCTACTGGCAGTACAGCAACGAGTAGCATTGTATCGGTCGCGTTCAAACCTCGGAGCAAAACAGAGGTTGTTCTTGGTGATGCGAGTGGAGGCATCCACTATGTCTCCTTCAAGCTGATCTTCGGTATGGACGTGCACGTGGAGGTATCACCCCTAGGAACGAAGGCGGAACTGGGAGTCTGTCTAAAGCTTCTTCCCTTGACACCTCTACGCATGCTGATTGACCCGGCTACAGCAGCGCTGACCATGCCACCCGACACTGTTACTTATGTTGACAACAAATGGAATGCTCGTCATGGAAGTTCAGTTGTTCTAGTCAAAGTGGAGGAGCTTTCTTCTAGGATACGAGTCCATAAGCGAGGATACCAGCAGTCGCAATAATATTGAATAATATGATGTCAGCTCATGCCTTGTTTTCCTCTAGCTTCCCCTAGCTTGGTATCCAGCAACACTATCCTGATCCCCTTCGCTTTTCATGTCACTGCGTGGAACGAGCAGAGCAACGAGCCTTTTCCTCCAGGTCAAGCGCTGACGCCAAAGCAAATGCGAAATGCTGAGAATTGCGCACTTATGCTTCTCGTCACCACACACGCGCTGGTTCTAGTGTCGATGCACCCTACGTGGCAACGCCTACAGCGAGAAATCTTCCGTGACTATAGAGACGTCTCAGCAGCTGCAGCATCAATATCAGCATCTGGCAGCAACGTTCTACCTCTGCTCGATGCATGCTGGATTCGAGCCCCAGGAGCACCCTTCGTCCCATCAATGAATGAGCGACTGGAGTCTATAGGTGGAGCAATGCGCAAACACTTCACTTCCAGAGGTCGCAGGCGTGGCGGTCAGAGGATAGCAAATTATGATAGAGAGTCAATGTCAGAGGATAGCAAATTATGATAGAGAGTCAATGCCACGCGTTCAGATCTATCTCTCTAGCCATCTAACCATCTGTCTATCTATCTATCACTATCATGAAAATCAAGTATAAGTGCTAAGTGCCTGAATTACATACAACGAGTGAGATTTCATTGGGCTAGATTATCTTCGATTCTAAGAAACTGACGGATCCGGTGATTCACAACGCGACGATACGGGTCAGCTGTACCAAGGTGCGATGTTGGTCGCCAGTTTCGAAGATTTGTTGTACTTCTACACGTTAGAGCTCCGAAAAGTATCAGGGACGAGTCCGCAGTGGCAGCTGATTCTGCTGAAAAAGGTGCAGCTTTGGTCGACGCTGAGTGCGATTCGCGTGTTCAACAGTGGAACGCTCTTCGCGCTCGACAGAGACATGAAAGCTTATCTGTTCCAAGTGCGACATAAGCAAAGCGTTGGAATTCTGCCACGAAGAGACACACCGCCGAGCAGCGGGCTTTCTGCCGACGAGGACCGACTTGCGTTGGTACCTTCTAGCGAATCTTCGGTGTTCATCAAGGAGGAGAAGTTTGATGAGCATTTCGTGTTATTGAGTACTACAGACTACTCAACGTCCAAACTAGCGTATCACCGGAAAGCGACGATTCCTGACTCCGTCTCCTCCGCATCCGTGGAGAACAACGCCATCGTGGAACGCAATCCAAAATGTTTTCACCAGTCCATCGTCTGCATGGTCGGTTTGCACGTTTTTCAGCCGCAAAGTAACAACGGGGCGAACGGAGTCTCTTCCCCTGCGGAGACAGCGGGGGGAGATCACGCGCCTCGCAGAACGTCCTCTGCGGGAGGTCGTGGTCGACGGGCATCCTCAGCCGACGAAGATTACTTCGCCACGACCTCCACGTCAGAGGACAGCACTACTTCTAGTAGACCACCCGTTTCTTCCGCAGGAGCCGGCGGTTCCGATGTCGAAGGAGGTCAAAAGCGAGCATCTTTCTTGGAGCAGAACGGCGACATCGCAGGAGCGGGGATGAACATCAATTTCTTGACGGCCTTGAGAGACAAGACGGTCAATGTGGTGGCGGACGCTGCCAAAAGCACGCGCGACGCGGCTCGCAACACAGTGCAGACGACGGTAAATGTGGTCGCGGATACAGCATCGACCGTGCGCCAAGCGGCAAACACCATTGGCGACCTCCAGAATACTTTGGTGGAAAAAAGCTCGATGTTTCATCGGACGACCCCGCTCATCACGGGAACCACGTCTGCGGGAGATCCAGACTCCCCATTGGCTGGACTAGCAGCGTCGCAGGTGAACAAACTACGCTCACAGCAGATGATGGTGGTCGACGGGAAGTCTAATATCTCTCTGGGGGGAAACGCAGTCGAAGGTCTTGGCGGTCGTACATCTTCTAGAGGTGAAGTCACGATGTCAGAGGGTGTTGCACAACATGGCGGCGCAAATAAAAGCGCGGGTTGTTCTCTATCCACTAGTACAAGTTTCGGAGCAGCGCAAGGTGGTGCAAATCGGCCACTGTTTTTGTGCGCGAGTCCAGGCTTCGTGAAGCTCGAGGTGAGCAGCTGGCTGAGACTCGTAGAGCTTTTGGCTACCGAAGATCACTGGGTAGAGATTCTGCGCATTTTTCTAGACGTTTATGACGGCAGGCTGACGCCACTCTTAGACTTTCCAGTGGCGGATGAGGAGGTCCGCAAGTCCATGCTCCGAGACCGCCTCGGCAAGTTCTTGGCGCATTTCTTAGAGTTCAAGCTGCAGCACGCGCGAGAGCTACGTAGGAGACAACTTCAGCAGGAAAATCAAAGGTCCGCAAATTTCGCGGGAAACTCTAGTTCTAGATCGCAGGCGCAACTAGCTCAGTCCAGTGGAGGTGAGTTGTCGGAAGAAACAGTGACGCTGCTCCAAAGCGCAATCGAGGTCGTCGTCGCCGTTTGCCTGAAGTGTGACCAGTATCAAGCGCTCTATCGAAACTTCTTTGAGCGTCTTAGTTCGCCAAAACAGCGCTTGTTTTTCCTGCAGGCATTGGAGAGATGGCTTTTGCTGGAGAAGAATCTTGTAAAGGAACTAGACCCTGAGGTCTACAGTCACTTGCTGCAAACCTATGCAGCGCGATTGCAGGAAGAAGAGGCGGCTGCGACGGAGAGTTTCGGAAAATTACAGTACCCATCGCCAAACCAGAACTTGTTGGACGTGC
The DNA here is from genome assembly GCA_905178165.1 of Amoebophrya sp. A25. Lineage (NCBI taxonomy): Eukaryota > Dinophyceae > Syndiniales > Amoebophryaceae > Amoebophrya > Amoebophrya sp. A25. The sequence continues at coordinate 2,485,994 of CAJINU010000001.1, read as the reverse complement.
CGACTTTCGTTCGACTCTTGGATAACAGCGCTACGCAGAGTCAGATGAATCAGTCAAGTGCAACAATCTTCACAGCCCTACCCGCGCATTTGAAGGAAGATTCTTTTTTGAATGTGCGTTTAGGCGAAGACTTGCAGGTAGACCTGTTTCCGAGCGCTTTTCCTGCGGCTCTGCACCTCACGCGACTCGTAATTTCGAGTCGCAACGACCTGTTTCGTCTGGATCTGAATCTGGCGATTCGTATTCTGACGCAGTTCCGTTGCTACACCGCTCTGATACACGTCTACATTGCCACACAAGACTATACAACGCCTCTCGACATGCTTGTGGGCGAATGCACGCGCATTCTGCGAAGGCATGAACCTGCGACCGAGATTTCAACAAGTAGTGGCCCATCCGCAGCATCGGGGGGTTCTGATCATGTTGTTTCTGACATTCTTGTAGACCAGTCTTCGATATCTCTCCTGCGCCTCGCGCATGTGGACGAGCCCGCTCTGTCGCAGTTTCTGTTGTTGCGGAAACTGTACCACTTCCTAGCCGCGACCTTTGGCGGAGGCGGTTTTCTTGCGGGCGTGGACCCGCCAACCGCGGCTGCCGTGAAAGACCTACTAAAGCGGATCTTTTCTAAGCGAAAAAGCGATCCTTTAGAGAATCCCCCAGACACATTCCAGAAGCTCTTGGATCTCTCCCCTGTCCTCCTTTTCCGCACGCTGGCTATGTGTTTTGCGGCAGGGGCTGGTCTCTTTCGAGAAGCCTGTGGGTTAGCGGTGTCGGAGGCGCGGGTTGCTCAACAGAAGGCTGATGTTGCAGCTCGAGCAAATAATGGGCAAGTAGACCGATCTGGTCGTAGTCGTGGCGGATCAAGGATTCTTGGGGAAGCCGCGTCCTCCTCTAGGAAAAACACTTTGGAGGATGGGCCAGCGCGCATCAAGCCGGACGGCGTGATTACCGATAGTGACGATCTGATTCTGTTTGCGGGTGCAGCACTGCGACAGTGTCTGACAGCGCAGCGGGCAGCGGCGAACTCGGGACTTATCTGCTATTACGGAACGCCTTCTCTTAGTTCAGCTTGTGAGGAAAGTGCTCCTATTACAGCAAAAGATGCCGAACAGCTCTCACGCCGACGTCACGCAATAATTGCGTATACATGGTTTGTCGCTCGAGGCTTGGCGTTTGGTGACGCTGGTGGGCTGCTCAGAACAGACGACTTCTTCGCTTCAATCGTAAATGCGTTAGTTGACGATCAGATCTTCGATCACGTTGTTCCGACGGATGAAGTCGTGCTCGCGGAAAGAATTCCCAAAGTGGCGCAGGGTCGACTAGGTAGAGGAGCTCCTGCAAAGATTCCGAAGAATGGCGCAGTAGAAGATGTTGACAGGAGTAAGAATCCTTTTGTAGCACTGTGCTGTACACCGGAGGAAGCTGAGGAATTAGCTGTGACCATTCTCAAGCGACGGCAGGCCGCTGCCGAAGACCCTTCCGCAGACCACATCACCCAGCAAGGAGCAGGGCGACTGTACGATCCCTACCGCGAAGACGCTCTCTTCACTTCTAGAGGACGAAACCATGAGCATGACAGGAATCGTGGATCGTTAGGAGCAGATGGTGTCTGGGATCTGAATGGACTGATACAGAAGTGCGAGCGTCGCCGATTTCTGAGGCTTCAAGCGTTCTTGCACGAATCCAAAGGAGACTACCGTCAAGCAGTAGACGCAAGGTTGCGACTGTACAGACTGCAGATGCAAAAGTCAAAGGATCTCCAGGGTTCTGGTCAATTGGCATCTGGGGACTTGCTAAGCAGTCATCCGCAAAGCAGGAATCAGAACGAAGCTGACCGATCACGACAAGGGAGTTCTACGCAGCAAGCGACTAAGGCAGTGAATGGGTTTTTCGAGTATGTTGTGCACTTGTTACGCGAGACGGGCATGGTGTGGGAGACTTTAGACTTGCAAACCTTGGACGGACTCTCACGGGAAGAGACTTGCCAGGCCTGTTTGGTAGGTGGCGCGAAGTTTGGTTTTGCGCGTGTGGGCCAGAGCCTCAGTGGCCTGCCGTTGCTGCGTATCCGCTTCCTGGAGCAGCTCTTTTTTCAGCACGAGTGGGCGAACGAAGCCGAAAAGCTGCGCTTTCGCGAGGAGCATGTTCTTGCGCTTGCGCGCCTCATGTGCGAGTACAAGCGGCAAGAAGTCGCCACGTTTCTGCGCAAGCACGAAGCTATATTGCCGCTCGAGGAGGCTCTGGAAATGGCCCTTCAATTTCAATTGAATGACGCGGCGGCGTTTCTTCTTGAGAAAGTGGGCGACTACTCTAGAGCGAACGAACTTTTTGTCCGCCAACTTCGCGATGCCGTGGGGAAAACAGACGAAGCCGAGGCCGAGCGACCGGCAGGCAACACTAAGGTATTGGCTTTTCCTTCTGCGACTTTTAACTGTCCCTGACGCGTTCCTTTTTGTTGGAAACATTGGGCGCGGCGTGCTATCAGTTGCCGCGCGAGTCGCACCGTGTAGAAAGGCAGCCGGACTCTGCCGAGAGTGCTTGCGCCTGACAGGTAGGCCCGGCGCAGTCTTCCCTCGCTGGTGTGGGGTGCTTTTCGGGGAAATTCCGGATGGTAAAGAGGGAGCAGGCCTGCGCGCTGTGGTGGTGCAACGACCTGCAGCCAGGCAAAGCCTGACCACATTCATAACACAAACGCCTACGGGAGCGTGTGGCGTGGCGTTCGTAGTTTCTCTGGGGGAAAACGTAGGCGGCTGGCGTGGTGGTCGCCGGGTCGTTGAGGGCCCACCGTCGCCAAGTCACGGCTGGTGGGCCGATGGCAGGCAACCGCTACCCGCTGGAGCCAGTGTCATCTTCGAGAAGCCGCCCTGCCTTTCAGCTGCAGCAGGGTCCAGCCTCGAGATCAGTGGGGAACTTCAAGGCCAAGAGTGCGGGAGTGTTTTCGGGGGGCAGTATTTCGAGACCGACCAACAGGAGCGACAATCCTTATGCCATCCATGAAACGCCGCGGGGCTTGGTCGTCTCTAACTACCAGGGCGCTGCGCAGCGGCCCGCGTGGGGGTTGTTGGAGGGCACTGCCAGCCGCTGGCAAGAGCAGGCGTTTGCTGGGCTAGTTTTGTACACCCGTGGGCCTGGGCCGGGCCACAAACAGCTGTGGGGGGGCGCGTTGTTGCGTTGTCCACTCCGGGCGCACTGTTGTATCGTCTCGCTGTGGTGGGGCAGTCGCGCCTGGTCATATTTATCGAGCCTTTTTGTTAGTCGTGGTTCGCTTAGAGGAAGAGGTGCCGTGCATGGTTCTCCAGTCTGATGGTTCGGGCGCGGTTGCGTGTGTCTTTGTCTGTCTGTGGACACCCACCTGCGATATGTTGGCTTCTTTGTTTGCCTGGAGAAAAAGTTGTAACCTTGCATCGGTAGTTAAGCAATACAAGGACTCGCAGATGATCGACTGTGTTTCTGAGAAAGTTGCTCTAATATTTCATAATCCTGTTGTCCATCAACATCAACATCAACATCACCATCACCATCACGATACCAGATACAAGAATCGGAGGAGCCTTCCCCAGTCGCAGCCGCAGGAGGTATCATCGATGTGGTCGAGAATATTCTTGGGTACGCCGAACGGTGTGGGCGATTGATGGATCCACGCGACCTCGAAAGCTTCTGTTTTGCAATATTTCACGAAATATTTGTAGTGTACAGTTCGAGCTCCAAGTCCTCCAGTGGTCGTGGAACGTCTCACCTGCGATCTCCCTTGCTTCGCGTTGTGCGTGGTCTTCTTCTGAGGCAACTGCCTGCCGCATTATCCGTGCAGCGGATCACGGCCGCTTACAAAGCGGAGCCGGTTCATCTACTGCAGGAGACGTTGGGCATACTGTTGAAAGACGGACTCTCGTTTCAGCATGACTTCCTGGAGAGTAGTGTTGCTGTGGTCGGCCAGGACATTCTGCAGCGCCTCACAGTGTACCATGGCACGCACAGACGCGGAACAGTCTGTCGGTCACGCTACGAAATCGACCACGAACGCGGTAAGATCATCGTACGTAGGGAACCGCAGCACTGGCCTTGTTGAGACCTTTAGAGTCTAATACTGTTTTCTGTCGACGTGGTTCATCTACATTTATCTTTTCCGAAACTCACCAGAACATCCCAAATTGACATATTATCGTGGAACATACTATCCAAGCGTATAATCACTATCAGCAAACGAACAAAGTGAATGTTAATGTAAATGTTTTAGTTTTAGCTTTAGCAGATGTATGTACCTTTTACCAAACTTGACGCAGATTGATGCCAATAAGAACGCAGCTGCAAGGCTAAGCATGAGGTTGCAAAGTCCAACTTTGTGAGATAAAGCAAAAGATGTCATTGCAGAAAACGAGAAATGTTTTCCGCGCGAGACAAAAACGCCAGAGCTGGGCTTTAAAGGTGCGCGTAGTTGCCAAGTGTTTCATGCTTGCATCCTTTATTGGTAAGGCAAGTCTCAGAAGGATGAAATGAATAGGTGACGCGAGAATGCGTTCTAACTCTAAGGTTACATAGGTTGACTAAAAGTGACGATCAGCTTGGAGTTGTCATAGATCTCGTACGAAAAAAGTTACACTTGTGATAGTCCGAATATTTATGTCTGAGAGTAACAAATCAAAATTTGGAGACTGATGAAAAGAGGCGCGAAGGATACCAAATCCAGCGAAAGTGTAGTTGTTATTTCCATATCAATGAATGAAAATGTTAGATAACTACTGGGTGGAGAATTGAAATCACCATCATGGCTCATACCTACAAGCAGACTTCGAAGACATGCAGCTACCAGCATACCGCGCACGCAGCTTCATGCGTTGCTCTCACTTGCAGAGAGCTAGGGCTTGCCGCGGCCGATGCCGCCTCTACTCGACAACGGCAGTGAGCACGTCTGCGGAAGCAGTACCTCGAGTAGAGGAGAGAGATACCGATCGACTGCACTCCTCTGCAAGGGTGCATGTGCGGCACACCGGAGAAACGTATTTCGATTCGAGGTCACGACCGGAGACGTCCATAGCAGAGCAATGGCCGATGGCCCTTTGGACAGCTGTACGCCGAGAGGAATGGAACGCTGCACTAGAAATTCTCAACAAGGCAACAGAGCTGAAGGACGTGGAGGCAACGGCGGCCCGCGCTCTTTGCATGGCGACATGGGCCGCAGGAAAACTGTATATAGCGTTGACAAGTGAGAGGTCAACATGTGGTACTAGAGGGAGCAGGCCTGATGTCGCCAGTATTCTTAAGGCTCGCCTCAATTCGTCTTGAGAAGCATCATTGTCTCCCTTTTCAAGGGAGAAACACGTCAAAGATGCCAGTCATGATCTTTCAAGAAGAATATAAGTCAGTAAGGTCTAATATACCAAACATCAACTACTGTATTTCCGACTTCTTCGCTTCTGTCCAAGAAAAAGTGTTGCGAAGCGATCGTGATTTGTCCGCTGAGAAGTGCTCTCTTGGAGATTTAACGCAGCTTTTGTACGGCTGTGGAGTTTGGAAAAAGAATCGAAATAATAATAAACTCGGCAGTGGACGTTGCAGTGTTGAGGGACACTCCGATCGGCAGTTCTTCTCGAGCGTTCTCGTTGCTGCTGCACGTATTGTGAGGAATCAAAATGGAGTAAAGCCAGTTCCACGAGCCGTCTCGAACTTCCTGACTACCGTTGCAGACTTTTATTGTGATGAAGAACTACAGGAAGCTAGAGCTACAGCTGCGAGCACTTCTAGAGGTGTTTCTGGAATGGGAATCTCTTCTCTATGTGCGGCGCGAATTTTCACAGAGCACAATCGCGAACTCTTTGATTCTCTAGACTTTGCCCCTCTCGGACTAGCAAACTACGCGAATGCAGTATCTCGCATTCTCTTTCCAGAATCTTCTGGGGTCCGCGGAAGCAGGCCTGAGCCACAGCATCAACGACAGGTGATCATGCTAAATGAAGCTTCGTCGGCAACTGAGGAAGGTAGGGATTTTGCTCGCAGGAGCAGTGACAGCGCAGAAGCGACTGTTATGACGCCTGCGCTTCTACGCCGTGTGAAGAAAATTGAGGAAATTGCAATTCATCCTACTTTGATGAGTTCGAGTTCTACTGACGGAAAGACGACAACAAAGTCCTACGAAAAAACCGAGGTGTGGGAGGCGCGCGAGTTGCGCACGCTCATGGCGGCAGTGTCCAGAGAAGGGAAACATCGGCATCAATCAGGGTGTACGCGGGAAACGATGGACTTTTTACACTTTGTCGCTGAAAAGATACTTCCGCGTTTGCTAAGACGAGAAGCGGGGGAGCGACTACATGGAGGAGCAGCTGGAGTAGAAAAATCGGGTAGAAGTTTTTACTTAGGACAAGGAGCACGAGCACCAGAATTTCAAAGTGACCACTCGTCATCGATGGAGCAGCCGGGCACCAGTATCGATCCCGCACTAGCAAGCAGTTTGTCTGCCATGTGCATGTATACCTTTGCCCAGTGTCGGGTTTTACCACGAAAGCAAACGATCGGCGTCTTAGTGCACAATATCTGTAGGCTGAACGATCATGGTCGTGGCGCCTCAAGAATACCTCCTAGGGACCGCGTTTCGACCCTGTTCGCACTCGCAGTGCTGAATCAGCCAGAAATATTTTGGCAATACCGAGAAAAGCTTTTGCTTGGCGGCCAACATGTTGTTGATGAACGCTCAGCCTCAACAAGTCGTTTGTCGAACTCGAGCATAGGAAATAGAAGTGCTTCTTCCTCCAGCTCCAGGTCCAACGTGATGAACACGATTCGAGACACAGTCTGCGAGATGTGGAGTCTGTGTTTGTTAGGGGATTGCGCAATGGCAGGAGAGATGTATCAACGTCGGTTTCTAGAAGAAGTCGCTGGCAGTTCGTCCTTATCTGTTTCGTCGCTGGAACGAGGACATCTCATTTCTGCAACGGAAGCTACGCAACTCGGGTATGTGAAGCTTTGTTTACGCTTGGCCAAGGAAAAAGAGAAGCAAGCAGGAGGTAATGGTGCTCCTCATAAAGGTATCCTTTCAACACCAGTTTCGCGTTCGACGCACAATGAAGGGAGAAGACGAACACAGCCTTGCAGCTCATGGGCACATATCCGGGTAGCTGAAGCGACTGGGAAACTGGACCTTCGTGATTTAGGTGGAAGTGAAGGCTGTCGCGCCGCACCTTGTCTAGTACCAAGTAAGCCTCAAGTACAAAGCGAAGCGCCGTTGCCAGGATCGGACGGGCTCATTCTGGTAGATATTCTGGTGCCTAATCTAAACCTTGTTGTCGAAATTGATGGGCCCAGGCACTTCCTACATCGCCTTGGAACAAATGCGGAGGACGATATTGGGAGCGCTGCTGTACAACAGGCTACGCTTAAAACCCAGATGGGTGAAGACCACGACGATTGGCAGAATAGATACAAGACTTCTTTTGGTGGTATGCTGGAGGAGAAAGAAGGCAGTGAAGACTCGAAAACCAGCGAGCAACCTAAATCTTCACCATCATCCTGGCGAGGTTATCATACCGATAAAGTACAGGACGGTGCGACGGCGTGTAAGCACAGAATCATTCGCCAGTTCGGGTACAAATTACTCGTACTACGAGATGACGCACTGCGGAACATGAGCAATAATCAGCTACAGTCAATGCTAAAAAAATCGATAAAAGTTGATGAAGCTGATCAATTCTAGTAACCCGAGTTTCTTGCTTCTCCAGAAGTTTCGAGCACCAAAAGAATTAGAGGCGTCTTTCACAAAAAAGTTATAATATATATAAGAAATAAGTATCTATACAAACTACAATGAATATGTTTCCATTTTCTGCATAAGATGAACGTCGAAATTTTTAGGTTCATTAACTTTCACTCATCCACGCACGAGTAACCGCATTCTCGAAGAAATGCACCGTCCACAATGAATAAGTGTGAAGATTGCAACATACTATTTGTATTTTGTGGCAGCTGCAGTTCACATCTTCGAAGCAATGCCAGTACTTCTGAAGTGTGATCATTCTTAAGTCCGTCGTAGCACTGGCACTGGCAAGCGTCGATGTCGCAAATCAGGCAGCCTTGAGCAAATGGCTTGCTCATACACTGCTCTACATGTGACGAGTGGTATAACAGCATCGCCATCTTCGGTCAGAACCTTCCTTTACTCATGCAGCGTTGTGTAGAAGAAAAAGGAGCAACTGCAGAAGTAACAAGTCGAAGAGCATCTAGATTCGGATGTAGATGAAGATGATAAAAACTCGATTACATATAATTCTTTAAGTCCTGTCTTGAGCTTCGTATTGTTGCAGCCTTTTCGATTCCTTGATCAATCCGTTTGATGTGCTGATATTCAAGAATGAGTTATGCTCTACGATTCTATACACTACCATGTTGTTTTCTTGTGTTGACCTGCCTGCAAGAACGACTCCCATTCTAGAAGATATAGTTGAATGAGGTTGAGAAGATGATGAAAACCGAGTCCATATTAACTGTAATGAAAGCGGCGTGACCTTGATCTATGTATAGGTAGGAACAAAAGCAGAAGGTAGGAACAAAAGCAGAAGGCTATGTATAGGTAGGAACAAATTGCCTTCTCCCTGCCCGTGTCCCCATTTTTTTTGCCTCTATCATTCAACAGAGCCCAACCTGTTGTCCGAAGTGGTCAAACGTATTCGGTTGTAGTTAGCATCTCTTACCAACTGTACCGTTGCCATTGTCCTCGACATTTTGGATTTCACCAATGAATAACAAGCTATCCGACTACTAACTCTAGGACTAGGTTCGTTTTCTCATTTAATGAAATACGTTTTTAGTACTTATTTTCATTGATTTGATCAACATGGCTGGTTCCGACGACTCTGACCACTGGCAATGCCAGGTATGCACGCTATTGAACCCCCCTGGGCTCAAGCGTTGTGATGCGTGTGAGACGCCCCGACCGGAGCAGCCGAAACTCAGGCTGCAAATGAGCCCCGCCGCAGGTGCCGTAGGAGGAGGCGCTGCTGCAGCTGCTCCAGCCGCAAATGCTTCTGCTGCCGCAGCTTCTACCAGTGCCACCGCAGGGGCTAGCGCGTCACAGCCGACTCTACCCATTACTGCAACGAGCCCTACTACTTCTTCAAAAGCTCCCGTTCGTCCGAATCCAGCGATAGCAGGCTCTACAGGGGCGTCCGCTTCTGGTGCAGCAGCAGTCTCGTCTCGTGCCGGTCTGTCGCCAGAGGAGCGCCAAAAAAGAGCTGACGAGATAGCGGCAAAGCGCATGCGCAAAGAAGAACACAAAAAGCTCGAAAGAGAACGCTTTGAGGCAGACCGAAATGCATACAACGAAGTGCATGTACAACTACCACTTATATTTCTGTATCTATAAAAATCCTCCTAGGGAGTGGCACTGGTAGAAGATATGAATATTACTAATTTTCATGCTAGACGTCTCCAAGAATGTACTTCCACAAAGAAAACCCTACACTAAACAAGGTAACCCCTGGAGGTGCGACCAGTTCGGCCGGTTCAGCCGCGAAAGCAGCATCGGCGGCGCGCGTTGGTCCTCCTGCCGGTAGAGAGGTCGCGCCAGCAAATGCACCCGTGCGTCTCCAAGTGCGATCCGAGGTGAAGGGAACAACAGTGAATACAACTGCCTTTGTCGCGTCCAGCACACTGAAAGACGTACTTTTACTAGACGTACTTGGTTATACTAGAGATCGTAATTTTTAGTTAACTCTTACTCTACTGATTGATCTTTCGAAGGTAGTTGTAAAAAATTGAATTAGAAGTACTAGGTCGTTTGCTGTTTTATTGTTGGTTCTTACTCGAGGTCTTCGATTTCGCAGACCGTGAGCTGACGAGTAGTGCTATCCCGTTTGCTCCTGGGGCTACAGATCAGTTTCGCGAACATACTATGCGCATCATCGAAGAGGCGCGCCGCCATCGCGCAGCCACCAACGCACCGACTGGCATGCGACAAGCCTTCCCGCCTCATCGTAAGTGGGAAGTCAGCGAGCTCGCTAGCACCACTCTCGCCGATGCCGGTGTGGTCCCTAGTGGGGTTCTCATTCTCTGCGATAGGCCACCAGTGGTAGAAGGGTCGAACAATCCGAGTCCGGATCAGCAAGCAGCGGAGGCCGTGACAAGTTCTGCAAGGGGTCGTCGCGGTGCGGCGCCGGAAGGTCCTGACGATGATGAAGATAGCGAGGATGCGGAAATGGAGGACGCTCGAAGTTTCCAACATGGGGCGGACTCAGAGGACAACGAAGACGACTCGCAGGACCCTTTTGGTGAAGCGTTCTTTCGGCAATTCGACCCGCGCGCTGCGGGACAGGGCATCTTTCCTGCACGTCGAGGCGGCGCTTTTCATCCGCGGGATCGCCACGCTCCTCAAGAGCCACCGCCACCACCTAGAACGCAGGAAGAGCAAGAGGAAGCTCGACGGCAGGCGCGCGAAGCTGCTATGAAACGATTTCAGACGGGAGGATCAGCCCCAACTTCTTCTGGCCAAGACAGCAGACCTGCGAATTCCACCTCTACTGCTGCAACGAGTAGACCAGCTCAGGCTACTTCTTCAACTGGTACTTCTACGACTACAGCAACTGCAAAAGCGTCCTCCTCTTCTGCTGGTGCGTCCTCTTCTTCGACGCAAAGTCGTATTCCCGCAGGACACGTCGCGGCGCCCAGTGGCCCGCCGAAGATGCTTACGTCGAAGAAGCGAGAGCTTGAGCGTGAGGAAATTCTGCGACGCGCGCAAGAGGAACGTCAAGAGGCTGAGCGCAGGCAAAAGGCTGAAGCGGACGCGCGCAAGCGAAAAGCAGCATCCAAAAGTCCGCGCGACTTCAGAGAGGAATCAGACGAGACACGACAACAAAGGCTGCAAGCTATTGCGAAGCGCATGGAAGCAGTGGAAGAAGGAGATCGTGGATCGGACATTGCAGCTGGCACTGGGGAGCAGGCGGCTTCATCCGGAACCTTTCCTGGAAATGGAAATGCAATAAATATTGAAGCAATAAAAAACAAGTCTGATACCAATGCAGCAGCAAGCGCAACAACTACTGATACTGCAGGATCTAGTGGGCCTCCACCTGCTAATGGCGCTGGAGGCAAGCAGACACGAGTTACGCTGGCCTACAAGACGTATCGTGGACACCTGCACTTTGATTCAGAGACGACCACGCTGGTGGGTGTAGTGCGCCAGTTCAAAGAGGAGAACCCGGACAAGTTTTCGACAGTGCACATCGTGCCATCAGACCAACTGAGAGAGGGCGAGCCTCCAGTCACCATATGCACCTCCGATGAAAGCAGTGGCGACCACACGATTCCACACCTGGTTTTGGCCTATCCGCCGCGGACCGACTTTAGTTCCGATTGGAACGCATGCCTGAGTACGCTGCCGGATTTAAGAGGTGCCTCTGCGGGTCTCATTTTGCGTCAAACGGACGTTCCGGCTGAGCAACAAGTCAGGCCAGTCCCGCCACCAGCCAGGGCGCCAGATGTAATCACCATTGCCGAGGATGGCGATGTTGAAATGTTGACCGCGCCTGCGTCGAATAGTGCGTCGAATCTTGCTTCATCTGCCCATCATGGAGGCAGTAGTCCACCGCTGTCTGGAGTTCAACAGCTTCAATCCTCTGGCCACAGCGCCGCGGTTGCATCGTCGTCCTCGTCTTCTGGTGCCCGCGCCGTGCCCTACACTGGCCCAGGCATGTCTCCAGAGGAAAGAGAACGAAAGAAGCAGGAGATGGAACGCAAAAAGCGGGAAAAGGAGGAAGAAAGGAATCGCATCCTAGCAGATGCAAGAGCAGCGCAAGCATTAAGGGAAGCTCGAGCCCAAGTGAACGTCTCGTTTCACTCCAGAACCAACGTCCTTGAGAATAACAGGAATGCAGTCGAGCAAGCGCGAAATAGAGCCGGGTCGTCGTCCTCGTCGACTTCAAACTCGACTCAGGCGAAAGCGCCAAGCAGCATAGGACTTGGGGTTGGTGGAGGACAACCGCAGCAACAAGGTGGAGCACAAGGCCGACCACAGTCTCCTCTTGCTCTTCTCGGTCCACCGCCTTCTGGTGCTCCTATTGCTATTCCTAGCGCGAGTATAATAGGTGCTCCTACAAGAACTACTGGTGGAGGAGGTAATGAAGTGATTGTTTTAGATGATGACGACTCGTCAGCATCAGCCGCTTCACCAGCCTTGAACGCCGCAGCGAGCCGCCAAAGCGACGGTCCACCACGCTCAGGGTTACGCAGGTTACGCATTCGCCTGCCCGATGGCAGAATCGAGAACTCACACGAGTTCGATCCCAATAACAGCGGCGCGGGGGATATTCCGCTACAAGTTCTCATCGAGTCAGCCTTTCCCGCGATAAGCACAGAGGAAGGTCGCCAGCTGTACACGGTATCTATCCTGCGGAGGACTAGACTCTTTAGTTTTACTCATCGTTTTTTATCGAGAGGCTATTTGTGCCCTTTCATCGACGTCTAAAAACTAGAACTACCTCTTAAAGAAAAGAACTATCGCGATCAAGACTTAGTCTTCAAATACTATGTTGACCAAATGAGTCTTCAATACTTTCTTATTGTACAACCAGGTGGTTATATCAAGCTGTATCCCCCGGGAAACGGTCGCTCCCAGTAATTTGGGAAACGCTCTGTCTTCGTTTTCGTCTCTGTGGCCTCATGGGGGGACGGTGCTTCTCTTAGAGACAGCTCGGGCTGGCGCCGACTTGCAGGCTGCACGCAGTAGTGACTTCTTTTAAGGGTTTCCACATTATACATCCCCGACTAGCATCCTTCTCTCCCCATCCCTTAATAGCATCCTTGAGCTTGACATACATCCCCATCCCTTATACTATTACTAGCATCCTTTTCTCAACTTAGTAGAAAATAGGTGAAGGATATTCATATTCTGTCTGACGGATGTAATTGTAATAGATATGGTAAATGTTATGACGAATGATGTAATGTGGTAACCTTTAATTCTTGCGACATCAGATGGACGAGCGTGTGCGATACGAGCAACTGCGGAGGGCGCATCTAAGGGCCCGACGGCGCATTCGTCGGGCCCGGCGTGCAGCTGGGCTGACGCAGTCGCAAGACGATAGCATGGAGATGCATCCATCAGATGATGAGCCCAGCACACCAGCTAATCAAGTCCGAGATGATGTTATGTTCAGCTCTTATACTTAAACCAACTTATCCATCTTTCTCCGCATCTCTTCGGTTGTAGTTTCCTTTTGTTCTCATACATAGAAGAATGCAACGGAACAGGGAGTGAGATGAGGGGAGGACCGAGATGAAGAAAATCCGACTCTAATTTTTCCGACTCTATTAATGTTGCACAAGCCGGCGATGTCGATATGCCCGACTGGCATGCTGATGTCGCTCGCATCCAGCAGGAGTCTGAGGATCACGCTCTAGCCATAAGATTGCAAGGAGAGCAACACGAGTCCCAAGAAAACAACGGGAACGCTTCTGGTGGCGCGGGTAGGCTACGACCAGGACAGCAGGCCTCTGGAGCGACATCTTCGTCAAGAGCCGTCCCAAGCATTAATCGAGCTGGAAACGCTGCTGCCGCGGCTCGGAACAACGCACGCGTCCAGAGAATAAACGTCAGAGCAGTCGGCGGGGGTGCCGCGTCCTCTTCCTCGAATGCAGCTGCAGTAGGTGATATACAAGCACGAGTGAGAGGCGAAATGGCGAGAATGCGTGAGTACATGAGGAATGCGTTTGCTTCCTTTGGTGGCGGATCCTCGTCTTCGTCGTCCGCAGCTCGACCGCGCGTCGCTATGGGCATGCCAGGGTCGCGCAACGCCGGTTTCGACTTCGAACAGCTGTTCAATTTCGAAAACATTGATGACGATGAGGATGACGACGATGATGAGGATCATGACGATGATGAGGATCATGACGATGACGATGCTGATGATGGGCATGGAAGAGCTGATCCTTTCGCAGAGTATATGCAAGTACTAGCGGATGGAGGTTACAGCCGAGGCGGAGGGTACGCAGGAGCTGGAAGAGGAGGTAATAGAGGAGGACGTGATGGCAGACTAGTGGTAGATCCGTTCGATGCTGATGAAATCAATGCCGCCTATCCTCGCAGGGGTGCGCAAAGCAGCTCGTCCGTCAATCGCATCTTGGCGCAGTGCGGAGAGGAGACGTTTATGCTCAGGATATTTTTTACTCAGGTTCGTTCTCGTTCAAGTTCACACGCTACTGTGAAGATGTAATGCTTACTACAGTATAAGATGTCGCTCATTTTTGAGTTCGCTTCATCAATCAGCATCAAGTAGGTGCTGTCTTCAGTAAAAACAACAATGAGTTGATTGCATCCTCCAGCAACAACAAGTTGGACTCCATCAATCAATGAAGATTAAGATCAACTAATAGCGAGCGCCAACTTGTACGAGCTCTTCAAGTACAGGGTCAGTAAGGCTCTACCTTATATAATCTTCTCCTTTCATGTATGTCCAAGCGCCTTCGGTGGTCGATTTGGAGTCGAGTCCGGAGCCCGAGCTGTGCGTTATTTGCCAGTGCCCGTTTCAAGCGGGTGAGCACTTGCGACGACTTCCCTGCTTTCATCGATTTCACGCCGAGTGCATCACGAATGGGCTTCGATACAGCACGCAATGCCCTGTGTGCAAATTTGAACTGAATTCTTAATCATAATAATGTGGACCAGCGGTTCTTCGCCATTCTCCATGTTGATGTTTGTTCATCTTCGTCTTCATCGACATCGATTCATTCCACAAGTCTACTCGCCCTCGACTAGAGAGCACCATATTCTTATATCCCCACCTTTCTATGATAAGTAGATTCATTGATTATGAAGTTCATCAATAGATTCTTACAATCATAGCAGGATGATTTTGAAGCCCAGAATTAGCTTGCCTCTGGTGCATGTGCTTCGGTATTTCTATATCTTTCGTTCTTCCAACATCCTATCTAAAAAAACCGCGTGTTCGCTATACTTGGTCTTTCGACTTTCTTACATCGTTCGCTCTCACATGAAAGTTGACATGATCTTTTCTAAAAAGTAAAAACCTTTGCTCGCATGAGCAGGCACTTTTTGGGCTCAAATCACTAGAGGAAAGAGACAAACCTACAATCACCTGTCTTGATGTCTTGATGTCTTATTGGTTGATGGTTTTACCCACGACCAAGAAGGGAGCGCAGAAGTCAATATTGTCAGAAATATGCTCGACTTCGCCAAGCGTCAGGAAAAAGTGAGACAGCGTATTAAAAAATAGAAAAGCGCTGTCATTTCTCGCCCTTAACAATGTACAGCACGTAAAAGTAGAGGTGGCGCAAAAGCAGAGGTGGCACCTTCGGATTCGGTGAAGTGTTTGCATGTCTTTGGAGTTGAAATCTGGTACCTACGAAGTGTTTGCGTTAGCATTACTGTTGCACAAAGACAAACCAGAAATCTTCGGTCTCTTCATTTCAGAAGTCTCTTCATGTCAGAATATTTTCAGAGAAAAAGCGCAAATGGAGCCTAGTTCCCTGAGATGTTCCTCGTCCCCGGCAAACACTTTTTACTAGCTAGAAGAAGTTCAAGTTTTCGATTTGGTTCTTGTTTTCCCCCACGACTACTTGAAAAGTTCTTTTCCTCGAACAAGCTTTGTCGTTGTCCCTTGGTTGCCACAAAACGCACTCGGTGTGACGAACTTTCACGCATTTTTTTTAGGTTTCAATTTGTGATCGTAATTCATCACCACCCAAACTTTTGTCATTTTTTCATGAGAAAATATTGCTTCACCGTCACGGCTACTTTTTTACACAGGCCGCACTAGCCGCTTGGTACTAATAGGAGCTCATCATGGTCATCCGTATCATGATCGACATCGCATGATCATTCATCATGGTGGAAGATTATATTGACCATATACAACTACAAGCAACTTAAACTACTTAGAGGCAGGTATGCACATGTTGCAAGCTTTTGGTGAGGAGAAGCCTTGAGATGGAGGTAGTAGAAGGGTCCTCTTCATCCTCCCAAGGAGGAAGAATCCCAAAAAACGGTATAGAGAACGCGGCATCATCAGCAGCAGCTGACGAGAAGGTGTTCCTATCGCCTCCTGCTAAGAAGAGAGTACGACCTAAGAAGGTGCACCTATCTTCGCCAGCTCCTGTATTTTTCCCGGAGATAGCCGATAAGATGGCGCCTGCTGATCTTAGTGCAAGAACTGAGAGCGGAAGTTCGAAGATGGCGCCTGCTGATCTTAGTGCAAGAAGTGCGAGCTCAAGCTCTACTTCTGGTTCTGCTGGAGGCCCGCTACTGAAAAGACAGAAGTTCGGTTCGATCGTGGGCAGTGATGGGCGTCGCGCTTCCCTACGTGTTGCCCAGATGATGCAGAACCAACAGTCGAGTATGACGAGCAGCATGAGTGCGATGTTTGTAATAAGGCATTCCGTACTTCATCTTGTTGAGAAGCACCTATAATATGTAACTTTGGAACCTTTTTCGCTAAAAAAGGAGGGAAAACGTCTCAAAGATCACTGCTTTCTTCAAGATGGATCATTTTTATATGGTTAGCTCTAAAAGCGGCGCAGGAAATGAGCGAGGATAGCGCGATGAGCGCTTCCGGGTCGACTGGGGGAAGAGATGCGACTTCGTCTACCTCTAGAACGACGGCAACTTTAACGAATTTTAACCCACTAAGCGGCTCACAAGAGAATTCCAATCCGTATGCAGGAACAGGTCTTCCAGGCACTTATACAGGACGAGTGCTAGTTTCACCTCCGGCAGAAACAAAACGAAAAACGTCAATGACCACAGATGGGCCACAACAGCGAGCAGGGAATCCTAGTAGAAGGGGACAATCAGTAGCTCCTAGAAGAGGACAATCGGTAGCTCCTAAAAGAGGACAATCGGTAGCCCCCTCAAGATCGAGACGCGCACCTTCACTGGCGAGGAAACCATCAACTTCTACTTCGAAGTCTTCTTCCCTACCTATAGACTACAAGAATGTCGTGGAAACGGAAGTGGCGTCTCGAACACTTTCTGATGTTGCTAGCTATTCCTATTCACAAGAAAGTCAAAGTCAAGTCCGTCGCACGTACACCACCAGGAGAACTGCGAGTGTGAGTCGCGGTGCCGCTCCATCTACTTCGAGCTTCCGTCCTGCAACAAGGAGAGACGCGACGTTTCGTGGTGCAACATCTACTTCGACCGTTTCACGTGGTGCAACAAGAAGTGACGACGATCAAACAAGCGCCTCATCGGCTAGCAGTACGAGTCTTGGGATGTTGTTGCCTCCTCCTGGATCAGGAACTATGGATCAGGAGTCTATAAGACAACAAAACCTTGATCAGGAACTCAGAATGCGAATGCAACTTCACTTCCAGTCGACTAACCACCTCCAGAGCCAGACGAGAAATAACTACAGCATCAAAAATGTTAATGCTAACGACTTTGTACCTGTTAGTACCTCTACAAGAACGCCACTAGAGAACGAGCAAAACTTGGAGGAGCAACGGCATTTTCATCAGCAGCAACAGCATTATTTCCATCAACAGCAACAACAGCATGAGAGACTACGAGCCAACATTTTCCAACTGGAGCAATATCAGCAATTCCGATTCCTGCGTCCGAAGAAAATTCTCATGCTCACAAGCGCGCGTCCAACCCAAAACCCATGGAAACTTACTCCCCAAACCACGGGTGGTTATACCCCTCTGATGTTAACTTCTCAAGAAGGCCTCCGACACGACTACAAGAGTAAGTTGTTGCTGTCACCGGGTTTGTTTGCAAATGAGGGTCATCACGCTATAGGTACGACAGGGACTGGGAGTACACTAGTAAATAGAAATACAACAGCTCCTACACCGTCGTCAATCGCGGCAAGTGTCATCGGCGACCAAAACAACTTTGCTACAGCTACAACTACTTCGACAAGGATTAACAAGGCAGTCATGAAGAGAAGAAGTAACAACTCTTTTCGGCCGTTTTTAGTCTTCAGCGAGCTGTCTCTGTTGGCTGCGCAGCAGGGGGGGTCCCTTGACACACCGAAGTGGCTGCGCGCCATCTACAACTCTCTTGACGCATCAAAGTTGCTAGATCAATGCGACCACTTCGCCTTAGGCCGTGAGGCCATCCAAGAAGCAGAGCTACTTTCTGGAAAAAGCACCAGCCTGCACAGCGATTGCCTTAAAAATGTACTCGTTTTTTTAAACTAGGTACTTAACTACAAGTAGTAGTAGATTGGTAGAGGTAAGTCTAAGCACATGATGATTTGTATTCTGACTTCTTTTTCCTCCGCTAGGTGAATGAAGTGTAGGCACAGGAGCTCTGCGTCGTGAAAATAGATGTAGTTATCTCGTCTAGGATGTCCAAACTGGTGTCCTGACTCTCGGGGTCCTAGAAGCTTTTATGTAAGTATGGATTTAGAGATCGATGCGAGCGAAATCGACTTATAATTCTCAAAAATATCGCACCGTTCTTGTTCTACTAGGTGAGCCGTCTAGGAGTGCACTCCTCTCGGTATGTTCGAGATTTGCAGGAGTTAGGTTTTCAAGCCAAGAAGCAACATCCACTGCCTTTAGATGCGCAGTCCAAGGAGGCTCGGAGGGTTCTCGTCGAAGCTGATGAGAAAGGCCGAGCTCCTGTCCAAAATCAAAGTAGCACTGCAGTACTAGAGCGTCATCCTCGACGTGCGCAATCGATGGCACGAGGACGAGGACCACATCAGATAATGACTAGTCGAGGACAAGGAGAAGGGAACTACAACATCTACAGTCACGCTCCCTTTGATATAGAACAGACGTCGGCGTCATTGAAGAGGAAAAGAATACAAGTCGGAGGAGAACAAGATCAGGATGTTGCTGCAGAAGATAAGATGCAGAGAACAATAGGAGAGGGGTCATCTTCTGCTACTACATCAGCTGGTGGGCGTCACCATGCGCAGCACGGCTCTAGTCCGCAGCAGAGACTTAAGGCTTACCCGAATCCATCTCCGGAAGCATCTTGGCGCTGTCCCATAAGGCGAAAACAGCTCCACCAAGATCAGGCACGAGATGGCTTGGGGTGAGCGCTAAGAGACGCACTCGAAGCCCAGGGGCTTCGATGCGAACAGTGTGCATCAGTCGCAACGAGTGCATGATGAATCGATACACCTTGAATGCGGCAACGCAAAGGTGTCTTGTCTTGTCCAGGCTTGTGACCATGGTTTACACGACAGGTCGAGACCGCGATAGCTGCGGAGCTCTTGAGGACAGTAGCGAGAGTAAAACGAACAAAGGTTCCGGTTCCGCGACTACGCTTAGTTCTTGGACCTCTAATCCACCAGGAAGTAAGAGACCGTCGCTCGAACTCGAAACCGAGATTCAAACACAGGCAAAGCGGAAGCGATTAGTGGCCGCGCTGTCGCAAGCATTGGAAATCGAGGAGTCACCAAGGAAAAGAGAACATCCTTTATCATTGTCACAACTACAACCAGAACAAGACCCTTGGTCTAAAACTGAATCAGATGAACTACAAGATCTAGATGAGGCCTCTTCAGAAAAAGGTGGTCGCATTTGTGCTGCATTTTGGGTTAAGGCTTGAAAGATTTCATTTTTACAAGCCTTCTGGCTGCACTGGAGATTGCTACGAAAAAATGAATTGCGAAATTGTTTCGTCAACCTCTAATTGGGGACGACCAGCATGTCATCATACGCCCTATTGGCGCATCCGCTGTTTCCAATGCGGGGAAGCCATACCCCCGCCGTGCTGCGATTGGGTACTTAATAGGCACGAACCGGCCATAGAAGTCGACAACAAGCTGAGAAGTCTCTCGAAATCTACTGCGGCCGCACAGGGACGTCAACAGAACCTCTTAGAGAGGAAAGCCGACCAACAGCAGAGCAGTTCGGAGCTGAGCAGATCAGGGACAGAAGACGACAAGAACCAGCTGGACGCTGACATTGCTAGTAAAGACGATCAACGTAGAGGGTCAGCCGGAGGAGGCTCAGCAACGCGAAAGAACATGCCAAAAGCGCCTGAACGGAAGGGTCGTAAAGCGAAAAAGCCGGTCGTAAGCGTGCCTTCCCCAATAGTTGTAGGTGCTGATGATCGCAGCTCTGCCTCCAATACAACAGCTACTGGCGCAACTATCAATAGAGAGCAGCCTATGCCGAGCGAGAGTTCCACTAATGTAATTGTACTAAATCAGTCTGGTGCAGCTCCTGGTCCTGACGGAGTCACGGAGCCGCAGCAACAAGAGAAGGAGATGAGTAGAACATTGCAGGCATCGGCTTCTAGTACGTCATCGTCTTCTGGCAAGACGAAAAAATCTGCAATTTTGCATTGTGCTGTCGCAGGCTGTCCGCGCATCTATCACCAGCATTGTGTGTGTGCTCCGTGTCCGCCCTCTGTTCGCAATGACAGGCGTCGCACGAGCTTAGCGCGCTCTTCATCGACATCATCAAATTTATGGTTAGAAAGTTGGTCTCCGATCCGATTCCATATAAGTACATGTTGTAGTACGAAAAAGAGTCTCATCCTTGTCCTGCGCGTTCGTTTCATTGGACCCAAGAACAGTCCTTCTTCTTATGAAAGATTTGTGGATCCAATGGGTTAAGAGTTTGCTTCAAAGTCAATTATCCATAATATATATAAATCTTCATTCTACTGATCTTCTGCAGCTCTAACTCGTAATCATGAGCGTTACAACAATCGCAATGGCCCAACACCAGAGCAAGACGAAGACGATGGGAGCTTCTTTCCACTAGGAAACTATTGGGACTTTGACACTTGGGGGTCAGATCCGTGGGTGTGTCCGGAGCATTGGCTATCGAAGAAACACAGTATCAGTTGGTTCGACCGCGCTCTCATACTTCAAGGATCACTGGACGAAAAAGCTAACGTGGCGCCAAACGTTACTACTGAATATGTTATGACTAAGTTAGTATCGATAGAATTTATAGCACTATATTGTTATGAGAAGAAATTGAAGTTAGAGTTTGTGATGCAAAGAAGAGATGCTCCAGCCTGACCTTCCATGACGAGCTTTCCAATAGATTTTCTAGCAAAAGCGTGGCAAACTAAAGAGAAGCGTAGCTTCTATTCTCATTTGCTTATTCGTTATGTTACTTACTGCATTTGACGACCTCTGGAACAAAAATATCGATCGCTCTCGTCCAACATTCTTCATCTTCTTCCTCCATTCTTCATGTTTCTCCAATCCGGTGATGGCGGAACCTTGGCGGTGCATCGGATTTTTGATGCGTCTGCGATCGGGCTACGTCCAGGGAGCGGTTTATCACCGGCACAAGAACAAGAAATCCTTCAGGAACGAGATACAGAAGGAAAGTTGAAGACGGCGATACAATACTGCCTAGAAAAGCTGCATGCATTGGCGAAAAGTAGTACCGAAAATTGGAAGCGCCGCTCAGAAGAAAAGCGAAGAAGTATCGAAGGGAAGGTGATGAATGCAGTTACGGGCACAGCTATGAAGCACACTGATTATTGATCTTGATCCTCTTTCTTCAAGAGGGGGTTTTATAGACAGTAGATAAACATTGCCGCTTACTTAGACGTTTTGGTTCTTGGGGTGCTTTTGACAAGTAGGAGATGTTATTATCATGCGAGGGTCGTCCCAATCACGGCAAAAAAGCTTCCTTCACTTAAAGTCTAAGTTATACTAAAAGTCTAGGAAAAAGGTACGCTCATCTTTGTGTAATTTTTTTCATTGCGAGTGCGCAGCTGCCACCTCCAGTAGAAGCACAGCAAGTCACTTCCACAAGGAGCACAAGGAGCACCATCGATCATCACCCGTCAGGAAGCGAAGCAGAAGAAGCTGCCTCACCGCTGCTTAGCGAGCGGCTTTACAAAGAGGTGATCCACCCAAGATTAGGGTATCCGGGGTTTCGCGACGGGCGCGAGATGTCGGAGACCGAGAAAACGAGTAGTTCAGACGCAGAGGTGGACTCTTCTGCTTCTGCTGCGAAAGAGCACGAGGAGGTCCCTGACCAAGAATCTGAGGAGAAGCACGAGGCAGCTGACCAAGAATTTAAGGAGAAGCACGAGGCAGCTGACGAAGAATTTGAGGAGAAGGACGTCTCCACTGGAGCAAAAGACGGTGCTCAAAACGTTGGAAACAAGGTAACGACATTTAACTCGTTGTTCCGCGTCTTGTGTCAGGAGGCCGTTGATAAGATCTGGTCTACCTACTTGGACCCTCACGAGCGTCGCTTAGCTTCAGATTGGCGTAAAAAGATGCAGTCTACGGCCAGCAAACTACTCCCCGCCAAGCGCGGTGGACTCTACCGACTGCAGGGGGACGAATTGTGTACTGGGTTCAGTTTTCTCAATGCGACGGCCTATGCCATCTTGCAGCTCAGGGAAGAAATCACACAGCAAGCAAAATCTGGAGCACTGACAGTTAAGGCTACTGCTGAAGGTGAAGCATCCGCACAGACGGACCATGTTGATCCTTGGCCGCTTTTTCAAGGGGAAAGAAGCGTCCAAGGATTTGGGCGTCAAGGAAGATGCGACGTAGTAGCTCTAAGACAGAAAATAGAAGAACGACGAAACGAGGCGGGCTTAGCGGGAAAAGAACCACCGAAAAGCTGTCATCTTCAAAAATTCTTTTTCCCTCTGCTGCTAGCGCTAGGGAGGGCGAACACTCCGCAATTATCGAAGACTTGGCAGATCGCGACGCTCCCTCATCTTTATTGCGTGCAGGTGGAGGAAGGCCAAGTATTTCAAGCAGTAGTAGCAGCAGCAGTAGTAGTAGCAGCAGTAGTAGTAGTAGCAGCAGCAGCGCCAGCAGCAGTAGCAAGCAAGGCGATAGCAGTGCAAGCAAAGCGCAGGGCAGCGGTAGTGCTGGAAAGGTGCAGGATCCACCGCCTCACGTTGGAGAAGCTGGAGGGAAGACATCGAGCTCTTCTTCGGAGAACGACAAGGAGAATATTGCAAAGCCTGGTAAGCCACTTCTAGGTGTCAAAAATGATGCGGAGCTCAGAGTAGATCCTGTCGACGTACATCAAAATGGACTAAAAAACACTGAGGACGATAGCAACAGGAATCCAGCGGCTGCTGTTGTAGCACGGCAGCCTTCTGAGAAGACGAAGAGAAAGACTACTACTTCTTCTACTGTTCTTTTACCACAGGAGCAGTCAAAACCAACTGCTGCTGAACAACACACAAATGATCCACTAGTTGCGCCTTCTTCTTCTCCAGTGACAAAGTCAAAGACAACATTTCCCTCTGCTAATGCGATTGCGAACCACGCTAGGGTAGCAGTTCTAGATATCGACACACACCACGGCAACGGAACGCAAGATATCTTTTACGAGGACCCGAATGTGCTGACTATCAGCGTCCATCGCGGTCAACTTCTGATATGATTGGTGGTTGCAGCACTAGTGAAATTGACATTAAAGTTCATCCTTTTCGACGTACGCTTGTTTCTAGTTCTACAGTCAGTCCCAGGATCAGCACCTTTCAGTTTCAGGCTTCTGATTCTTTAAAATGGACACTTTGAAATTGTTGTAGCAGTTTCAGATATACGCATGCTGATGCTTTATTCTCGGGGTGGACCTCCCTTGTCAATGATATCTTTGACCGAACGAACGTCTTATGATCGATGTGGTCCATCTCCATCATGTCGTTGTCCATGCTAGGAAAAGCAAGCCCTCTACGTGTATTTCCACCCCTTTAACTCTGTGCGAACGGACAGGCCTCATGGACTTTGCCGGATGTGGGAAAGGTGCTGGCTACAACATCAACATACACACGCTCTACGCAGACGGTGACTTTGTTGCGCTTGCTTATCTCGAGCATCTCATTTTATGATTACTTACAAATAACTTGAACTTGATTGTCATTCTCAACATACTTTGTTGATAAATTAGTTTTATTGCTATGCTGCTTGTGGTTCTGGTTCTACTACTCCTACCTGGTACAACACCACAAAAAATTATGCTCAAGCTCTTTCACTTTCAAGTTTGGACAACTTTTTCTAACCACGACTTTCACATGCAAAGCCATGCTAAGTACATTTTTTCTCAGCCAAACTTAGAATTGTTGAGTCAACATGAAGTAGCTTTCATGTCCACTCCCAGTGCTGACGCAGTTTCGACCAGACTTGATAATCGTTTCGCTGGGTTACGACGCACTAGGCACTAGCGGACCCCTGTGTCCTGGTTGCGATGCCAGATGGACGCCAGAAGTATACGGTCGAATCATCCGCGAATTGAGACTGAGAGTCTGTTATGAAGAAAATATCAACAAGCTCTTGATGTGAGAGTAAGAGTAAATGAAAGTAGAGGGCGCTTGATGTGAGAGTAAGAGTAAATGAAAGTAGAGGGCGTAGTGGGTGAAATTTTCTAATTTCTTTCGCGTATTGTCCTGAATTCCGAAGGCGGTTATGACGTTAGCCTTTGTGGCGCAGCGGCAGTCGAATCCGTGAAGGGACTTTTGCTCGACGCGCCAGACGAAACGACAACAACTAGTTCAGAGGAATCTTCAAGCGCGATTATGTCAGCTGCTTGCGGTTTACTCATGTAGTAGAGACTCTTCCATACTAACTATAAGTGGTAACTTTTTCTCAAGTGGCTGCACAGCAACAGTCATGAATGCAGACTTTTGCTTTCCTACTGTGCTTCATTAATCAAAAAACAAGAAATATATGGTCGCTGTTTTCTAACACATTGAAGTGTATCTTGTCGGAAACAACTGATACTCATACTTACGATTCATTGTTCTTCTTTTCTAACAAGTGCAGCGGAAACCACTCGAGATCGCACGCAAAGTCTCCGATACACCGAGTAATCCAGACACGATCGCGAACAGCTGCTGCACGTGCTGAGGCAGCACAAGAAACAGCAATCCCTGGTGACGCAGCCGACCCTAGGAATCTATACGGTGTCAAACTTAAGGCTCGAGTTGGACTTGTCACATACGCTCACAACAACGCTCTCTCTCTCTCTCTCTCTTCATGTTTGTGTGTCGTGTAGTACCTTTTTATGACGGTTGTAGCCCGTGTAGTACCTTTTTATGACGGTTGTAGCCGAGCGTAGTCTCTCTCTTCATGTTGTGTGCGTAGTCGTCTTGCCTGTAATGTCACTGGTTTGACATTCTTGTGATCCTTCGAGTTTCCATCGGCATCAACATGGTACCATTAAATTTGCTCACAAGTTCTTCATTATATATTAAATTTCCGAATTTACTATCCTTCCTTTGTCTTTTCCTAGTTAGCTTGGCTCCACCCGTATATTAAATCCATTAGTTTTGCTCAACAAGTTCTTCATTATTAAATTTCCGAAAAATTCATTGACGCTCTTCCTCTTCTAATTTTTCTGGATTATTGCCTTTGCCGAACATGGCGAATCTGCTCTGTCAGCGCATCCAGAACTATAGACGGTTCTTTGGCAGATTTGGGTGGACCTTCCCAGAACTCAGTGCCGCAGCAATATCCGCAATGAGGCAACGGGAACAGGAGTTGCGTGAGCAGTTTTACGCGGCAACAACAAGCGACGAATCCAATGCAGAGCGACCTTTTGCTTGAAAGAAGAAACAGAAACACCATACAGGCTGTCCTACTATGTTGTACTATGTATATGTATAAGAAAGTGGAACCCATTTACATATTATCCACTGGATGGTTCCGGTATTTGGTAACCTGAATTTGAAGATGACAAGGATTCTCTTCTTATTTTCCCTCATGATCGAAATCAGGACCACGAACACAACGCACTTTTACTAGGTAGTCCAACGTTAATTTACGCTGCTTTTATTAGCTATTCATTGAGAAAAAAAAAATCATCTTGTTGAACCCAATTACTCATTAGACTTGGTCACGACTATTCGAAGGGACTAACAGCACTAAAGATTGAGACTTCGTTGTACACACCGACGGAAACTCGTTTGATCATCTCGTTTAATCAGCTACAGCTTGAAAAAGTAAATGCACGATAATGCTTTGTTGATCCATAGCAATAGATAGTTAATGCTAATGCTTCAGTTTGCAAATCACTATGGCTCTAGCTGTCCTAGAAGTCGCCCCTCTGACAGAATGGAGCTGGAGCGGAAGGGGTCAATCTTTTCGCAGTTTCTAATCATAAAAAGAGGACACCGAGAACAAGAATACAGCAAGTTTTTTAGCACCCCTCGATGACATATATTACCATTTAGATGTTGATGAACTCGTCAACAAAAAGTGAGTTTTCAATTTTACATTTACATTTCTTGTTGGCATCTCTCTGTTCGATCATACGTCTTCAATCTCATATGACTGAATATGTATCTTTGTCTTCCATATTGTTGTGACATCAGAACCACTAAGTCTACGTTCGCTAAATTCATTTTGGGCGCAAGATCATAGTACCACATCCCTATTTGAAAGTAGCCGCTGAAATCTGCCACATCGGATGGTAGATCTCACCCTAACCTAACCTGATCGTTCATACTACAAGAAGTACAGAAGATCTTCATATGGTGTATATAATTTTTGCACAGACGAACTAGAACTACTGGCTCAACGAATAATCATACCATATCCATACCCATGAAAGCTCAAAACCGGAAGAAATCTTTGCATATCAATGTCTTGCCCTCCATCTCCACACGCTGTCCTTCCTGCAAGGGGCTTGATGATCGATGTTAGGACATCAACGTCTAGGTACGAGACAATATCCAAATTGATTTTTACAACAGTTTTTCAAATCAAAACACCAACTGTAGCTGCTGCACAGGAGTCTAAAATCATTGATGTACAGATGAAGAAGCAACCCCGATTATTGGTACAACTGAAACTTACAGATCTAGTATCATGTCGAGATTGACCCCAATGATAAGTGAATACATGATCCCCAGAAGAGCCAGAAACGAAGATAACCTTTTCCCGTAATCATCCCATCATGGAAGCTACGTCCATGTCGAGTCACAGAGATCGGTCGTCAATTTCGAAAGAGGAAGGCCTATATGCTTACCTTGTTACAGGTTAGCCAACTCCTATCCTATCCTAAAGAGGAATGGAACATGAAACAAATTGATAATTACTTGCGAGAGAGGGACGAGACCGGGAGAGAGATTGACCATCTTGACGTGCTCGGTTTGCCATGATTCATGTCACTTTCTCTCAGGTCTACGAGCTCTGAAGTTCTTGTGATAGGTGGTCTGTACTCGTGTCGATATACGTCACTACGGAGAAGTCATCTACAGGTAGTACTGACACGCGAAACGGTGTCTGCATACCGCATATTTTTTGCATTCTACCTCGTGACGTCTCTGAGCGCCACTTGCCCACACTGTTACCTCGACGCCCGTGTTAAAGTAGCACATTACTTGTAGATACAGTCCTAGTGGCACAAAAGAGAAAAGAAAATAATCTCGAACCCGTGGAAAAATGTCACTTGTGTAGAACAAAAACTGGCATTGCAAGAGACGAAAGAGAAGAAATTGCTTCTAATCTACTTATGAGGTACAGGAAAAAAGAACTAGGTCCTGACAATGAATTCTATGCGCTCCAGAGTCGCTTTTTGTGACGACTTTAAGCGTTGTCGGTCACGTCCCTGACGCTGACGGACACACGAAGAGCAAGCGGACAAAGAACGACAGCAAGGAGATCAAGTTGTTGAAGCAAAGTTGTCGTGGATCGAAATACGACCACCATACATCAGACCGCTTGTCTGACAACTGTAGATCAACGCAGTATTGTTGGCCACTTCGTGACGACTGTCAATGAGGATGAACTAGAACACACTTAAACTACTTATAAATATATTCAGTTGAGAGCGCAGCCGCAGGTGCGACAGGTCTGCAGACGAGACGAACAACAAATCCAAGAAGATGTTGCCGCCTCCCCGTGCAGTTGTGTCCGGTTCCCTCCAAGACGTACAAGAAACGGCCTTACAACCACCTGCACACGCGTCGCCTCTGGTGTTTTCCCGGCTGCGGGCTTTGTCTCCGCATGGTGCAATGGTACTAGAGAAAGATATCTCATAGTTTCTGTTTCTTGTACAGTGAAGATAACTTTAAAAAGCATTTCATCCTTTTTGTCTGTTGGACACGCTTAACGAAGTACTCAGACTCGATGATGGTGCGGATCAAGGGACGAATGAATGAGCCAACCCCAACATTTACAACAATCTTTCCTACACATAGGACGTTCGGGGGAGCAGCTCTTTGAGCAAAAGAAGTGAGGTCAGATCTGCCTCTGTGCAAACGCAAAGGGTTACGGACCAAGTTCTTAAGGAAGAAATGTTGCATCACTCTACTTTTCTTGTCGACGCTCATTTTTCTTATCAGGAAATCATCTGTGGACAAGAAGTACAGAAGTGCTACTTCTAGTATGTTTAGTTGTACAAGTACTTAAGTACTACATTCTAGTACAACATACATGCCTCTGTTATATATTTCGGCGCCCATGCTTGGTTGTGAAAGTGTCAATGGAGGGCCACCACCGCGTGGTATGGGTATCTTCTAAGAACGTTCATCAAGGCGTTGTGGGGAACCCTGGAGCACGACCTCGCGGCTTATTGGCCTCTGCAGATTGGTGCTCATCTCGTGCCTTGAAATCAGGCAGTGCGTTGACAAATGATCTCACTGCCCTATTTTCATCGACCACAGCATCTTCTTCTTCATCCCGAGGAAATGGCAGTAGTAAAAAAGACAAGGATCATTCTACAATTTGTACTAGAAGAAGTGGCGTTACTCCTGGTGCCAGTTCATCTGCAGCAGCCACTGACATAAGCGGAAATTACATACTAACGAATCCGGCCTCCACCTCTAGGACCACCGCAGCAACTCACTTTTTGTCCTCGTCTAGGACTAGCGCAGCGTCACAAACAAGAAGCGGGATAGTGACACCCTTCGGCGGCGGTCTTCGAACCCCATTCCCCCTGTCTGCTACCACCGCGACCTCCTCCTGGAACAACCCTCTAATAGCGAAGAACAACAACAATTCCACGACCAGCAATTCGACTATAATGAGTACTACCACTACACCCTGTCTAATATTCCAACCTCCTCGTCGCGCTCGCCTTGCTAGTAGTGCTTCGACCACAAATGGAGGAGCTCCTGCTTATGAAGAGAGTAAGAATAACTCTTCTGTTGAATCTGAGCATAGAAGTTCATCTGAAGGAGGGCTGACCCGGACAGGCGCTGGATCCGTTCTGCTGCCGACAAGAAGTGAGACCCTATCATCAGTGGTGGAGGACGTCATTACTTCTACGTCTAGCTCTTCTCGAGACCAGGCAGGAGGCGCCTTCCACGGGAGCGACTCGTTCCACGATGGGAGCAGCGCACCCTACGAAATACTAGAAGATTCTGGCGTCCGCGCACAGGCTGTTGCTGTTAGAAAGACTGAAAACACCAGTAGAGGGGAGAACTACGAAGAACATGATCTACCTCAAGGTCAACATCCAGTACGACAAGCTTCTAAAGATATGATGATCTTCAAGACGAAGCCGAATTGCACTAGTACAACTAGTTCTACAGACCAAAAGATGAGGACGAAACGAAAATTGCACTACCATGATGACGAGGAGCCGCATGGAGACCACGAGGACTCTTCATCCGAACTGTTAGATGAGGACGAAAAATCCTCCTCTCACTCTTTTGAAGATTCTTCCTCATCTAAGAGTACAACGTATAATGAGCAAGCGACCGTTTCAACAAGTGGCTCGCCTGGAGAGGACTACTTTGGCGGTTCCTCGTCAGCCTCACGCTCTCCGACAGAAGAAGAAACTCTAGCAGGAGGAGTAGCAGTAATGGGAGGGATGGCAGTAAAAACAGTAGAAACTACACCAGTGACCACAGCTACAAATAACCTTTCCGCGCCTTCCTCGTCGAAGGATTTTCTGCCTGTACACAGTGAGCAGCAGATGAGAAGAGGGCAGTCTCCGGAAGTCAGATTTGGTCGATTCACCAGAACAACGCCGCATGGAACAGCGCAAGGAATGTGTCCGGGCTCGGGGGGAACCTCCCAGCAAGGTCCTCCTGCGATGCTGTTTTGTCCCCTGTCACGAACGACAAAGTTCTCAGCAGGATCTCTTGTTTCATCTGCGCAACAGCCTCTTGCTGCCACTACTGGTTTGTGCTCTGCTGGGGTCGTGCCACCTCTTCTGCAAACCTCCTCGAGTAGGCTATCCACGCCGACTGCTGCGAGTCAGGCAGGAGGGGAGAGGCAACGTCTATTCTTGCCATCGAGTGACGCACAGAAATTGCCAACGCCGATCCTCTATTCAACGTCCTGTGAAGCGGGTGCGCCTGCTTTGCTAACTCCCACTTCCTCTACAACGGACATGATAAAAAAGGGCACAGCGGACATCAACGGTGGAAGCAGATCTTCTTCTTCTTCTTCTTCTTCTTCTTCTTCTTCTTCTTCTGCTGTTGTTGACGAGCAAACAGCGCCTCCTGTTGTGGCAGGCGATAGCAAACATCTAACTGCAAGCCGGAGCTCTTTGGAGGATGATCTTGGAGCAGCAAAGAAGGAGATCGAAACTTTGCGAGGGAAGTTGCGCAACGCCGCAATTCTTGTTGGAGCGCGAAAGAAAACCGCAGAAGATTTGATGTTGAAAGCCCGCGCCTTTCGAAAACTCCAATTCTACAGACTGTCAGAGGAACGCGGACGACTGGGAATTGGAACAGGATCGCAACAGGAGAATCTTCGGCGAAGGCATAAAAGGAACACTGCTTTTCATCAACATCCTAAAAAGAATATAATGACCTCCTCGTCTCAGAAATCCTCAAGATCCAGTACACCCACAGCAGCTTCGGAATTGCAGCAACGGGAGCAGGAGACAGGCAAAGCAAGTCGCTTTGTAGCAAAGGCAGGAAGTGGATCCGCTCCTGTGAGCACATCTTTTAAGGTTTCTCCTCTCTCGTATTTTCCGGCTCTTCTCTCACGCTTAGACGAGGAGTCATTATATCAAATATCATTTCGATTCTGGGATTCGTAGAGGTGAAGAAATAAGAGGTTGAGAAAGTTTTTCAGCTTAGAATAGCTGTCGTCAAGTAGAAGAAGAATAGGGTTTAGGGTAATCGTCAATGGGGACTACCACGACTCCGTCTTCCATGTATTTTTATTTCCTTATTGTTTCTAATTTGCTTCAACGTGAATGATTTCCTACTTCTCCAAACTCCTTCTATCAATTGTCTGGGCTCTAATTATTCTCTCTCGAGCAGCAGTCGTGGATCTCGAAGTCAGTCGCAAAATAGTCAGAGCAAGGCAGCATCCTCTACTCGACTTCTTATGGAGACGATTAGTGAAAAGCAGGCTTCGAGTTCGAATGGAACCGCTTTTGCGGAAGCGGAGGAGGCAATGGCAGCATCACGGTCGAAGATAGATGGTTCCCGTCTCGAGACAGGTCGCCGCGTGTTTTTCATGGATGGCGCAAGGCTATTGATCGTGGACAAACCAACATAATCATGATGAATATTAGTGTATTCTTGACGGCAGCTATCCTTCTAGTACTTGTACTTGACTCTAATTCTTCTCTCTCAACGTGAATGAGTCGGATGTGCGCATGACCATGACTATGACAAGTGTGCGCATGATGTTTTGCATATTACACTTTTTGATGATGTTGATGATTACAACTTCTCGGGAAGGACCTCGAGTTTTTCCTCACTTACATCACTTACATCAAATACCGGTAGCTTACTTTTTCATCAAGGAGTAAAAAAAGATAAATATGATCAAGGACTATCTACTGGATTCTTTGGAAAAATAGCAACGTCATCACGATGGATCCATGGGACAGCATTTTGACCCAATGGCCTAGACTCTGACTTTTCGAGGTATGCCATGTGATATCCAACACCAACACCTTACTGGTCATGTTGACCAACAAGTGTAAGTACACACTTCATCGCTACGAAGAGCCGGTGTCGTGTAGAAACGACGGGACGAAAAATAGATCCCAACGTCAACGATGTTGATGACCAAAAACACGCGTTGAGCGTTCACTTTGTTCAAGATTCGCATTCCTCTGTAGCATTTTATAATTAATATCGCGATCTCCATCTCGGATCTCCTTTCTCATTGTTCTCTCTCTGATTTTTATGAGAAAGCGTTATAAGATCTTCATCACCTTGTTAGTTTTCTGTGCGCGAGAAAATCTTCAACATCACCTTGTTAGTTATAGTAGTTGTTTGACAGGATGATCTTAAAATAAAGCAAACACGATCGGTTGTAGCTGGTTTATCGAAGGCAGTTAGGGTTGTCTAAGTCTCTCCTGCTTCAGTGCTGTTTCCTGTTAAGTTGTTACTTTCCAAAACAAACGTAACCGTACCGCTTCGCTATTACATTCTTTGCTTGAGATCCATCGCGAAGACCATCTAGGACGCCCTTAAGAGATGGGTGATGCACATTATAATTATTCATGGTGAGGAATTTCAATTATGTGAATAAAATTATGTCGCTTCTCTGATCCAGTGGACTCATCATGCCGGGGCGCTGAAAATATTATTACACAACTGCAGAATGCTGAGCGTGAAACTGCAGAAGCCACATGCTTGATTGTCGCCTACATATTATATGTTGAATCAATATAAATGAAAATCCTCACCATTTACACATAGAACTGGAAGTAGTCGCGAAATCAGAGCTAAGTATAATTCAGGAAGGTACTTATATAAGTAGACTCATTGGCGAAAAACAAAAACATATTCGTAAACATATGTAGTATCTATAACATTATGGTACGTAAGTTGTAGTCTCACTCAAGGTGAGCTTCGCCTTCATCTTGTCAAACAGAAACACTGGAAAAAAATGAAGAATTTAACTTCTACAGTGACGGTGTATAGTCTTGCTGGTGAGAGCATAGGAGAGATAGCACTTGCAGCCACTGCTGAAAATAGTGCTCATCACGACGAGAATGTCGTGGGAGCTGGGACAGCTGGGCAGCTTGGAGATGTTGCGGTTCGGGATGTGCGCGAGATGGCCGGAAACTTCTTCAATGTTCCATTGACTCATACGTTGGTTTTCTATGCCGGAAAAGATGTAACTGGTCGTGAGTTTTTCAATCTTGAAGATTCTGGCTTGGCACCAAGACCCGATCTTGGGGACAATGACAACGAGAAAACTTCTGAGATTCCTGATATTCACGTAGCTGTCGACAACTCTGAGCGAGCTACGTGGCTGAGAGCGCTTCGAGGCCTGGAGGAATTTCTTTACCTGAGCTTGATGAAGAAAGAAAAAGAAGATGCCTCAAAGGACGATGCAGCTAGGTGGCATGGATGTGGACGACCTCGACACCTCCCACATCCGACGGTCCCTGATGCCCCCATCAGTCGACGATGGATGGTAACCAGTGCCAGTATCAATGGCAATAAAGCTGTCTGCCAGTGGGTTTCCAAGCTGCTCAATGTTACGGCCTCCTCTAGTAAAATCGTCCACCATATTTAAATTTAGGTAATTATCTGGAAGCTGTTTGCAAGCGTCTAGATGAAAAGTGGACGCCATAGATGAGAACCGAAAAGATGTAAATTCTAGTCTGTGTCTGAGTTCTAACAATGACGAAGAGAGATTTCCTCGGTATCTTCTCGAAGACGTTGAGATCGCGAAGGCAGCGTCTCAGCTTGATGCTCGCCTTTTTGAATCAGTGACCCTGCGGGACGATATTTTGTGGAGTCGAGAGTTTGTTGAAGCACAATGCTCAGGTGCGGACGCCGAGTCGTGTGAATGGATTACCGACTTCTACTGTCGCGACCCGAACCGCTTTTTTGAGGAGTTCCCTGATATCGTAGTTGCGATGAGGCGTTTCTTGATAGAAAAGTATTTGAAGAAACCTCTAAGGACCTATAGTGTGGTCACTTTCGTGAGATTAGCGCTGGAATCCCTATCGACGACGAATGAAGATGGAAGTCGTCAGATTTTAGAAGGTTCCAAAGATGTCGTGCCAAGAGGTACTAGAGGCGATGGCAGTCTTGTTGTTGTCGAAGATAGAAGGCGTGAAACTCTTTTGTCGCTGGTGTCGGCGAATGGTTGGGTCCTGCGACATTGCGACTTCCGATTGCAGGACCATCTACATGATAAGGAGGTCGTTCTTGCCGCCGTTAAATCTGCAGGACGTGCGCTCCAATTTGCGTCCAAGGAGTTGCGGAACGACCGCGACGTGGTCTTGGCAGCCTGCTCTCAGGACGCACGTGCCTTCCAGCACGCGAGCGAGCTACTTTCTGGCGACCGTAGCTTCGTGCGAGAAGTAGTGCAAATTTCCGGCTCTACTCTTCGGTACTGCTCCAGCGAG
Organism: Amoebophrya sp. A25; assembly: GCA_905178165.1. Classification (NCBI taxonomy): domain Eukaryota; class Dinophyceae; order Syndiniales; family Amoebophryaceae; genus Amoebophrya; species Amoebophrya sp. A25. The sequence goes on along the minus strand of CAJINU010000001.1, from coordinate 2,451,860 downwards.
TTTCAGGCAGATCGCGAGCTTCTAGAGTTAGCGGTGAAACAGGACCCAACACTTTTTGCTCACGTGCACGTCTCAGTAGACGAGGAGCTTAAGCGAGACCTTGCCAAGATTGCGGTATCAAGGGATGCAAGCCTTCTGTCGATTGTGACCAATCCTACTCGCGACATCGTCTTGGCCGCGTTCGCCAATGGCAATGCTCCGCTGAGCGCGCTGAAGCATCTATTTACCTACGCCGATAATGAGGACTTCGCAATTTAAGGGTAGGCTCAAGGTGTTCCTGTTGCCGTTTGTTTTGCCTCTCGTCATAAGGGACGAGAAAGGCAGCACAAACGGGAAACATGAACACCAAAACCCTAGCTCTAAGCAATGCTTGCTTTGCAGTTAGTTAAAGAAGCTGGCGCAATGAAAAGTCCGGGGGCTTACAACAATGTGCGACGTCTTATCCTTGCTGAAAGAGAACGACAGGGAAAGCCGGAAGTGGACATCGACGCCGACGTCGATTTCCTTTTGCGTGCGGTGGAAGCATCAGGAAGCGTCGTAGTAGAGCATATTTCGGGTTCTTGTACGCGCGATCTGCGTCTGCTCGCAGACTATCAGCCTCACGAGTTTCGCGAAGTCATCCGCTCTTGTGCAAGACCTGACATGGTCGTGAAGAATATGACGTCGTATCGCAGCCACGGTGACTCAAAAGCGTGGATCGAGAGCTTCACGAACCTTGACTGTGCAGGTTTTTCGTGGTCTTGTTCTTCTGGGAACGCAGGAGACGATGCTGGCGCTACTTATGCTTCAGATCAGAAAACGTCAAAAGCGCTAGCTTCAGCAGAACTTCTGGAAGAGTTGATACTAGCCGCCGTTCGTTGCGACGGTAGCTTGCTCAAGTACGCGGGAGACTTCCGCGATGATGCGGAAACCGTGGTGACCGCGACTAAGAATTGTGTAACTGCTTATTCTATGGCGTCGGACCGTTTGCGTGGTGACGTTCGCTTTGTGTATCGACTGCTGCGCGCAGGTCGCTCTCTTCAACAGCACGAGTGGTTGGATGAGGACGGCGATGTTATCACATTCGCGCCCTTGAGGCAAGAACGCACGTGGCGCTTTCTCGACTATTTCACAGGATGGCAGAAGTTGCAAGAAGAGGCACCAGAGGAAGCTTTCGCTTTAGCTCACATAGCGTTGGAGCGAGGCTACCGCTTGAGGAATTTACCGCTCGTTGAGCTCCGGGACGACCCGACCCTTCAAGAGGTGGATCGTCTCTACGCGCACCACGTAATGGGACCCTTCTTAGTGCTCGACAAGAAAACAAGTATACACGACATCATGGACGGGCTGAACCCTGCGGAGCAGCGTGCCGGAACCTACGAAGGATTTTTGGAAATACTTGACATAAAGGGTTTACGAGCTCCACCGATTCCGGAACAAGACGATGAATCGATAGGCGTTTGAGGATGTCGCTTGTGCCCCGCAAGATTCACAGCTTTTCGCTAGAAGTAACGAGTGCACTTTTCGCTAGAAGTAACGAATGCACTCGGGATCTGATCATCGTGATGGGTCGAAGAAGGAAGTCGACTGACGACTCAAGGATTTTTGAGTGACCCTGCAGCAACCATGGCTGCAGAGGCTGTGCGTACTTATTGAAACTCGCTGCTCGGCAATTCCTCTGCGCTGTTGTTGTTGAGAGCGCTATTTATAGAATATTTGGCCACTCCCTCTGAAGATCAGGATATTCTGATGACTCCGCACGAAACAACGTGCGGCCCCGATAGCCTTAAGAAGACCGCTGCTACATGCCGTCGGAAGGTAGTCTACTTCCGATACATTCAATCATGCTGTGGCATTTGACCAGCGTCACCCTGAAGGGGGTATGGAAACCCCTTCGTCCTATCGAGTTTGCCGCGCTTCGGACGGCTTTCGCGAAGGAGCTTTCATAGCTATGAAGGACGAACGGAAACATCATAGCAGGATCTGATACAGAAAAATAACACCGTTCATTAGCCTTCTAAGGCGACCACACGGCGTGAAACCGTACTACCCCCGCGACGGGCGACACCGTAAAAGAATAGAGGATGCAGGCTTGTTGCGTCCTCTCTTTTCTTTCAGGATTTCGGTTTCGGTTGGTGTTTGTAACCGATTTGCGGTCACACACAGGTTGCACAGTCTTTAGGCCAGGCTGCAATCACCGCAGGCAACATTGTTTTGCCTCGCTTGTGGTCAGGAGCATCCACTTACGATACATTGATGACGAAAGTAAGTAATCTGGATGATCATGGAGGCGGAAAGTACAAGCAATAACAAAAGAATGCAAAAGAACAAGTGGGACCAAACTCTTGTTGGTGCGGAAGGCGAGCCGGGATATGATTTTTTCTCGAATTTGCAATCTTTGTCTCCGGTGTTGCATTCCTGCTTCATCTCTGAGTTCTGTGTTCGCCGCCATGATCGATGAATTTGAAGTTGGTACTCATGAAGTGGGACTTTGAAGAAAAATAGAGTGTAGAAGTTCTTTGCACATAAGAAGAAGAGGTATACAGCCTCGATATCACAAACACAGACGCATGCAATGTGGTCGATAAGTCAAGATTTTATCCCCTGGTACCGTCGACGTCCGATGGGACTTAGCCAATCTCAATCTCTTTCAATCGGTTTAGTATGCAAAATGGCTGCACACTTTGAAAGAAAGATTCATTTTGGCGAAATCTTCAAACCGTAACCGGGTTTTTTAGTAGAATCACTTCTGGAAGTCTGCACTGAAATCTTTGCGAGACTGATTGTATTGTATGGTGTTTTAACGGATGCAGTTGGGGTTCGTTGTCTAAGTCTCTCGCTTAGGGCTAATTCTTGTTAAGTTGTTACTTTCCAAAACGTACGTAACCGTACCGCTTCGCTATTGCAATCTTTGCGTGAGATCCATCGTGTATACCATCTATGACGCCCTTAAGGCCGTCTGCACTGAACTTTGTGCGAGATTAATTGTATTGTGTTGTATTGTATTGTTTCGTATTGTAAAGAACAAGCCGCGGCCATACTAGGTGTTCTTGCGACCTTTGGAGGCAGCTGAGAATATTTTACTTTGGCTTGTGAAGCTCATGATCACGCAAGAAACGCGCGCACAATTATGGACATAATAGCAGTAGAGTAGAAGATGTGTAGCACGAGTCTCGCTGATCACTTTTGAGCATATTGAAACAAGAGTAGTTTTTTTTCTTGTTGTTGAGTCGCACTTTCAGCATACTACAAAAATGAGACACAGGTCATCGTATAGACGATTCTTCAGGCTTGTAGCGCGCTCAAGGGGAGCTAACGTCCTTGCTGTGCTAGGTTCCTGAGCAATTTTTGTCTGCGTCCACTCATCGGGGAGCGAGAGACGAAATCGAAACAACCGACAAAGGTAAAGGTGACCGAAGATTTCATCGAGTGAGCAAGGAAGGGAGCGGCGATCTTCAGGAAAGCGCAGACTGGCGTTGTTGTAGCGTTGTGTAGAACTTCCACGGCGGCGGATTCTGACGTTAGGTCGCGACAGGTCTTTCGCAGACGCGTCTACTGTCTGCGCACTATTGTCTATCGCTGCAGAAAAATATTTTACAGGAGAACTGTATCTGCACTCGTCGCATGGAAGAGAGAACAAGACGCAAAAACCCATCGCTAGTGCTGGAGGGAGACTGGCTTTCTTCGAAGAAGGCGAGACGAGCAGAAGTACTTAGTTGAATGTGGTGTGAATGGAATCAGTAAAAATATCCATCTCTTTCTCTTTCATGAGCTGAAGCAGTACACCAGCTCTTTCGCGTTGTATCAGGAGTCTCGTGGGAATAGCGGAACCGGACGAGAAGCAGAAGTAAGTGAGGCATCTTGCTTCATAGAACGAATCATCGCTCAGCGGCGAACAGTATAGGTCCACCCGACTAGCTTCGCCTTCTAAAGTATAGTATGATAGTAGCACGAGTAGGTTCCAGTTCCAAGACATATGCGGGAAACTAGCATCCCGCTTGGCTCAAACAAAGATTACGTGGTGCGACGTCAACCTGCGGCTCGGAAGGACAAGAACGAATTAGTAGAAACGCGACAAGCTAACGCCTAGTACTCCCTTGACACGCTTGCAGACACTGCAGACTGGAGTGGACAGTACCAAAGTACGCGCTACTACATGAGAAGCAAGGAATCACAATTTTTACTCCGTCAAAAGCATACAAGAACAACATGCAGCGTGTGAGCGCAGGAGGCGAATTTCGTCCCGGAGACACGAATCTGGAGAGTTAAGGCCATAATCGATGAGAGGCTTCAACATTCCTCCGTTCCTTGTAGTATCAATCGTCCTCAGAGTAATAGTAGAGCAACTTCCTTGTTCATCGTCCTCGACCTCGTCTAAGAAAGCGACTACCTGGGTCTCTCTTTGTACGATGAGCTACCAACGGGAAAGGTATCGATACCTCAGTTTGAGGACATGGCGAAGCAGCGTCTCAAAGTTCTCCACATAATTGACCGTCTTGCGACGCCAAACAGGCCGGTAGGGAAAGAGCTCGACGAAAGTACTAGGAGTTACAGTTATTTGCTTATTTGATGCAACTATTCTGTACTTCTAAAACGATGATCATCTTGATCTATCAGACATGTTGAAAACAGTAGTAGAAGTTAATTTGTCATCCGTAGGGCAGTAGCTGCTGGAAGAACATCATCGTGATCATTAATATTCCCTCTTTTGTTATTATTCTCATTAATTTGATTCTTTACCTTTTCCTTTGTTTTCCATAGTTTTGAATTTCTATTGCCGAGTAGATTCGCATCATCAATTTTGAATTTCTATTTTCATGCTAGATGCGCAACGCAAGTGCAAGGCAGAGCTAGACGCAGCTGACCTGTGGCTGAAGATGCCTAAGTTCGACGACGAGGTCGCCGAGTTTGCACAAAAGCGAGAGGTGTATCGGTATAGGGACCTTTTATCACATCACATACTGGTAAGGCTAGATGCTACTGGTATAAGGCTAGTTTCGCTTGGAACATCTCCTTGGAAATAGTCGCTCATCACTCTTTAGTGCTAGAACATCTCTTAGGACTTAGGTAAAGGTACTCCTTCTAATCCTCCGACTCGTTTTCTGTCGCAACCGAGAAGCACGGCAGTGGTTCTGCACACAAGAGGGTCGCCTCTTCGCGCTTCGAATACAGGAACTGAGTGATCCCGCGAAGTACGCGTTTTATGTATGCCGAGACACTTAGAATCAATTAGAATAAGAATACCGTATCGTATCACTAGCTGCTTTCGAAAGGACAAACTTTTCTACCAATATAGTATTAACATGACACATCAACATTAACTAGCTTCTAACTTGTTCGTGCACTTATAATTTGTTTCTTAGGCTCGAAGAAGGTGCATTACAGAGATTCGTTGAGGCTGATGTACTAATACTTGCACAAAAACTAAAACTTGTTGGAGTCTACGCAGATCTTTTGCGAGCAAGAATGGGTGAATGAATAAAGTCATCTTGTTGACGTGCAGTCCATAAATGTTCGCCCATCTCCATGGTTCTCCTTCATACTATCGGGACACGGGGAATGCTTATCCACGGTACACAGGCAAGAATCTTCGGGAGCTTCATTATGGTCCTCAGGTGTATTTCTTAATAGCGTCTTATACCATTTGCATCTTTACTCACGCTAGTGTAAGTTCCTACTTTTGCTCCCTTCAAAATAGTAAATGTAATGGTCTTCCCGCCGTCTGAGAAGTTCTCAATGTCTCAGTTGTAGACACGTTTATTGCGTCTTCTTCTCAGATAGGGGAAACAAGGTACCGGGGACGAGGTGAGAGTATGTCGGTGACGAAACACAAGAATGAGTTGACCAAATAGGTGATGAATTATGGAAAAATAAGTAAGCGCTTCTAAGTCTCGGAGGCGACACCAGACGCGAGGATATTCGGGGCAATCCCTGTGAGATACGAGGAAGAGTTTTTCGAGATTCCATTTCTCGCGATTCAGCCTTACTGGATCTCCAAGCGCCGAGTGGTCTTGAAAAAAGGCAAAGCCTTCGTGCCGAGAAGTATATTCTTGTTTATCTTCAACTTTGTTTGTCTTGTTTTTGTCTTCGTTTGCTCTGTCACCTGGTGAAGCAACGGGTTCTTATCATCGAAGCTTCTTTCCTCCTCTTACTACCACTGACTAACTGCTACCTAACAGGACTACTAGTTCCACTATTGATGATGTCACTATAATCAGGTCTGATGTTGACGCATGTCGTCGATATATTCAAGAGGAGGCTAAGCAGTGGCCTTGCTTCAGCGTTTGCAGGACTAGACCACGTCAGCCAAGACCGGAGAATAGCACCATTCATACGGGTACTTTGAAGATTGAGTAACTTGACATTCGGGTCGTGATTAAACACGACATGGAGATGCCAGTTGATATTGAAATCTAAGTCTATGTATGACTTTGAAGAATTCTTCTATTTCAAAAGAAAGTTTTTTATTCCGTTCAACTTTTTTTTCGATTTTTCATCCCTTCCAGACTTTGCAAGAGAACGGGCAAAATTTGTATATTGCAAGAGAACCGTCAGTAGCGCAGGGCCCATCCGAGAAACTGTCACTGGTTAAGGCTAGTTGTACTTTTTCATCAACATCCGAGACTCCTCTGTAGTCTGTGAAATACCTTTGCATTTCATCTATCTAGTATGTACTTCCTCCAATACGGAACGATATAACTACAGAGGGCAAGAAGAAGCTCCCAATAGTACACGGCAAAGGCGCAAAGGCTTCTAGTTCGCTCTGCAGCTGTTTTTCACTTACATTGAAGAAAAGTTCTAAGGTTGCGAATTTCGAGATTATGATGAAGCGCAGTTTCCCACCGTGCATGCGGTGGACAGTACAGTATCAACGTGACTCGAAAAAACGCCTAAAGCATCAGGGAAAATTGCAGCTGAGGTACCAAAAGTAACTTCTTTACGAAGGAATTTGATTTGGAATGTCACTATGAACCTGAGTGAGCGCTACCCCGTAGGTGAATTATCGAGGAGAGTGCACGTATGAAGAAGCATCCAAGCTTTTAATTGTTCTCAACAATGGTGATTCAATTTCAATCATGTAACACACTCACTCAATGTCAAACTACAACTTGAACTTCAACTCAATGGTAATTAGTATTCACACTCACTCACCACTGACTCGATCTTCAGGCCCTTCTTAAGAGAAGCAGGCTTCGACCTTAAATCGTCGCTGTCTTGGTGGAGGCAGGAGGTCTCGAGGGATCCCGAGATGGATGAAGGAAAATTCGAGAAGAACTTCGTATACGACATAGAGCACGCATACGGAAAAAAAGGTACTAGTAGTACCTCTAAAATACCAGAGAGACTAAGTCAGAAGAGAGACTAGGATATATACAACCAGAGAGACTAAGTCAGAAGAAAGACTACGATATATACCAGAGAGACTAAGTCAGAAGTAGAAAGACTAGGATATATATCAGAGAGACAAAGTCAGAAGAAAGACGACGATATATACCAGAGAGACTAAGTCAAGAAAGACTTCTAGTACATACACCAGAGAGACTAAGTGAGGAAAGACTAGGAGATATACCAGAGAGACTAAGTCAAGAAAGACTAGCATATATACCGGAGAGACTAAGCACGAGAAAGACTAGTATCTATATATGTTCCAGGGCGCGGGGCGACGCCCCCCCCCCCCGGGGGCCGGGCGCCCTGGGCCCCTTTTTGAGGCGTCTGCCGGGGAAGGAAGGCCGCAAAAGGGGGCCAGGGGGCCACCCCCGTTCCCTTCCCGGGGCTTTGTGTCCCCTGGAGGCCTGGGCACTGGGTGGAAGGCCTCAAGGGGGGACCAAGGGGCTGCCGGCTTCTCGTTTGCATGTACCCTACAGACTTGCGGGGTTAGATGGTGGAAGTGCGCGGTTGGTCTTCAGGTTCCCTCCTCTGCTCCCTTTCAGCTGCCTGGCTGTTCCTTAGGCGCCTCCGATGGTGGTAGGAGGCTTCAAAAGGGGCCCAAGGGACCGCCTGTGCCCCTGTCCAGGTGCTTGCTTGTGCCCTCAGTGCATCCGTTAGGCTTCGCCGCCGCAGCAGTGCGCCGGCAACGGAAGGCCTCCGAAGACGGCAAAAGGCGAGGGGTGGGACCCCCTGAGCCGTGCCGCCTGTACCCTCCGGGCCCTTGGTCATCGGCTTGCTTGCTCTTGCGACCGTGGCCGCGGCCGCCTCCCGCCAGCCTGCGAGGGTCAGCAGAGGCCAGGCGGTTCCTTTGGAACACGCTGAGAGAGAGGCCCAAGGGGAGGCCCGCGCCAAGTTTTGACGCCTTCCACCACTAGAACCCGCGAAAAATCCGCGCGGAGATGGCCACCACAGCACAGACCACAGGGGGGGAGGGGGGGGCTGTTCGGCCCTGAGTCATGTATACCAGAAAGACTGAGCACAAGGAAGACTAGTATGATATAGGACCCAGGGCCGCACGCCTCGCCCTCCCCCCCCTTGTGTTCTGGTCTGTGGTGGCGCGCCCGCGCGCTTTTCCGCGCGCATTTTTCGCGGATTTCAGGCGGACGGGCACCCGGCCACCAATGGCGTTAAAAACTGGCTAAATAAGTCGGCTTTTTGGGATCGCGGGGCGCCTGCCCTGGGCCGTTGTGTGTCTGTTTCGTTTCTGGGGTTTTTCTGCCTTTCTCTTGTTGTTTTGTTGGTATATTTGCGAGCGACAAGGGGGGCGCTTCTGAGTGTGTTTCCTTTCTGGTACTCTACAGAGGTCCTGCGGATCTTGAAACCTGCGGCAGCGGATCAAAAAAGACGACTGAAAAAGTCCCTGTGCTTTTTCGGTCGTTTTTTTCGGTCGGTTCTGGTTCTGTATGCTTTGGCTGAGTGGCTCGGCTTGAGGGTGCATGTCTTAGGAGTGTCGGCTGAAGGGGGGTGCATCGCTGAAGCTGGTCAGGGAGGCGATAGGCCGTCGGCTTTCGGGTGTGATTATTCTGGCCTCCTGGGTGTTTTCGTGCTGCTTTTCAGTGGGTTGGGCTTGTTTGTGTTTGTCTTCTGTTGCTTGGTCGTCTTGGTCCGCCCCTTGTGGAGGAGGGGCCGGGGGCATTTAGGGGAGTGCCTCTGCCATTGGGTGCCCACACTGAGCCACGGCCCCGGGGCTTGACGATTGGCGCAACAGCTCGCGCGGAAGCAAGTGCTGGGCCTCGCACTCGAAGGGATGGGGGGACCCGGTAGGGGTCTCGTCTGGGCTTGGGGGTGGGGTCCCGGTCGACGGTTAAAAACCGGTTAAAAAACGGTTAAAATTTTCCGACCCTTTCCGGGGTTGGAAAAAAACGGTTAAAAAAACGGTTAAAAAACGGTTAAAATTTTTGGTCTTTTTCTCGTGCGATTTCGCCTAGAAGTCGGCCGCTTTTGCTTTTGGGGTCGGTTTAGAGCAGTCCCGCCGAGTTTTGGAAGGACCTGCCGCCGACTTTTTTAACCGTTCCCAAATTTGGCGCTATTTTAACCCTGAACTTTAGCCGTTTTTTTACCCGTGAATTTTAGCCGTTTTTTTAACCGTCAACTTTAACCGGTTTTTTAACCGGTTCCCGCGGGGTCTTGGGGCGCTTGCCTTCGGGCTGCGCAGCCGTGACGTAGACGGGGCCGCATCTGACGCACCCGCCGCATTCCGCTGGCAGGCCTCGAAGCGTGGCGTGGTGCTCGTGCAAGCTCCGCGGGGTTGGCTGGGTGGTGCGCGTGTGGACGTTGAGGCCCCGCGTCGAGCAGTGTCTACCCGAGGTGGGGCTGTAACGTCTACGCCAGTCAGGTTGCGTGGGTCGGGTCGCGTGATTCTGGAGTGGGCGCCGGGGCCACAGTTCGCTGGCCCCTCGAAGTGTGGCCTTAACGTCCGCGCCGGTGAGCCTCGGGGGCTGGTGTGGTGTCGGCTCTTGGTGTCGGGCCTTTTGTTGGGGTGTCTTTCTCGAAGTGTGTGGGGCCGCTTGCTGGAGGCCGGCCCAGGTGCATGCGCTAGACCCGCGGGCGCCTGCTATTGCATTGTAGTGACACGGGTTCGCCCGGTGGGGTCTTTCGTGGGTCTTTTGTGTCGGGTCGGTTGTTGCCCCCCGGCTGCCAGATCAGCTGACGCGGGTGCGTTGTGGTGTCTTTCGGTCGGGATTTTCTCAAAAACCGAAAACTTTAACCAAAGTTTAACCGCATTTGTTGGCTCGGGATGTGTCCGCCTGACGGATTCTAGTGGCGGGCCTCCCCTTGGGCCTCTCAGCGTGTTCCGAAGGGACCGCCTGGCCTCTGCTGACCCTCGCAGGCGGGAGGCCTCCGGGGTAAAAGGCCGCGGTCGCAGTAGAGCAAGCAAGTTGATGACCAAGGGCCCGTCGGTCCAGCCCCTCGCCTTTTTCGTCTTCAGGGGCCTTCCGTTGCCGGTGCACTGTTGCGGCGGCGAAGCCTGACGGACTCACTGAGGGCACAGGCAGGCACCTGGATGGGGGCACAGGCGATCCCGTGGGCCCCTTTTGAAGCCTCCCACCCCCCTCGGGGGCCCCTCAAGTCTGTAGGGTACATGCAAACGAGAAGGGGGCAGCCCCTTGGCCCCCTTTTGAGGCTTTCTGCCCCCGGCAGGCGCCTCCAAAAGGGGGCCAGGGCGCCCGGCCCCCCTCTAGGGCCCTTTTTGAGGCGTCTGCCGCGGGAGGAAGGCCTCAAAAGGGGGCCCAGGGGCCACCCCCGGTCACTTCCAAGAGCTTTTTGGCCGAGGGAGGCAGGCCTGGGAAGGACGTGCAAGGCCTCAAGGGGGGACCAAGGGGCTGCCGGCTTCTCGTTTGCATGTACCTTACAGACTTGAGGGGTTAAATGGTCATGGTGGAAATGCGCGGTTGGTCTTCAGGTTCCCCCCTCCGCTCCCTTCCAGCTGCCTGGCTGTTCCTTAGGGGCCTCCGATGCCATGGTGGTGGGAGGCTTCAAAAGGGGCCAACGGGACCGCCTGCGCCCCAGTCCAGGCGCTTGCCTGTTCCCTCACTGCATCCGTGAGGCTTCTCTGCCGCAGCAGTGCACCGGCAACGGAAGGCCTCTGAAGACGGCAAAAGGCGAGGGGCGGGACCCCCTGAGCCGTGCCGCCTGTGCCCTCCGGGCCCTTGGTCATCGGCTTGCGTGCTTGCTCTTTACCCCGGAGGCCTCCCGACTGCGAGGGCCAGACAGCAGAGGCCAGGCGGTCCCTTAGGAACACGCTGAGAGGCCCAACAAGGGGAGGAAGGCGCCAAGCTTGGACGCCTTCCACCACCAGAATCCGCGAAAAATCCGCGCGGAAAAGCCCTACACCGACCAGACCACAGGGGGGGAGGGGGGGTCGTTCGGCCCTGAGTCATATTTTCTAGGGCGCGGGGCGACGGCCCCCCTTAGCGGGGACGCCGGGCGCCGTGGCCCCCTTTTTGGGGTGTCTCACTCTCTGCTTTGGGCGGAAGGCCTCAAAAGGGGGCCAAGGGGCCACCCCCGTCCCCTTCTAGGAGCTTTGTGTCCCCTGGAGGCCTGGAAAGGACGGAGGTGGAAGGCCTCAAGGGGGGGCCAGGGGACTGCCGGCTTCTCGTTTGCAGGTAACCTACAGGCTTGAGGGGTTAGATGGTGGAAGTGCGCGGTTGGTCTTCAGGTTCCCCCCTCCGCTCCTTTCCAGCTGCCTGGCTGTTCCTTAGGGGCTTCTGATGGTGGTGGGAGGCTTCAAAAGGGGCCCAAGGGGCTGCCTGCGCCCCCGTCCAGGTGTTTGCTTGTGCTTTCACTGCATCCGCTAGGCTTCGCCGCCGCAGCAGTGCACCGGCAACGGAAGGCCCCTGAAGACGGCAAAAGATAAGGGGCGGGACCCACTGAGCCGTGCCGCCTGTACCCTCCGGCCCCTTGGTCATCGGCTTGCTTGCTCTTTACCCCGGAGGCCTCCCGCCTGCCAGGGTCAGCAGAGGCCAGGCGGCCCCTTAGGAACACGCTGAGAGGCCCAAGGAAGGGGAGGAAGGCGCCAAGCTTTGACGCCTTCCACCACTGGAATCCGCGAAAAATCCGCGCGGAAAAGGCCACCACAGACCAGACCTCAGGGGGGGGGAGGGGGGGCCGTTCGGCCTTGCGTCATATATACCAGAGAGACAAAGTCAAGAAACCCTAGGAGATATACCAGAGCGACTAAGCCAAGAAAGACTAGTATATATACCAGAGAGACTAAGTCAAGAAAGACTAGGATATATACCAGAGAGACTAAGTCAAGAAAGACTAGGAGATATACCAGAGCGACTAAGCCAAGAAAGACTAGTATATATACCAGAGAGACTAAGTCAAGAAAGACTAGGATATATACCAGAGAGACTAAGTCAAGAAAGACTAGGATATATACGACCAGAGAGACTAAGTCAAGAAAAGTTTGTAACATTAAAGTTCTAGAACAAGTAGGAGTAGAGCAAGTCTAAGTCATCGCATTTTAGAGCATTTTTCTGAGGGCCAGGAACTTCTCCTAGTAGAACGAGAAAAGGAAAAAACTACTTACATAAAAAGTATATCTAACGTCTTCATTGCCACTCTGACTCCACTAGGTCACCTGAAAGGGCAGAATGCATTCGGATGCGCCAGTATCATCGGATTCCCCCTACCGAGTGGCGGCCAGGTCCACGGTTGTCCCTTTAAAGTGATGGATAGCGGTATGCTGAAAACGGTGCTGCAACACTGGCAGGTCCCGTCAGGAGATATCGAGGATATCACCACTATTATGAAAGTATCCACTTTATGTTTATTCTAGAAGGCATTGCCACTATCTTACAGAGGAGATGTTCAACATTATATGATAGTGCATTCCTGTAGTTTAGAATATTCAGCGTCCAGCAAGTACTAGAAGTACTGTAGTAATCTCAACGAGACGTGGATCCGTACACCTTTCATGATCATGTTTACATTTATAATACTAGAATGGAATCACTTCAGTACAACAGGCTACTTTCTTATGGTTTCGGATTCAACAACTACAACAAGAATAATAGGCCACGACGGCTCTGTCTCTAATACCAAAAGTAGCGGGAAGCATTATCAATTGGCGTGCAAGGAATTTTTCTGCAAAACGCATCCTGGCTCTTCAGGCGAAGGTGTCGGTAACCTTCCGCAGCAATTCTTCGTTGAATCTGTGAATTTAAGAATGCTCGCGATGTGCTTTTTTTAGCAGTCCTTCTCCTTGGATATGTCATTCTCAAGAACCAGTAGTGGAGTACTATGCAATCATTCATAGACCACTGAGACCTACTTGTTGCAACGAATATCAATACGATGCTAGTGCCTGCATGTGTCTGTGTTACAACTAGCAATGCCTCGGGTGGAGGGAAAACTAGACTGCCACAAGCAGCCATCTATCTAAACTACCTAGTGAAATCCTAGCTACTTTAACGCCTTGAAAATTATAGAGTGTGTTGAGTTGTCCTAGTGGCTTGTCCCAGAATCAAATTTTATGAATTTATTTTATCTTTTTGTACGAGAGAGACCCGTTTATTTATCTTGGCTATACTAAAACTAAATGTCTTAGGAACTACATTTCACTACAAGTATGTGTGATATGATGATGTTCAAGTGCTCTAATTCTTTACTACAATAATGCTTCGGGTGGAGGGAAAGCAGCTGGCGGTCCCGCGCCGATGGAGGTCACATGACGTGAAGTGCGTCGTGTATTGCAACGCCGCGAGGGACGAGAACAACTACGTTATGAACAGTCAGCACATGTAATTCGAACACATTATAAGGACGAGAACAACTACGTTATGAACAGCATGTGTACTCGTCGAAAACTGAAATATATTGACGAGTTACTGACTGAAATAACAGAGTCGTTACTTCTTTAAATATTTCGCTTCTTTCAAGTACTTACTTGCTTATTTCAGTTTATCGAATAATTGGAACACAATCGAACAGCTGTAATGCCAATGTGTTGCGTAGTAACGGTGAAGACTACGTTGTTGGGGCCGTTCTGAAATTCCATTTTCATTAGTGACGTACTAGTTGTACTAGGTGGAGAAGAACGAGTGGTGCCTATTATTCACGAGAAAAGAAGCGCAGTCATGGATGCACATGATGTTGGACAGAAGCAAAAATTGCGCAGTCTCTAAGAGAAGCATGTCATGTCATGTGTCTCCAATTTGACCTTGAGACCAGACCCTAGGGGAGCTAAGTCTCTAAAAAGAATTAATCACCAAGAAAAATGGAGACGATACGGGAAGCGCCAGGATTCGAGGTAATGCTTGGAGACGTCGAGTTCGAGGCAGGGTGTGGAGGAGGTAATGTTTGACGAAGGTAATGCTTGAAGGTAATATTAGCTTCACTTTCATCATTCAGAGGTGGGTGTGTTGAGGTTGAGCAAGCAGGGGCTCCTGCTCCTCCTCCTCCTTCTGCTGCTAACTTCATAATCTTCTACTGGTAATGGTATCATGGGTCTTCGTCTACTTTCCACCTTTCACGCTACAATTTATATTTTTTTGATACACGATTAGCCTCGCCTTCTGCTGTATGTTTGGTCAATATCAAGCTGTGACAGTGACCAACAATGAAATTAGAAACTTCCATTGCTTGAATATAGCGACAACGAGAATGGGAAATATCTTCTCAACGATCTCGCTATCTCCGACAAATAATGTTCAGAGAGACTAAGTACGTCTCTTGTTCACAATTGCTTAAATTCCTCTTCAGTTGTCAAAAACTACACCATCAAGTGCACCCGACGAGCTGCACAATCAAAAATGACCAGTGACAATTAAGACGCATCTCTTGGTTACTACAACAGATGAAAATCTCCATGATTAGATCCGCAGACTGTTAAAAAATTATCGCTAAAAATTATATGGATACTTCTACATTTAGTTTTACATAAGTCCTCCAGCGGTAGTGCTATTAAATAGATGTATGAAATTAGATCTTCCTCTCTTCAACGTCAATCTTCACCGAGGTTGAAGAGATCTACCTTGAGAAACATGACGAGAACGGGTGTCCTCCGTGTTCTCAAGCGATTCATGTGCAACAGTTATGATGTTAAGAGTAGAAAAAAAATTGAGGCGGTGGGCTGGAATGAACATACGCCGATGAGCAAATGAGACTGAGAGATCACAGCCCTAGATCCTTGAGCGGAAAGAAGATTATACACTAAAGAAGGGAAGACGAGTGGTTGCAAATTGAGAGGGTGAGCAGAAGCAGCAAAGGTAGTTTGTGACGTTGCGCCAACCATAATATGATCTTGAACAACAACAACGTTGTATCTTCTATCAGTATCAGAAGTCTACTAGTAAATTGCCATCGTCAAGAACAATTAAAGTGCTACTCCAAGTGCAACTGGAACTACTGCTCGACAGCTTAATCACAAAATGAAACTTTTATTAGGGGTACAAAAGAAATTTCTATCTCACATCAAAAAATCAAAACTCTTAGCTGAGCGACGATTGAGTACGAGCAAGTAGAAGTACAAAAAAAGTATGACGAATCACTTTGCTTTTGTAGTTACTTCAGACTTGTAATAGTTTTTCATCGTTCTTACCCGACAGGAGCTCCAGCATACATCAACATCCATCGACCTACAACCTGAAGTTGGCCTGGGTGGAGAACAACAACCAAGCAGGGGGTCGCGGAACGTGGGCAATTGATAGCATTTCGTGACTACAGGTGGTCGCTTGCGGTGGAGCTACAAGTACTAGTAGTAGACCGAAAATTTTTATAATATACATAGATATATTTACAAGTCGCCGGCCGTGTCGTTAGGCCTTTGAAACAAGCGCGCCCGGTACGTTTGTGGGCGGGCAAGCCCGTACGTGGGTGGAACTGGGTACGGCTGTGCGTAGAGAGGCCCGCCCATGCGTGGGCGTGGTGGTGTGTGGGTGTGGTGGTGGGTGGGTGTGTGTGGGTGTGGTGGGGTGTGGTGGTGTGTGGGTGTGGTGGTGTGTGGGTGTGGTGGTG
>CAJINU010000001.1:2086295-2414868 GCA_905178165.1 Amoebophrya sp. A25 | reverse complement strand
GAGCCGGCCCCGCGCCGGCGAGCCTGAGCCGGCCCCGCGCCGGCGAGCCCAAGCCGGCCCCGCTCCGGCGAGCCCCCGCCGTCGCTGGCCCCGCTCTGGCGAGCCCGAACCGGCCCCGCTCCGGCGAGCCTGAGCCGAGCCGGGAGCGCACCCCCTCCGCGTGCGCCTTATTTCGTGCGTAACTAACGCGCGCGCGCGTAACGCGTTATAACGCGCGCGCGTAACCCGCGCGCGCGCGCGTTACAGTTTTCACACCTTAAAAAGATGAAAAAGTTTAGCTTAATAATAGATTAACACAACACAAACACAATAGATCTAGATCTATTGTTACTCCGTCTAACTCCTGCTCAGGCTCATTGTTCTGCACATGTCAGGTTCATTGTGTGGTTAAAAAGGAGCAAGATGACACAGGCTGTTCGCGTTACGCCATTTCTCCTGCTCGCATCCTGCGTGGAGAAAGTGGCTGCACTTGGTCCGGCGATAACGAGCCGAGCAGATTTTTATGGCGTGTCACTTCTTCAATCACTTAATCTATCTTAGATGAAATCGGACATGCACACTTTATTTTTCGGTGAACAACATCGTTTTTCTGTTTACAGTAGAAGAAGGGTCGTGGCTGGACATGTTGATGCTTCTATGCTGAATTTTTCAAAATAGTAGTAGATTAGAGTCTCACCAAATTACATCGACTGGCCGGCGATCGAGGAGCCACATCCACATTGCCCACTTTTAAGATTGCATGAAGGGATACTGGTGTAGTTTTTTTAGCTTGTAGTTGTAGTAATAGCACCACGGCGTATTATTCATCTAGATCTATCTGAACCGCGTCTATTAGCTTGTAGATCTAAAAGTTTTAGTTAGAAGTCGTATTCTCGTCTAAAATTTGGTGGTGGGGCAGGAATATGTGATACGCCAGACGAATCCTGGGGGCTCAAACTGCGACGACTGCTGGTGCACATGTGAGGATGCCTTTAAAATTGAAGTCGACTCAGCATCCGGGAAGACCACTTATTTTATGGGTACCGCCGACACACTCCCATCTTTTACACATTCTTTTTAGGGAGTTCCTCCTTGGAATAATCTTCTAAGAGATGTCCTAGAAGATGAGTTGTTGGTACAACCTCTAACGATGCGGGTATGGCCAGTATTGCTGACGCTGACGGTGAAGGGCCTGCTATGACGTTGTTAAGGCCCTTTCCTTATTTCGCAATCGTAACCAGTAAATCAACATATATCGAAGACTGGATGCACATCTACACGACCACGGAGCTCGTTAATACAACATGAGCATTCTTCTCCCTCGTACTATCTTAGAACAAGTAGAAGCAACAACTCGAACTCAAATCCTTTCTAGGTCTAAAAAGTAAGAAGTTGAAGTTGGATGTGAACATATGATCATAAAAACTATTGCGAACGACTGGAATGAAAGTAGCAGCGTAAGGCTGCGGACCTTGATGATGTCGTCTAATCGTGCAATGTGGCGAACCCAACTCCAAATTATACACCATCGCAGAATCTGCGGCAACGAGGTTGGTCTGGAGAGAAGTAGAGGGTGAAGTTGTTAAGGAAAGCACAAGTGCTACTAACTTTGAATATTAATATTTACAACTTCCCTGAATGTAGTTCTAAACTACTCCGAGAAGAGTAAGTAATAGAGAAGAACGCCCTTTCGTCTGGCGAGGACGAGCGGGCTCCTCTCCTTTGTAGGAGTCCGCACCCGGAAGGATCATGAAGAGTATAGGACTGAAGGAACGATAGGAATGACCCATACTTGGGTATTACGTACACGGGCATGACATAGCATGACCGCAGCCAAATAAAGGGCTGGAGGAGAAAAGAACTCAAGAATCACTCACATCACTGATAAGTGCGCGCTAGGATCTCTAACGATGACGATCCAAACGATTCAAGCAAGAAGATACAAGTAACTGGCTACGGGTTGGGATGCCCAAGAAGTCCCAATATCACAGAGGCAAACTGGCTGTGGAAAAAAAATCAGAACGGCGACGGTAAGGGGAACGACGGTGCTAAGCCGAATTCTCACTACTTTCTATGCCTAAAAAACATCATGGACGCATGGACAAATTCGTCGTCGTCGGCCAATAATTCTCACCCTTCCTTGTAGAATGACAATGATTATGATTACTCGCAGCTCGTCGCTCGATAACAAGAATAGTACAACTTCGTCAGCCTTTTTTAAATACGACTTAATAGCAATGGTCGGTGACCAACGAGTCTGAGTAAGCGGCCTGTCTCTAACTTGTTTGAGATCATTTACGACCAGCAGATTGTATTTTCAAGACCCGATTTGGAGCTGGCGGAATGTGCCCGTGGATCTCATCGAGCCTGTTCCGGGAACGCCAAGCGGTCCGCAGAAATTCTACTGGGTTATGGCTTAATGAATTATTAGTACTTCGATCGATAGCGTAACTATGAGCTGTACGTAGAAGTGCTTCAAGATTCGTCTTCGGCCGCTGATTGATAGTGACTGGTGGGCTACTGATTGGGCGCCGGTGCCTGCTTCAGCTTCACTCTCACTCTGTCGGATCCAGAACAGCCACGTCATAAGAATTATTAGATTGATAAAATATAATTAGGATTAGCATCATGGGTGATGGCCTTGAAGATTCATCATAATCAACTCGGTCACCATGATGGGTCTTACGTCACCATGATAAGACCAAGCCATTGATGACCCTGATTGAGGAGTCACTGATTAGGCCCTGAGAATCAATTTCCAGCAACGCTCCGCTCTTGCGCATCAGGGATTTCTTCTAACGATTCCGCTGCCAGAAAAGAAGTCAGCGAAGCCACGCTACCGGTTACCCAAAATACGAAGTATTGCTTCCCGCTCATGAGAGGTCCCACTGGTATAGACACGAACTCCGCTGCCCGTCATGGCCTTCGCAACTCAGTGAGATTACGGACGGACATCATTCAACAGATGAGCAGGATTTAAAGATCTCTAAAAGTTACTCATGATATGGCTAAGTATATACTAGCCTCCACAAGCTTCGCCCGGCTTCAAGTTAGTTCCGCACTTTTCTGCGGCCTCCCACGGGCTACAGCCGCTAGAGTAGAGACAGCCCGCGGGTGAGCTGTTGCACCTTACGAATTGACTACGACAAGAGCCGAGTGCCGGCGGTGCCTGACTCAGATGCGTCGACTCATGTGCAGGGCATTGCGCTGCCTTCAGTTTTTTCATGAGATTGCCGGGGGGGTCATGCAAATCCTTAAGAATTTGCAAGACCCCCGCGGCAGTCCAACAAAAAAACCAGAAGAGGGCCACCAGACACGCACGAGAATCCGCAAGCCTCCACGTACGCAAACGCCCCGCGGTGGCGCCAGGCAAGAACGGGGGGCGGCCTTAACGGGCCAAACAAGACAAAGCAACGCAGGGCCGCACTGCTTGGGCCTCTCTACGCGCTTACACCTGGCGGGGCTTCTTTCTTTCGTCTGTTGTCTTTCGTCAGAAACAGACGGGCGCACTTCGCTGGAACTGCATGAGAATCATCAAACTGAAAGGACTTGCTCCAGCCTTCGCAGGTATAGCGAAGGGGGTACTGTTTCCAACTTGACTCCTCTGCGGGTCTAGTTTTCTAGGTTTTCAGTGTTCTAACATTCTATACCTTAGAGGCCACGAGCTTCAGGGAAGAGGTGAGGCTCTTTATAGCCTCACCAGTTTGCATTTGCATAGCTTGGGCAAGTAAGTTCTTCGCTGTTCTTTTGTAGATTCAAAATGGGCGCCGAAGATAAAACCACTGCTCGCCTAAGGCTTGCCTCGCTTCGGAGATTGGCGCTGCGAGGTCTATTCTCTGCTGGAAGAAGCAAGCAGGGGCGTCCACTTTGGGGACATTCTGGAAAATAAGCAGAAAGCTGAGGAGGTGCCTGCATTTGATGCAGTACAGGCCGCGAGTAAGCATCTAAAGGAGGCCAAGACTGTAGCTCTGAACGCTCTGCTGGGTGGCTCGTCGGCTTTGGCATTGGCTGTGGCTAAGATGGCCGCTCCTCGGCACGCTCTTTCGATCTTGTTCGTGGCTTCCTTGTGTCAAAAGTACGCAAGTCAAGAGGCCGGCGCCCGTCTCTCCGGGTACAGGCAGGCGATGGGCCCGCAGCCTTCGGGTACGGATGTCATCAGCTGGACCGAAGGAAAAGCAGCCGCCATGGCTGAAGCTCTGCAGAGTAAAACTGACGCTAGAGAGTCCGTGGCCGCGTGCGTCTTCATTGGCGCCGATAAGCCGCGCGGTGTAGTACCGTCTACCATGTTCTTGGCGCGCCAAGATAGAGGCGCCGCCTGATGTCGTCAGCCTTGCTTTGCGCGAGTTCGCGGCTGCTCTGCAGGACCTCAGAGGAGGCGAACACGCGCAGGACGCTTCTCGCTGCGCGTGCAGTGGTAAGCCTGACGAAACAAGTCCAATCCTTGAGGGATAAACTTGCCCACAAGGGTAAGGGAAAAGGAAAGGGCAAAGACCCGCGCAAGAAAAAGGCGAAGAAGGGTGGGGGCTGGTGCTCGCACTGCAGCAAGTCTGGATGTCTTGAGTCTGGGCGTTGGGCGAAAGATCCCAGTAAAGCTCCCAAGAGCTTGCGGGACAAACTAAACAAGAAGAAAGCTGAGGGCAATCCAGTCACTGTCGGCGATGTTGGCTCCGTTCAGTCCGGAGACCATCAGGAAGGCGCTGACATGACTCCCAACGCTGAAGAACAAGGCGAAGACCCTACCAAGGTTCAAGAGCTGCGGCGCGTTCTTGCTTGTTCTCCGGGTGACTTAGCTCGCATGGGGCTCAAGTCTGAGGAGACCAAGAAGATGCGCGCGAAGGTTCTGCAGGCGGTGGAGCTTTACAACAAAGAGAAGGAGAGTGAGCGAAGAAGAAGAAGAAGACAGATCCTCGATGGCGGATACTGCAGGCGACTGCGAGACGTCTGTCTTTGCTGGACCTCCCTGGTGTTGTTCGTCTGTGACTGGTGCGGAGGTATCCGCCGCGGGCGTGCTAGGTAATGCGTCAAATTTTCAGCCTATTCGGCATCGGTTCAACGGGCAACAGCAAACCAGAGCAACAGTGCAAGAAAATGAGGAATCGAGTGACTCTCTGCCAGTTTCTGGGCTGTATTTTCGGGCTTCGGATGAGTGCCAACCGGTCTCAGGTGAGTCGGCTGGGGGCACTCTGGCGGGGGCAGTCTTGTCCCAGCAGAATGATCTTGGCAAAAGACCAAGGCGACAAAGATCGTCGGCCTTATGTGGGTCGGTATGGACAGGGTCGGACTTGTGCACGGGTATAAGTTCAGGCAGTTCATCTTCGTCGGCCAAGGTAGTTTCGGCCAAAAGTAGGAGCTGGAAGAACAGCGTCGGGGCGCAGGCTAATCCTGCGCCTGTAGGTGGGCACGGCAAGCGCGGACGACACTGCGCCACAGGCAAGCCCTCGGGAATGCTGGCGCTAGTGCAAATAGCAAAATGAGCAACCTCCCAGAGGGGGGCCGGCAGTCCAAGTGGGTCGCTGATGCAGGGGCATCCCATCGCCTCAGGTGACTGGTGACAAATCTGCGCGCAAGAAGTTCACAGGTGTGACGCTTCCCCTGGGCATAGCTGGCGGCCCTTGTAAGACAAGGGCCCGAGCTGGGTACTTCAAGTCAAGGAGTTCTCTACTAAAGGCTTGGCAATAGGGCGCCATCGTCTTGATTTGCGTCAGCAGCTCATCTCTGTGGAAGAGCTAACGCAAGCGGGAGGTGGGCTTCGTTGCGCAAAGGGCTCAGGGGTTCGCTACGATCTTTCGGGCGAAAGGCACACCGCTGAGCTTCAGACCCAGGGCGGAATGCTGGCGGCAGCTGTTTCATTTGAACGAGAAGCGTCTGCGCGCGATTCACTTATCTCAAGTGTGTCAGTCAAACCCGCAAAACATGCGAAGACTGCGCCAGATATTGAGTAGCGCGCTTGCTTCAACGTCTGGGGCCGAGTGGTTCTCTTCTGTGTCTGGATTGTGCTAAGGCTAAAACCTATGGCCAAGCGTCTCATAAGAAACAGCGCGACCCAGGTTACATCACCGAGAACGGGCATGGCCTGGCCGATTGTGACACCATGGGGCCGCTGCCAGCGAGTCACTTAGGTAAAGAGCAAGCTTATTCTATTTCTATGATAGACTCCCGCGCGGATTGGGTTGGGCTTGAAGTGTATGCCATGGCGCAAAAGTCTGACTTTGGTGCAGCTCGAAGGCAATACTGCCGCGAGATGGGCAGGAAACCCAAAAGGGGCCGCGCGGGTCAAGAGCCTACGTTGAGGGGGCTTGGTAGTACATGGAAGCTGACAGGTGCGGCGTTGGGTATCCATTTCACGCATTCAGTTCCTTACGAACCTCAACAGAGTGGCAAGGTCGAACGCTGGACGCGCATGATGGCGGGCGCCATCTGGGCGAATATCCAAGGAGTAGGCCCAGCCGTCTGGGAGTGGGACTGGTGCGCGCGCTCCGTTGCGTACGTGTTTAACCGTCTACAGAGGAGGAAAGGCAAGCCAAGCGCCTATCAGAAAAGTCTGAGGTCGTCGGGAGTGCTTCCGTGAAGTTCGTGGAAGACTGCACTGTCCCACTGATGCGGTAGATTCTCCCAGGGCTGGCGGTGATCTGTTCCATATGAAGCGGACACTGCGCGTAGCTGATCGCGCCGATGTTGTAGGGAGGAGTCGCGACCTCTGTGCAGCACTCGGAGGGGGCGGCGGTGAGCGACTGCAAACTTCAGAGGGGGCGGATAGCCCGGAGGCCAAGAGACGGAAAACGGAGAACCCATCAGGCGCAGATGGTTCCTCAGGCAGCGAGGTGGCTGATGCTGGCAAAGGCCCAGCGGGCCAGACAGTGAGGCTCTGGCGATCAGCCGACAGGTGGAAGCCCGTCGTCGTTTTCATCAGCTGACGGCCAGCCGCCGGCGGTGGGGCCGATCGCCTGTCGATAGAGGCAAAACAGAGAAAGAAGCGGGACGCTTAGGAGCAGGGCGACTTGATTCGAGTAAGTTTCATGCTTGGGGCAAAGTCTTAGCCGGCGCGCAACTGCCTCGGGGAGGTCCTCCGACGGATTCCCCAGATTGTTCGCACCTAATGGATGAAGATCCGAATCCCTTCAAAATGGTCAAGCGTGGCGGAACGATGACCAGCACCAGGGTACAGCTTAGGCGAGGCCGTCCTACGGGCCTGACAAAAGAGCAGTGCCTGCACTGGAAGGCCAGTGGTCGAAACTCGAAAGAAGAAAACGGGGAAAGGAGCTCAGCAAGAACTTCCACCGGATGACATGGCAGAAGCTAACACCGCGAGCGTGTTTACAGCTTTTGGGGGTCCTGTGTTGGATCTTGAGGAGCAGGGGGCGGCAATGTCTTTTACTGTTCAGGCCACTCGTGCTGAAGCCATGGAGGGCCCTGACTCTGTGAAATTCATGGAGGCCGACAACCTTGAAAAGCTGCAGCTAGAGAGCTGTAATGCTTGGCGAGCTCTGCACGATGGTGAACGTAACCAAGGACGACGATGAAGCCGCCCCTTGTCTTTGTGTTGTCATATACACAAAGAAGCGACTTGGTAGATACAAGGTTCGCTGCGTTGCTTTAGGCAATAGGCAGGCGGAAGCTAGTAGGGCTGAGACCTTCCCGCCAACAGTCTCGCACGCGGCTGGCAGGGTGTTGGTAGTTGATGCGGCTGCCAATGGCAAAGCCTTAGGCGAGTTTGACATCTCTAGCGCATTCGTTAGGGGCGAGCTCGGGAGTGGTGGGCGTGCGTTCGTTAGACTTCCAACCAAAGCACTGGCTTGCGGACCCACGTGGGGACGCTGTGAGACTATTGAAAAGCCTTAACGGGCTGAGGATAGCACCTAGAAAGTGGCGCGATTGCTCTGCTAGCTTCCTACTGAAAGCAGGTAGGGTGGGAAAGATGTCCCGCCGAGCTTGGTCTCTTCTGGTGCAAGGGTGTAACTATAGCCACCTACGTCGATGACCCACTAGTTAGCGCCTACACACAGGAGGAAGTAGGCAAAGTGATCAGAGAAATACTGGCGCACTTCGATGGTAAAGTAATTGGCGTTGAATGGTCTGCGGGCAAGTATGTAGGGAACTCAAATCCGCGATATCTTGGGGGTGTGATTGTCGTACCCCAGAGACAGAGAGCCGAAGGAGATGAAACGCGGCGCAGAACAGTCCAGCAAGAAGCTGGCTGAGAAGTTCCAGGCAGAACCAGGCAGGGCCACCCAGTCGCCTTGTGTTTATAGCGATCTCGCTGAAGGCTCAGAAGTTTGAAGCTCCCCAGTGAGAAGCCTCGTCGGGGGTTTGCAGTACATTGCTACACAGGCAAGGCCTGCTTGCTTATTTGCGGCGAACCGCGCTGCGAGGCATGTCATGCCTCTGACTTCGGCAGTCGTCAGAGCTTCCAAACGTATGCTGCGGCACATGCTGCGCGGAGCGTCTTGTGGGGTTGAGTACAGTCCAACCCGGGAGAGAGAATGCTTCCAGACTTCTGCGGAAGTCTTCAAGAGTCAAGAGAGGCCTGACTTACGAGGCTTTGCGGCGTTTTCTGGTGCAGATTATGCGGGGCGTGCTGTCGCGCTGCGTAGTTGCTCAGGTACTATACTCACTTATAGGGGTGCTTCAGTTGCTTGGAGCTCCGGAAGGCAATCCATCAGAGCAGCTAGCCTCGATTGTTCGACGCGCTACGTCCTGGCTTTCCTACGTGGTACAGGGCCGCGCTTCGTGCTTAACTGGGTGGACATGAAGCGCATCCGGATGAGGAGACGAAGCTAGTAGCTAGCTATCGGATTTAGAGGCGCAGAGCTTGCGCGCTGCGCAGGCTTTAATCGTTTTGGAGGCATGTGGTCACTCTCACACTATCCGCAAGCGGCGGCAGTCGTCTTGCTGGGTCGTGCATACTTTTCGCAAGGAGCAGGCCTATACATAGTCTGAAATCTAGTTAGTTAATAGCGGCGACTTGCACACTTCCGGCAAGGAGCAGTCTCCCGCCTTTCAATTACTAGCCTCCACATGCGTTGACTAGTTAAACTGCCTCGCGCGCGTCCACTAGATAAGCGTAGTCGCTACTAACTTACTCACGTCATAGGAGAGTAGCCTATGGCGGTAGTGTCGCTTTTTTAGTCCAAATCTAAAAAGCGCGGCCCTTGTTTGAAATTGATCTCGCGACGGCTGTTCTTTTACTCGGTCTTTGTCTTTTCGCTCTATGTGCACCGGTGTCGTTGAGTGCTCGAATATTTGTTACGGCGTATTGAGTGACGTTGCGGATCTGAGTATATCCTGGATCTTATCTTCTCTGTCGATGTCGTCTGTAAAGGTCATTCCTTCGTGCTTCGTTTGCTCTCGGTAACTCGTGTCTCTGATTCGGGTGTCCCTTCGCGATCAGCGAGTACTACGAGTCGCTAACGAGTGACGCCATGCTTCTCCTTTTTGGCTTGCGTATAGTTCGACTTCGTGCTCTTAACTCTGCTCTTAACTAAGACTACGAAGCCGGCCACCCAAGTGGCCAGCTTGTTATTTGGGGTTTGGATGCGATCTCCATCTCGCGGAAGGCTAGTAGTGGTGAATCGGTGCCCATGGTTGCTACTAGCGCGGCGGCTTCTATGAGATGCGAGCACCCACCCCCCCGCACTCCCCGCCCCGAGTCTGGGTGGTGGGACGCCATGGGCTGACGCATCTCCTTAATCACCTAATTCATATTTATTCACTTAGTTACTGTCTCTGCTATGCCTTTGCGCCTTGTGCGTCTTCGTCTTTCTGCGTTTTCACGAGTGTGAGAGTTGAGTATTGCTTGTCGTGGTGCTGTCCTGGTCAATGTGCTCTTCAAGTTCAAGATCAGGGTCTACTGAAACAATGGAATATAGTACATACATCTAATACTGATAGAACGCAGTTGTAGATTTATGATCTAGGCAGTAGTTCGTAACTGATTGCGTCTGTAGTTAGATTCTCTAATGAGAGGGACTACAGGCAGCGTAGATGCGAATGGGTTCCCGCATTCGGGGCCATGGGTGATTGACGTTATGGAAGGGAATGTTGAAACCACAAGAACACAAGTTGTAAACAGCGCTGTGCCATCGTCTGCTATTAACTTGGGATCAACAGAGGATCGCGCCCGTCTAGTTCTTCCTTGAGCCCTCGAATCGAGCAGAGAGCAGTGTTGTATGAAACTTTTTTGGGCTGCAAGAGCCTTCGCCCAGTAGCTAAAAGAAGTTGCGCAACGATTCAAAATGTTGATCCAGGTGTGGTTCATCAGTATTTGTTAAGTATTCAAGAGTAATGATGTTTATTCGAGTAGAAGAATGTAAAAATTGTAAATCTTGCATCTTCGGGTCCACCCTGATGAAAATGGAGATGGTCCAGCATGCTTATTCTTTTGCGGCAGCTTCAATGGGATAATAGAGTAGTCCTAAAGAAAAACCTACATCTTTTGACTCTAAAAAGAATAGCGTGACATTTCAAAAGGACTCTATCAAGGGACACCATAACTTCGCCCAATTCGTAATCTTTTCCGCTGCAGAGCCGACGACTATTATGATGCACCCACTTTCTTCGTAAGTCGAAACATCTTCAGTCCGTGTATATAAAAATAGAAGAACGATCAACATCGGATGCAGCAACTGGAAGTAATAGAAGATTCAGACAGTCGACCCCGTGAATGACGAGTATGCTTCTACCACCACCACAAAAATAGGAGAACTGAACAATACAGATCGCGATGACCCTCTAAGACATCAGCGACCGCTACGTCGACCCTGACTGCCACCACAATTAAGGCGGGCACTTCTAGCATTTCCTTATCGTTATTGATTGTCCCGCGTGGTCATCACTTGATGAAGATGCGAAGGACGATCTTCGTCGGAAGCAAGGTGCGTGCGCATGTGCTTATCTCTCGACTAAATACATAGAGCCATCTTAGACTCCTTTTCTGCGCATGGGGTAAGGCGTTCCTGGTGATCTCCATCATCATACAACTAGGCGACCCCATTTCGACTACAGCACGTTCGTTGACGCCACAGAGTCCTTCCTCAAGAAGAGCGGACTTTTTATATAGTATGTAATAGAATACGATGCAGGAGAAACTACAAGTACTAGAAGACTCAGATGATAGCTCTCTTAATTATATCTCGGCCTCGTGAATCTCAATGACCATAACGAGTGCGCTACTATCACCACAAAAATAGGAGAACTGAACAATACAGATCGCGATAACCCTCTAAGACATCAGCGACCGCTACGTCGACCCTGACTGCCACCACAATTAAGGCGGGCACTTCTCTTATTTCCTTATCGTTATTGATTGTCCCGCGTGGTCTGCACTTGATGAAGATGCGAAGAACGATCTTCGTCGGAAGCAAGGTGCGTGCGCATGCGCCTATCTTTCGACTAAACAGGGCCAACGTAAGCTCCTTTCCTACGCATGAGAGATGGGCGTTTCTGGCGATCTCCATCATCATGCTCGGAGGCCCCACGTCGACTACAACATGTTGACGCCACAGGATCCTTCCTCAAGAATGACGGACCTATTACCATCAACGCCACAGGATCCTTCCTCAAGAATAACGGACTTATTACCTATGTACCAGGGACAGGGTTCAGGGTAGCGCCCCCCCCCGAGCCCGGGGAGGGGCCGTGGATCCCCGGACCCCTTTTGGATTTGGAGGCGTCTGCCGGGAATGGCAGGCTTCCAAAGGGGCGCAAGGGGCCCTCTCCGCTCCCATCCAGCCGCCTGCCTATTTACCCTAGGGGCTTCCGATGTGCTGGCCCCTCACCGCCGCAGCAGCCGCAGCGTGTCGGGTGTGGAAGGCCTCTGAAGGCGGCAAAAGCGCAAGGCTGAACCCCCTGAGCCGTCTGGCCTGTGCCCTCCGGGCCTTGGTCATCGGCCTGCTGGCTCTTGCCGCGCATTTGAAGAGGGCAACCCAGCAAAAGGAGCCAGACCTCGAGACCGTGGCCGCCTTCGGCGGCCTTCTCTCCCGGAGACCTCCAGCCTGCGAGGGTCGGCAGAGGCCGGGACGCCTCTCGGGAACATGCAGAGAAGTGCAAGGGGGCGCCCGCTCCCAGTTTTGACGCCTTCCACCCAGAGAATCCGCGGAAAAGAGCGCGCAAGCGCCACCACAGGACCATCCGCAGGGGGGGGCGTGCGTCCTTGTATCTTATCCAAGTGAGTAGGAGGGGTCTCTTAATTATATCTCGACTTCGTGGTCGTGAATCTGAAGGACCATGACGAGTGCGCTACTATCAGTATCCCCACAAAAATGGGAGGACTGAACAATACAGACCGCTAGGACCCTCTAAGACAGCGACGACCGCTACGTCGACCCTGACTGCTACCACAATTATGGCGGGCACTAGGATTTGGTTATCGTTCGCCGTCATGACTTGATGAAAGAAGATGCGTGGGACGGTGATCTTCTTCGGAATTGACAGAAGTACAATGTGATGCATTGACGGTGGATGGCTTAATATCTCTGGACCGAGTAGGATCCCTACTCATACTGGGAGATTGCTCCATGAGATGACCACACCGCAGGGTCCCTCCTCAAGAAGAAAAGACTTAAAAGTGGATACTTATTTCAACTCTATTTTACTGACTAAAGTGGAATAACAACATGCGAACAATCCGGCATGTCGTAGTTGTTGTCGCAAAACTAGAACCGCTAATGCAACATCGACGACCGTTGCTCCGGCTGTCGCTGCGGCGACGACTCTTTCTCCTCTGGATGCCTTGGACAGCATCACCTCTCATTTCATGGAAAGTGCTGTTATGGCTACTCATCCTCACCACTTCTAATAAGCCGCTCTGAATGATGTTTTATCCTATGTGGTGACTTATACTCCTGTGTGGATAGTAATCCACGTCACTAGTGCCTCTGCTACCACGACCACTTCTAATACTACTACTGATCATATGAAATAAAAAAAAGCACTAGTCCTGATTTTTTGTAAAATACGTAGACGCCGCATCGATGGCGTGCGCCCCTATCGCGGAACTGCGTGGCTCTTTAGAGGGGTCGACCGATGGCCACTCTGGGGAAGACGGCCAAGCGTTCACCCTGTCCGCGCCTTTCCCCCAGCAAGAGCAGGAGTCGCCTGCCCGTCTGCCTTTTCAGTGCAGCACCAGCGTCAGAAATGGCGCGGGAGAGCAGGGGCCAGCAGACCGCTGGGGGCCCTAGGCTTCCCCTGGGAGATCGCTGGCCCACTCCCTAGCTGCATTAAAAGGCGACAGAGCCTTAGGCATTATTTTGAAATGTTCTAACATTTCTCAAGGGGAAAAAAAAATGTTCTAATGGGTTTGAAAATGACGCGAAAAGGTGCCACTTTCAACCGCGTTAGAACTTTTTTTTTCGACACCGCAAAGCTCCAGACTCTAATGCGCGTGAGCCTAAAAAAATGGGCATTTTTTTCTAGCAGGACTAGACAAAAATGCTCTAACAATTTAGGACCACCACAAGAAGCACTAGAGTCGGGACATTTTTGATCGAAAAAAAAAGTGTTCTAATGGGTTGCAAAAGGTGTCACGAAGTGGCGCCTTTTGCAACCCATCAGACGACGTCGGAACCCCAGTGCAGCCAGCGCCATGGCGGGCCCTGGCCTCGCCAGGGCGTTGGGTCGTCATGAGTAGAACCTTGCGCGCAAGGCGTAACTAACGAGGCCACGCCGTCGCCGCTTATCTGCATCGCAGCGAACCCCCACGCGAGCAGGGTGACCAGCTTGACACCGCCAGCGTATTCCAGGAAGCGCCACAGTGCCACCAGGTGGCGCAGAAAGGCAGTAGCGCGGGCACGGATATCAGGCGCCAAAAACGCGTGAGGCATTCCAAAGAGCTGCGGCCCCTTGAAAGGCGCCACTAGCTTGCCGCAACTCAGGGCACTCGCCTAGTTGTGGCATCTAGTATCAAATTTACAAATTTCTAGGACTAGTACTTTTTTTTGTGTCATAACTGAAGTTACTTATTCAGTACGGTATAAGAATAAGAATTGGAAGCTGCAAGGATAGATTTGATTTTGAGTACTCAGAGACAGAGTGTTGAGCTTGAGACTCTCTACTAATTAATGCATAGTAATATTTTTAGACATTGCTGGAGCATTTTGCCGACTTGTAGAAGACTCAAGGAAGTGTGAAGATAGATAGTGCACCACGAGAACACACACCACCACCGAGAAGAACGCCATTTAGCTCTAGTTCTCCACTTGTTCTCGCACTGCATTAAAGCAAGCCTCATCGAAGACCTGAGATAGGTGACCTGTAATAGGTAAGACGGACGACCGCATTGAAATCCTTGTGACGTCGGTGCACCTGGCATCCTCACTCGATCAAGAGCCTGAGCTTAAACTTGAACGGAGTAGAAGTAGATGTAAATAACGCATCTCTGAACTTGTAGTAAGTAACGCGCACCTCCTAGCCTAGGATCCGAGAAGTAGATGTAGCACGGACCATGAGTACATGTAAACTTGGATCAAGATCTTCTCCTTGTGTCCTTGTGAGTGACATCAAGACTAGCTCTAATGGTGGCGAAAATTGCGGACAGGACGACGACGAAGACTACCAGCCAGGAGGAAATGCCACCTTGAACCGCATCATTTATGACTTCGAAAACTGGAAATGACCGAGTTAGAGTTAGCGACTGACATGAGGGACGTAGCGTTTAGAGGCTACTCTTTGATGTTCTTCAGTATCTCGGTTATTCTCGGTCGTTACTTGCTTATTTTAGTTTATCCCGTAGATGGACACACTTGCAATTCTCATTCATGCAATTGATTCTTGGTCTTGTAAAAGACTTCATCAGACTTGTACTTGTTCTAGCTTGTTTAGAGTTAGTACAAGTACCTACTTGCTACTACTAGCACTGCTTCTTATAAATTAAGGGGTGACCAAGACCACAGGCCTTATTTGAAGCCAGTCTTATTCTCGGCAGTTGGCAGTTTTTTGAAGCCAGTAAGATGTTAGAGAATCCGTGTATTGATTAATAAGGTAAAGGTATCTCATTTTCTAATTCACCCGCTACGACCCCGCCGACAGCGAGTTGGACCATCTGACCTTAAGGCCACAACCGCATATTGTATATTCTAATACTCTAAGTAAGCTAGGATCCAAGAACTATATCAGAATCTGCTCTCCTGCGATCTACAAAGAAATGCGACGCACGGAACCTGAGACCCGCACCGAAAATAGAGCAGGACTTGACACGACTAAGTAGGTGGTTGACATCGACTGCATGTACAAGGGGTTAGTCTTAGTACTAACTTAGTAGTTTATCTACTTAACTTCAACTTATATCCACCTAGTAAAAATCCTCTGGAGCTCACTCCATCTAATTTCAAACCTGTTATATCTAGTAAAAATCCTCAACAAGAACAACATTTCTAGTGATTTTTTATCTACCTCAGCATCTCTAGTAATTTATCTGCCTCAGTTCCAGCGTCCTCACCCAACTCTTCTTAGGCGATTTTTCAAGAAGCCGAAAGAAAAAGCCAGGGAGGAACTACTAGCTCTAGATGACAGATATTCGATAAACTGAAATAAGAGTGTCACTGCTGAAAATAGGGGGGATACTGAACGTAGAAGAGGAATGTCGTCAAAGTCAAGACTCTCTTATTTCAGTCCCTAACTCGGTTATTTTAAGCTTTCGAATACTTTTGCAACTCCGTGAGCCGGGGTCGCGACTTCTTCTAGGTAGATGATGTTTATGTCTAGATAGATTTAGATGAGAAGTACTAAGATAAAACATGCTTAAGTAGAAATGCGGGCGGGTTTTGCATCTTGTGCTAATGAGGAAATGCGCGAGGAAGTGTGCAGAGTATGTGGTGACAGGAAACGAAGGATGCGGCGGATTTGTCTACGAAAAGCACGCGGTCACAGACTCTAGCTATGGCCTCCATTATTATATATAAATATTGGCGTTTTAAGTACCGACGTGGGGCGGGCACTTGTTAGAGGCAAGAAGTTACTTATCGGGGCCAAGAAGTTGTTAATTGTTGGTAATTGATGAACAACGAAGGGACGAAACCGATAAAGGATGAAGTAGTGCCATAAATACAGGCCGCTATTCTTAGTTCGTGAGCGAGGCGGTAGTTTGGTATTTATTGCAATGGCTCCTCCCGGCTTGCTCTTGCAGCTGCAGAGCTGGTTGATTAGTGGTCCTTCGACCTTCTCAAACTTTACATATTAATTTAGTAGTCATTCTCAAACGTATACAGGATAAATATCGAAAACCGCTAACGTCTTTAGTATAGGTACATGCAGACTTTTAGAGCGGCGATAGGAGTAAACACCCTGCACCATTTTGGGGGTTGTTTATTCCTATCCTGAAACCGAGCGACCCCGACGATAGAGAGAAACGCGACGGCAAGAACCGCCGCCGTCTCGAGTTGTGAAAATCGTGCGCAGTTTTGCCTGTTCGTTGTGTTTATTCCTGCCCCGAGAGAGGCCGCCCAGATCGTGCCTCCGTCTATCGTTCTGCAGAGCAGTCGGCCTGGAGCGGAACTGGATTGGTGAAGGGGTTCGACTTCGAAATCGCAAAAGATGCGAAGGTCGTGCGCATGGTTTGCGCCGTAGCTAGTCTGCTGAGAGTCTTTGCTTCGCGTTCTGGTCTTTTTCTTTTTGTTTGTTAAATTCAGTCCGTAACGCGTTGAGCGCTGTGCTGATTATGCTAGTCTTGGCCCATGTTGCCGCATGTGAGAGAGGTCCACCCTGCCCGAATTGGTTGCTGCTGTTTGCTGGCGATCTGTTGAGGGTTGAGCCATACAAAAGCTGAAGCCTTGGAGTGGTCTCGTTGAATAATTGGAAGCGACTGAAAAAGGCCGGCCGTGACTGGCAACGCATTGACAAAGCAACAAGCTTACTCGCTTCCAATTCGAGACCACACATGGCGTTTCCACTTTTTTGCCCCCCCTCTCCCCAAGTTCTTAGTGTATGCATGACGCAACGACCCCGCGCCATTCTCTTTGCCCCTGAAGATTCTGGCCCTTTTCATTGTTCGGCGTGTTTGGCTCACGGGGCAAGTGCTTGCACTCCGCTCCGGAGGGTCTCTGGTTCGAATCCTGGAGGGGACTCGACTGGCAGGGAGGCGGCCCTCAGGCTGGTTGCCGCCTCACACCCAGGGGAGAAACAAACGGGGACCGCGCTGGGCCAGACAGTGCGGGGAGATGAGACCCAAGGGGAGCCCTCTGAGCAGCTGACGGCACCGCGCCCACGCGGTCCATCGTGTGGCTCACAGCCCTGGCCACAACTGGACGGCGTCAGCTCATCTGATGAGTAGCCGGGCGGGCTGGGTGATGCATAAACACAAGGGGCGCCACCTGGGCAAGGCCTCAAGGTCAGGGGCTGGCTGCGTGGTGTCCAGAGGGGAACCCTCTGCACCCGAAGCGCCAGCAGGTCGCGGCCAGGCGACCGCCCTCCCCAGATCGGGGAGGTCCCCCTCTCTCTCTCTCTCTTCGGCGTGTTTGGCTTTCTTGCTTGTTGCGCAAACGAGTGGAATCAGTCACGGATAAGCACAGCACAGCGCGCGCGAATTAGCTCACAAAGCATGGCGGTGCCCGTGTAAGCCCGTGGTCTACGTATAGGCATGCCCTCGAAGCCATGAAAATGAGAAGCATCAGGCCGGTGCGCTGCCACCAGGTTAGTCGCTAGGGCTACGTCGTTGGGTGCTTGCTATGTTTGTCAGTGATTTCGGACCTTCGCCCCATTCATTTCGTGCCTTAAAAGCGCCCAGCCTTCCCGCGCAATGAAGCTAACCTCCTGACGGGACGCCGACCGTGTTTGTGCTCCCGCGCCGTCTGTGTTGTAAATCTGTCACCCTCTGCCTCTGTGTCTGTCGTTTCTTTGTCTGTGCCCTTCGTGCCACGAGTGTCGTGCCGATCTTTCAGCACGTAGATTGCTCTGAGGCATTTCATCTGTGCGCATTTCCGTCCCGGTCTTCTCCGTTCGATTAGGTCGCAGCAGTATGCTCCAGCGCTGCCCCTTCTGGCTTCTTTAATGGTATTAGAGTTGTATGATCGTGCAGCGTCTTCCAGCGTGGCCTGCTCTTAGTTGCCGCTGCGACTTATGTGAGGGCGCCTTGTTTATTCTTATCGTTCTGTTTCCGTCTATCGTTCTGCACACAATCATCACCGTCATTCATCTGGTAAAAAAGAAAACCCCGCAGGACGCACTAGCGCTACCTTTACCGCGACGAGATGATGCTATAAATTTAGATAGCAGAAGATATTACTAATTACACTACCCTTCTACTCGTCTCCTGCTTCTATATCTATTTCTAATCTAGCGCGAACCTGGCTGGTGAAGCGAGAGCCTGCACGCTGCGCCGCGGCCCGGCACAGACCTCTCCGAATTGCCCTGATCTCGGCACAGATACTTAAGGATCACTCCTAGAAATAGAAAAAGGCAAGTACTATCATGGTGATAGATGTAAGAACGTTCATGACTAGCGATCAAGCGAGTCGCGCTGTATAAGCTTTGGCTGGGGAGATAATCGAGACCGTGTAGCAACAACGGTCCTTTTTTCTGTTGTGCATCCTCTAGGTGGTTCAAGAACTGTGTATTTATCATATCCGATTTAATTGCTAGCACAGGAGCAGAACTGCAATGCACCTGCTACAGCTACTATGTATGATCTACAAAATACTAACTTAAGTACTACGAGAACGAATGAGAATAAGCCTAGTAGCGACAACAGCAAATGGGGATGAGGGTACAGCAGCATGTCGTAACAAAAACGCAACAGACTGACTATAGTGATAGACAGCAGAGGACCCTTCTAAAATGCGGTCTCGTTCTACAAGCGCATGGCGGGAGTAGTGGTTCTCAAGTAGAGCCGCTTTTGTTCTTAAGGACGGAACTTACATTAGACGTGGAAAAATATTCTTGGAAAAACTCGCACAATAGAAGAAGCGAAAGGTAGAACACTCACTTCTCCAAAGCTATATTGATAAACCCTGAACACTCACTCTCTCCAAAGCTAATAGAATTTAGAGAAGTGTGTTCTATAATGAGTCGGGTATATTTCTGAGATGATCAGTAACAGTATTTCTCATCCCTAAGCAAGTAGCGTCTTTGGCCCATGGATAGGTTTTCTATCGAGGATGTTTCTAGGAATTACTGAAGTAGTGGCGACTGAAAGGCGCACTCTAATTCTCGGAATTTAAAAGATGAACAGATGTAGTAGTGAGAAGGTGGAGGGAGATATCTTCAGGACGGTGGGGAGGAGATATCATTGCGGTGGAAGGTAGCCGTTGGTCTGGAGGTGAGAGGGAATAAATGTGGCGGAGGTGAGAGGGAAAAGTGGTGGAGGTGAGAGGGAAATGTGGCGGAGGTGGAAGGGAGATGCTGTTTCGGGAGATATCATTGATATCACTGGGTTGGGAGCGGTGGTCTTATTTGGGGTTGAACGACTTACAGAAGGCGTTCTCGTTTGGAGTACTTCGAATTGATTCATTCATATTTTGTAGACGGAAGTAGCGGATGGTGGAGGAGGACAATGTCCTTAACCTTAAGTATTTGAATATGGTTAACTCCTGCGCCTGTTAGTGAGGTCTCTATAACTTCACTTCTGCGTCTTCGAGTTAGCCTGTTCACGAATGGCTACTACTTCCACCACTCCTTCTGCATATTACTTTTACTTGTTCTATGGAGATATGTATGATGTCTAAGTACTACTATTTCGGGACGTTTGTTTCTTTCATGGATGAGGATGAGATAAAGATTGTATTTAATTATATATAATTATGCTACTTAGTTATCCAAGTTGACGACCTTGAGACGTCGTTGGCTAAGTCGTTTGTTCGCGTTAATTTCAAAAAAAATTGTTCTGTCCTTGTTATTGTTTCTTGAAATTTGTCTGCTGTCACTGTAGGATGTTCAAGATTCATCCTCGGGCTTCAGTTCCGTCAGAAGGGAGTGCGTATGGCCGCTGACTTGATCCTCGACGGGTTAGTCATCTTAGGACAGAGCCTCCCCGACGGCATTACGCGCTCGGTGTGAAGTTACACTTTTTCAGTATCTATTTAATTAAAATTTTACATGGATCAACTCGTCGTCAATATCTAAACATTTATCAAGCTGACCCGGTCTTTTTAGGATGTTGAGGAAAGGAACAAGAGAATCCACAAATACAAGGGACGGATTTCCATTTGTAATACGAAGTAAGGCAATGAGTAGTTCTCTAGTACGTGCAGGGTGTAGCAAAACGTTAAAACGGTGTGACTGCACGTTCAAGAAATCTCTTACGTACTATGCATTCATTCTAAGCCTCAATTGTATCATCCTAGGCGGGCGTCTCAGACGGGGGCGCCTCCTTCGTTTTTGCTAGCGAGCTGCTGCCAGCCCTGTTCTAGTGCGCTCGTGCCTCGACGAGGAAGTATTATCGTATCTAGTTACGTACACGAGCTTATTTGCTCAATGGGTACCAGTAGGTCTGTACCAAAAGGTATAGACCTAGTGCACCAAATAAGCGCACAAGGGGAGACACGGACAATCAGGATCAGCTACCTGCTGTATGAGTAACTACAGCACCATGCTGCTTTTATACTACAAATCTGCCTGGCTCCTAGCAGCTCCGCCGTCCTATAGCTACACCAGGTAATTATACCACCACCACTGCTAATCAATGTTCTCCTATGAGATAATGATAAAAAGGTGTGGCGCACTTTTAGTCATTTGTTGTTGCTGCTACCGTAGCTGTACTATGAGGAAGAGGCAGGCTTGTAGTGCTTTATATATTCATTTACTTCAGGACAAGAAGAACGGGACCACAACGACAACTGGAACAAGTACAATTTAGCCAAAAATATTTACTTTCCTTCAATTATAGTCGTCCTCGTCTTCAAAGCGTGCACACACCAAGTGAAAGTAGGAGTAGGTTGGCTCGCGGGGCATGTGGCCATCAGTGTGGCAGTGGGGCGAGGTTGCCAGTGGCTGGACAGCGCTGCTTTCGTAGGTAGGATAGGGGTAACCTATTCGCCGTTCACAGGGGTAGCCTGTATACTGAGGCGGAAGATGAGAAGTCTGCTACTTCTGCTTAAGTGTACACGCCGTTCGTCGTGTCAGTAGCAGACTCACATGGATGAGTAGCCTGGAGATACTTTTCGTCGCGTACTACTGGAAAAAGTTGGAACGAAGCAGGAATGATGAACAAGAACAGAAACATCTTACCTTTTATTTCAATTCGAAGAAAAGACGGATCTTGCAATCATTTTTCACTTTCACATTTTTCTCGTAACAACTTACAACAGGAAGAGGTTATCTACTAACTTACTACGTCTATCGGCACTACCCATTGCACAAGCAGTCCTCAATACGGAACTAAAAGGAATTACTGTTATTGTTATACCCGTTCTACCTCCGAGCAAGATTTTGAATTTTCATACCTTGAGCACGAAAGTTACAACATAAAAGAACAGCCAGAGCAATTCCGTATCACTATCAGTGAGTTTTTTTTCAGATCATTATCATCATGACTATATCAACACACGAAATATGTATCAAGTTTTTTTTTGTTTTCACAAAGTGAAACCAAGATTGATAGGTATGCTGCTCATCAATCACGAAACGACGTAAACGTTAGTACTCCAAAGTAGGGACTGCGTTCGCGTACAGAAACAGAATACATAATATAAAACCGAATACGAGATGTTGCTCACGAATAGCAAGTTGTCTTGACTGAAAAAATAGAAGCAAAGCTGTAGCAGGCATGCACACAGGAGGCGCCGAGGAAGCAGCGCAGCA
The DNA here is from genome assembly GCA_905178165.1 of Amoebophrya sp. A25. Taxonomy (NCBI): domain Eukaryota; class Dinophyceae; order Syndiniales; family Amoebophryaceae; genus Amoebophrya; species Amoebophrya sp. A25. The sequence goes on along the minus strand of CAJINU010000001.1, from coordinate 2,393,166 downwards.
AGTGTTTGGGGTCCAAGTACAACATCTCCAGTGAGTGTCGATCACTGTGGATCATGCTCGGCGATGCGTTGTCCAGAGCGAAGGGTGAAATTTATTGAAAGAGTAGTTGTTAGCTTTAGCATCCTAGAGTTCACTTGAGTTTTCTCCTCCTATCTCATTCTTGAGCTGTCTCTGTGTGTCTGTGAAATGTTTGCTTTCTCTGCGCCCACCACTGCTGGTGCGTCGAACTCTTCGAAAAACTTGTAATTGTAATTGTAAGTGAGATTCGCGAGAGAGAAGAAAGAAGGCTGTAGTGGAGACGGATGAGTGTCTGTATCACATCATCGGAAAAGCTATCCAGTGAGCATGACATCGAGAGACTGTGAGCGTGACATCGAGAGGTTGTGGGCGTGACATCGCGAGACTGTGAGCGTGACATCGAAAGGTTGTGAGCGTGACATCGAGAGGCTGTGAGCGTGACATTGACAGGTAGATGGCGGACTATTGTGAGCACTGAGCTTGAAGATCGCAATTGAGTAATTGTTTGGTTCTTCGAGATTGATCGAAAAAAGGAGGATAATTTGAAACCAGAGCGGATGTCATTCTCATCACACGCGGATGTTGCCTTGCCTTGCTGATTCTGACACTTGCCTTGCCTTCAGGCATCATATTGGCATCCTGTTTCTGACACTGTGTATGAAAAATATGAGAACAAACAAAGAAATACTGACGAGTTGTAATGACGCGACTGAAAAAATGATGATGCAAATAACAGTACAACAACACTAGAAGAGCGGGCTACTGCTGCGGACTTTCTGGAAAAAATAAAGATTCTCATGCTGATCATAACCATATCTAACTCCCTGGTTACGGTCTGAATGCAAACTGTACACGAATTATCACAAGAAGTCGAGCGTCATATCCTTGTGCCCGCTTTCCTCTGGTGCTCTGTGATGCTAATGTGTGCTAGCCATCACATGCATTGAGATCTTCCCCAACTTGCCTCTGCTTGTGCGTCGCTGCTCGGCACACACGCACGCAACGACCTCCGACTCCTACAACTTCAACGATGTAACTACTTGTCGGCACTTTTCCACCGAGTGACAGTTAATCGACCTCGAGTTGTAGCACCGATGTAAATACTTAAACTGCGGCGCCAGCACTGACTACCAGTTCTCGTATTCAACATCTGCACTTTGCTACACTGCTTCTTGTCTGCTGTGAGCTTCTTCAATGGGTCCATCGTAGTTTCCATCGTTTCCTTTCTCCTGTGCTGAGGGCAAGCTTAGAACTAGCGTGATACTAGAGCCCCTCCGATAAGACATGACCCCGCTGCATTTCCTGAAGAACATAATCATCACCCCTCTACTGGACGACATCACTATGATGGGGGACCGAGACGTCATCCAGTTCCTCTTGTAAAGACTCGTGCTATTTTTTACAGCGGATCTCGTTCAGGCTTCTAGCAGAGGACACCTTCGAATTACTCAATCCTCATGATGTGAGGCCTTAATAGAATAGCACTTTTCTCCTCCTCGGAGGGTGCTACTTCCTCATGCTCGAGAACGTAGATGGCGCCGGCCAACGTGGTCAGCGCGCAGCTCCAGCCAACATAGAATGCGTGAAAGTGTCAGGTTAGAAATCCCCATTCATGCATGTGATGTGCGCTATTCAGTTTCAGTTTCAGTTTCAGGCCCGGCCCTTTGACTGGTCTTGGGAAGAGCAAAATTCCAAAAAAATGGCTTCTGTCTAGTATTGCTCCTGACGAGCTGCGCTCCCACCTCTTTCGTCGCCTATAAGACGAGGCCAATTTATTCAACATCCAAAGAATGCCCATAAATGGAAGACGTTGCAAAACACACCAGCAAAGCCGAGGACTCCGTACATTGCCTTAGAGCTCACGAGGATCAAGAGATCAAAAACTCATTTCCTTTTAGGATGTAGTACATACGAGGATCCCCGAAATTTGAATTTTCGCTGAGTCCAGGAACCTCACAGACGGAGATGAATTAAGGAGCCATAACTTGGACTATACTAGTCAATAATTTAATTGGTGAGCCATTTAATAAAGACGGAGATGAATTAAGCTTAAGGAGCCATCTCCTCGTTTGAGTCCAGGAAGCTTTAACTTTACATCAAAAGTGTGTCCTCGTTTGAGTCCAAGAAATAGGCTACCGAATACCGGAGCCATTCATTGTTAGTGTTGCCTCTTTTAAAAAAGATGCAGAAGGAGATGAATCAAGGAGCCATAACAAGTGTTCGGCCGAGTTTCGTGGTGATATTTTGCTCCAGCCACACTAAACTTTTAGGCGCCAAAAACGCAAGCGGCGGTAGGTGAAATACCACTGCGCACTCTCCTGCGAGCAAGACCAAGCTCGAAAATAACATCAGCAGGACGGAAATCCTGATTAGAACAGGATATTGATCATGCGTTGAAAACTAATATCTGATATATGGATGCTGCGCCCCCTACAACAACTGTTAGATTTCCGTGACATGGAGATTGAATAATACGAAATAGCGACACCAATGCAGCTGTCGGCAATATTTTTATGTTTTTCGCTGCAGGCCCCCTCAGTCAAGGGGAGTATCGCTGTCCTCTACAGTAGTCGTGTAGGTACTTCGCAATTACGTAAGTACTTCAATCTTGCAGTTACCAGTTTTGCATACCTTGCTGTGAGAAGAAAACAGGACCCCTGTGGCTTGCAGGACGAGGGAGAGACCAACAGCGCCCAGGATCAAGCCGACGACTTTCTGAGATTAGAGCAAGTGCTGAACCATCATGCTGGATGGTGGTTAGGTTAGGTTATGGATCCTGCACAACGAGCCCCGCCGGCACCTGCTCGTCTCTGAGGATGATGGGTGACCTGCGTAAAGTAGTACTACACTATAAATTATAATAGTGGAGCTCGATATCGATGGTCCTGGTCGTCCCACAACAAGTACATACATAACGCATAGAAGCAGTGATGGTGGTAAGTATAGCCTTAAACGTACAGCCGCAAGGCGATACGGGTGGCAAAGGATGACACAGACGAGGACATTTGTTTGTAGTGTTTCGCCTCAGGCTGGACCCCCGATTATAAGCCCATCGACCTTTGGTTCAGTTATATTCTTGCGTAGATTTTTTCACGTTGCGGCTGCTGTCTTCTTGTCCGAGGGCACAGCGCGTTGCATAGTCTAGAGGCTGGCACGCTAGCCAGTGGTAGACTTCATGGAATGGAATTGATGTAGTACGTCGTGCTGGGTGGAGGTGAGCCTCCTGAACGTACCAGCAAGGAAAAAAGTTATGCGCGATTCTTGTTGATCTAGAAACGAGCTTACACGGGAGAGGTAGTAAAAAGACTCTCACTACAGTGCTTCAGATTTGCTTCCTGTCTTCGTCGTCCGCCACGCTGTGGTGGTCGGACCGAGTCGGTCCTATCCTCTTTGTCTAGTATTTTCAATCCAGAAGACAAGCAGCCTGCTTCTCTCCATGGCCTGCTTCTCTCCATGTATGATATCCCTCTTAAAGTACGCCTCTCCTCTCGCAAGTACAATGGGAACAGTTGCTGCAGTAGAGCTGCATACTGTGCTGATATTGATATGCCTGCACGACAAGCGCCGTGAAATCTGGTGACAGGAAAATTTTTCTGCTGCCGTCGTTGTACTGAAAACTTCAAAGGGTTGTACTGAAAACTGCAAGGCCTTTGAATTTCTCATCTCGACGACTGTAATAAATGCGACGCTACTTCTTCTTGATTGAAAGTAGTCACTTTTTACTTGCTGGGAGAACTACTTTTAGATTTTTTCACTTGGATCACGTTCACGTAGACGGTTTTCTAAAATAAGGAGAAGATCTTCTTCTGATTTCCGTAAATCAATATCAGGATCATGAAGATCAAAATCAATGAAGATAATTATGAAAGAGCATGCGCCTAATACATCACCTTCGTCAACCCAAATTTCTAGAAGAACTTCAACCTGTTGTATCATTTTTTAACATCTGATAAATATAAATAAATGTATGCTTCATTATTTTTAATGATCGGATCAAGCTTTTGATGTTTCTTGTTTCTTGTTATTTTTAGCCCTGGTGTGCTAGTGCTTTTGAACATCTGATAAATATTTATAAGTAGCTACAACATGATGAACACGAAGGCGTCGACAGTTCAAGAAAAAGGTGCTACGGCTGCACCTCGCTAAACTGACACTCTAGGTATTGGCACTCGCCAGCGCCGTACGTACCGGTGTCATCGTAACCCTGGCGCTGCGCCTTCTGCCACTCACACTTTCCTGCTTGTCGCGTTCTGGTTGTCTTTAGAAGAGCTCAAACTCAAAGGTCTATACTAGAACTAGATAGAGGCGGAGCAGGACACGCAGAGATGTAAACCATAAAAAACGCGATCATGAGTACACTATAATGAATCTCGCACAATGTGCAGTAGACCACGACTCAGAGTGTTATAATGGAGATAACAGCCTTAAGACTTTGCCACTTGAGTTTTTAACTGACAACGACCTGCTGCAGGGTCCCTTTTCGCTCCACTCCACTTCCTCTGGATTGAACCACCTCTGGAGACGCATTTCTGTCCAGAGTCCGCCGACTGTGTCGCTTCTGCCTACTCGCACTCTTTCTTTTCGGTTTCCCTTCCCATCGTCTTTCATTAGAAGAAACTGTCTATCATGATAGCGTTTGCTTTTCAATTTCATCTCTGACGGTGTTCTTCTAGCCCGTATTATAGCCTCATCTGTCCAGTTTCCCTCTCTTTCTCTTTCAAGGAAGAAAACAAAGACTTTGAATCGTCCTACGTAGTTGTCTGTTACCTTATCATTGAATTTCCTTGATGAGTAGGACGAGGCCAGAAAAATATCCCACAGAGGCGGTGGTGGAATCAATTACAAAAATTTAGCCTTAACTTCTCGAACCACATACATGCAGGCACTGTTTCACGGTCACTTACGTTGACATTAAACACACGTGGTTGCGGCCGTACCGCAACTCTTCGATCCGCTTCGCCTTCGCGCTCTTCTAGGGTCGGGATTCTCTTGCCCGTATCCGCTCTGATAGGGTTATCGGCACTTACGTTGTCCGGCCTGAAGTTATCGCTATGCTGTTTGAACAGATCGCCCATTTGCCCGTTACCAAGATAAGCAGACATATTCGGGCGAGTACACTCCCTAAGTCCGTCAAGCTTGTTATCGCGTTGCGGGCCAGCTCGTTGTCGTTGCTGCTGCGGTTGCGGAGAAGCAGCTCGTCCTCCACCTGCGCTTTTTGATGGTATGAATCTATTTAAGTCAAGAATTAATAAATAAATATATTTTATATGTTGATCGAATCGATTGAGGTGATATACTAGTAGTTTAACTGATACTTTGAAGACTTGTTCTAGAAATATCTTCCTCCTCATGATGACATGAGATCAATCCAGATTATATCGATCTCAATGTCAATCTGTATGTTTATGTATCAGTATACCTTTTCACCCAGCAAAGAGTGCACTAGAGCTACTTGATCATGCGCGTAATACAATGAATAAGCCTAAAAAATAGTGGAGCAGTAGTTGTTCTTTTATGTCCTTAAAGGACCGTCCATTTCTTTGCAAAAGTAAAAACATCACAAAGAAAAGAGGCTACCGTTGGCCAAGCTTATTGGCAAAGGGCTCTCCAACTGCGGTATTCCATCTGCTCCGACCTTCCCTTGTTGGGCTGGTATCAGCAGAGTATTGTCCCCCGCAACCTGGTCGGGCACTAAGTCGCCCGAGACTGCGCCCTCCGTCCGTTGAGACTTGTCTTCTTGTTCAGATGCAACCGGAGTTGCCTTCATACCCGCTGTAACGGCGTCTTGTGCAGAAGATGCTACAACCGGTTCAGCCATATTCGTATTCGTTTTTACCACTTGAGCATCGTCTTGTGCAGAAGATGCTACAACCGGTTCAGCCACATGCTTTTTTACCACTGTGGTAGTTTGTATTACGGTGAGGAGAATCAATCAATACATTAAAAATGTAACAAGATTAAAACTCATGTCATCGACACCCATTGCGAAGATCGGTTCGTGGAACTAGGCTTCAACATTAGCAATAGACAGTGTCATTGATTCGAATGAATTATGGCTACCCGCAGCCGCGGGGTCTTCTGAAGGTTTCTGAACTGCGTCGTCCTCGACAGATACACTTGAGGCCGCAGCGCTAATCGTTTTTCCGTTCTCCTGGCCGTGGCCGCCTGGCCTCGGTCCTTCTTGTTCATCACGAGCGGTACTAGTCTGCGACGAGTCGGCAACATCTTCTACTTCTGGCGCGTTTGGTTGCGTCTTTGGAGTAGATGCGGCGCCGCAACTCCGACAGCTTTGACTTTGCTGTTCTTCCAGACGAAGGAAAGACGAAGAGGAAGAGGACGAAGGCGAACGCGAAGATGATGTGGAGGATATGCAAGAGGAGGAGGGTGTGCAAGAACTTGCTCTCGTCGTTGTAGTCACTCCAAAGTCGCTCCCTGAGTCGTGGCCACGATTTTGTTTAGCGGGGCCGCGAAATGAATAACGGCGAGGACGAGGTTCAGCAGCTTCGCGCTTTGCACTGCATCCACAGGAACCAGCGCCAGTAGCACAAGTACTGCCACAGTCTTCTTGTCCTGTGCCGAACTCTTCATCAGGGCTGACCCTGACATCGTGACTTTGAGTTTGTTTCTTGGCATTCACCCAGAAAGGCGCAAAGGACGGCGCCACGGCTAGGGCGATCGTAAGTACGGCGCGCCTGCCGTAAAGCCGCGCTCCTTGGACTGTATGTTGCATCTGATGGTGCATAATTTTAGACGAAGAATCAGGATGAACAGTGACCACCAATACATCAGCTACATCTCCAGAGTCCTTTACTCCTACACTGTAGAATATCAGGATCAGATTATTAAATTTGACAACTTCGGAAGTTCAATACGAAAATGGGGTAATCACAAAGACAAACATCATAGAAACGTAGTGCTGCTACGTACTACAAAGAGTTCGAATTCTATTGAACGACAAATCATGAAATTTGAGAGGCCGCGGGGGTGGACATTGGCGGGGCGAAAGGGCAGCATGTTGAGGATATTAAGGGTGTGGCCATCGATTGGTCCGATTGTTGAGACGGATCGATTGATGAGACGACACATCTTCTCCAACAACCATTTTTCCACACCGACAAAACGACCACTACAGAAACAGATTCGGGGAAACCGAAATTGTTGTGCTTTTTTCTAGAGCGCGCCTCGGTTCCGAAATCTTTTCATCTAGTCTGGTGTCTCGTCTCGTTTTATAAATAGACAGTGGTGCTCAACTGACCTTGACGTAGGTCTGCTCCTAGTAAATTGCTCACATGTCGTGATCTGTAATTACCTACAGGTCCACCAAGTCTGTATTTTTACATTCGTTCGAGGACCAGGACGAGCAAAGAAACCCATACTAGATAAACACACGGAACACTCGTCAGCGAACTACAAAAACTGCTCCTTACAGCACTGTTGGCACCTGCGAAAAAGATACAGATCCATGAGGGTATTTTCAATTCCCTCACAGCAAATCTACTACTTAGACAAATGACAGTAGAGTTACCGCGCCACGACCGTTCTTTTAGTTCGTCACCAACATAGTACGCGTGGGGATGCTGACGAGCTGAAAAAGTCTTGAAGAACTTAGGGTTAAGAACTTCTTTAGAAAATCAAAGCCTCATCAAGAAGCAACTACAGCCGCGGTCGTGATGCTTTATCCCGTTAGAAAACCTGAATGGCGTCTTGGCCTTTCTCCGCCATCTTGCAGGCATTGAGACACTGAACATAGGAAAGCTGAGACTCCGCAACTACTGCGGTCTTTGCCGGGTTCGTCTCTCCGAATAGGCCCACCTCGCAAGCCAAGCCGCTCACGTGACAAACCTGGGCTGAACCCGAAGTCAGCTCGAACAAACAAGTTTCCAGCTCTTTTGATGCTCTCGCCATCTTCCTTATCCACGGCAAATCGTCCTCCGGCTCATGTTGATCAATGTTTTCACGTCCCAGCATCAACGCTTCTTTCAGTATCGTAAGTGCCTCGTGACTCCGAGTTCCTTGATGACCACTGTGAGCGGGGAGCCCTCCTGCTCCACTACAAATCATTTGCGTTGCAGCGAAGTCTAAAAAGCGATCAACCGTCTCAGCCTCCTGCGCCAAGAAAGCTGCAAGTCTCGCCAAGGAGTCTCGAATTCGCTTTTTCTGCACTCGTTCAAAGAACTGCAAACGCCACACTAATCTTGGAAACTCTAGAACACCTCGAAGGAACGAAGCCACGCGCGCCACTTGCAAACGATGCGTCGGGTCCACATTCTTGCCCGCACTGGTGCCTGTTGTAAACAAGAGCAATTTATAGAAAATTGGCGAAATTATAAAAAATCAATTTCATTTTCACATAATTTCAGCTTGAGCTTGTCAAAGATAATTAAGCGAAGTAAGAGTTGTTGCAAGAACTAAATAGTTAAATCGTCCACCGTGACGGTGACGGTATTTGGCAGTCTTAAAACGTTATTTTAGCAAAACGTTAAAAATTGACTCCTTAGGAATCAACTTTTAACGTTTTGCTAAAATAACTTTAAAGCCAAAGAGTGTAAGGCATTGATTTATAACGATCTTGTTGGGATTGTTGTGAAGCTTTCAGCTGTCTGTTTTGCTAAAATAACGCTTTAAGACTGCCAAATACCGTCACCGTCAATGTGGACCAGTATAAGTACCTGAAGGTATGATGAGCTAGTATAAGTACCTGAAGCTCGAGACTCCATAGCGTGTAGGACGCGCCGAAGTTCTTCTTGGTTCTCCAGAGAGGGCAACACGCGCGTTTCCAGTAAAGTTGCCATGCTTTGCAAAGCTTTTTCGACTCGCTGACGATCGGGGGGCCCCGCTGGTAGGACAGCCGCGCAGCGTTTCCACGTCAAGGCCGCCCTTTGCCGTATCATAGCAGGACGCAGCCTCGTTTCTATCAACTCCTCGATGTGCTTCCCTCCTTCTGCAAGCAGCTGTTTTCTCAGCACTGATTCTGGGGATATCATATCGCTAAGCTGCCGTTGCAGACTTGAAGAAGCGCTTCGCGCGGTTTCATCTTTCGGAAAAGCGACGTCAAAGCCCGCGCGATAGGACTTAGGCAGGCTCGCACGAATGGCCTCGCAGTCCTCCTCTTCTCCATCCACCATAGACGATGGGCCCTCCTCCACGACCTTCTCATACCGATCGCACAACGGGGCCACAGCCAACAGCGCATTTTGACATATTAGAGATAGAACTAAATCTCACGACATAGGAGAGATAGATGTGCAGGAGGATCCAACATGATAACCTAACCTATCTTTCTTCTCCTAGTTCTACCAAAACATACAAGAAATTTGCAACATCCTGGCGCTCGGCTCTAGACGAGTCAGTTTTGATGCCTGCATTTGTTCGATTTCTCAAGAAAAGCGTTGACATATTGATAGGGATACTTCTATTTTCTTACGCACTAGTATGTAGTACTAGTACCTACACCTACATAAAAGTAAAAGCAGAATTACACGAGAATCAAAATATCCTTAAAGACAAAAGATCAGACGACTTGTCTGCATGTTGCGCAAGAATCGCTCTTAGTTCTTCTGCGAAGCGCAGATTTGGCTCAAATTTCTTGGCGGCAGCGAGATCCTGCAACAAGTCTGCAACGCGATCCTCCATACTGCTGTGCGTCTTCACATTCAGCATCTGTCCGAGGAGGGTGGATGTTTTCTCTACCTTCGGAACTGCTGGCTCTCCCATGAGAAGGGCTGGCTCCTCAATGGTGCCTGTAGCTGAAGGACCACCTTGAGGAGGTTGAAAAGTAGTTGTGGCATCTACTTGCGGTGAAGATTTCTGGGGTGAAACGACTACTGCTCCTAGTGGAGCAGGACTAGAGCTGCTGGGAGATGTTTTTTTTGCGTCTGATTTTAGCGTTGAGGACGCCAAGCCGTCCATGAGTGAGTCCAGGGCACTGAATTTATTGCCACATGGTGCAGCAGGTGTGCCGAAATCAGTGGCAGGCGGTCCGGGGGTAGCATTTGGATGTTCGAACCCCGCGGAGGCAATCATTTTTCCTACATTTTGATCGGGGAAGGAGGCTCCTGTCTGAAAATTTGAGGTTGCTACACCGGTTCCGAGCCCGTCGTTTGACGTTTCTGCGAATCCATTTGTTGCTCCGAAGCTCCCCCAGCCGTCGTCTTCGTCATTCAGCGTCGCAGGAAACGCTTCTGAGGACCCTGCATTCATCAGGCCTGCAGCTGCGGTACTTGAAAAGCCGACTGTTCCGGATGAAGTGCTAAAAGCTGATGTTGCAGCACCACCACCAGAAAAATCCCCAAAGCCATCGTCATCTTCTGCTGTAAAAGCACTCTCTACAACAACTCCTGTAGTCTGCACAGGTTGCTTTGATGTTGCCAGAGTTTGAACTCCAGCTCCTGGTCCTGTGTTCATATCCCCGAATAGGTCCACATCACCTCCTCCAGTCGAAGCTGTTTGAAATGCAGTACTAGTTTGATCAAGGCCTCCTCCTGTTGGAGAGTTCATCATGTTCATGTGGAAGCTAGATGAGGTAGGTTGTTTACCTTCTGGTCCTGACGAACTGGCGCTATCTTCAAACATTCTTGACTGAGCAGCAGAAGTAGCGTTAACGGATGGTAGGCTAGAAGACGAAGGGCCCATGGCAGTGAAATCGCCAAAGCCGTCGCCTTCTCGTGAAATATTTGTACTAGCAACTACATTCGTCTCGACGCCAATCGGGGTTGTCGCGGTGGCCAGTTTGGACATCGACATAATTGTTCCCGTAATATCATGATTTCTTCCCCCAGGGGTGCCATCATGTTTTGCAGGTGTCGCACGAGGTGCAATCTCTGCGAAAGGGTCGTCATGCGCGGATGCCGACGTCGGGGAAGCGAGACCGGCTGAACTAGCTGAAGATATCATGTTCGGAAGCTGGTGGCGTGTTAGGAGGTGTGATTGTGCGTGTGTGCTAACGCCTGTGACGCCTGCGCTAACGGTGTTCGCCTGAGAGTGGTCGATCTTCTGAGGTTGGCCCAGGTCGTATGCTTGCTGGAGTCCTGCGTTGCTGGAGGAGAGAGGTCGAGTGACATCTACTGCCGCGTCTGCCGACATGATACTGTTCATCTGGGGCATAGATGGAAACTGGGCACTTGCTCCCAAGGCAGGCGGTCCTGGATGAGAAGTCCCAAGCATGGTGGATACTCCACTACTTGTTACCGCCGAGGGCGCGCACAAGGAGGATGACTGCTGCGGAGCATTTGCTGGTGCACCTCCAAGTCCTGCAGATTGACTTTGAGCCGTGTAGTTATTCAAAGGCGTTGTCGGAGGTTGTTTCGGAGGTGCTGTGGCGGAATCCTGGGGTTGCAGGTCCGCGAAGGCGTCCCAAACAGCAGCGCCGGTCTTGACTTCAACGAGCTGGCCAGTGGCCACGACATTTTCCTCTCCAAAGTCGCCCCATTCATCGTCTTCTTGGGCCCCACTAGGAGACGCAAAGTAGACGGTTCCCTCATGTGGTGATGGTGAGGAGCTCGCTCCTGCCTGATGTACAACTCCTGCAAAATTTGTAGCCCCAGCTCCATTTATATCCACCAAGTGCGACGCACCTGCACCGGCAACACTTGTGCTTGTGGCGCTGAGTCCTGCGAAACCGGCTCCAGCATTGACCGGGGTAAACGTAGTGCTAGAGGCCGGGACAGGACTAGTATTGAAGCCTACAGGACCAGCTGCGCCATGGGTAATGTTCATGTTGTTAGCGTTCGCTGGAAATCCTCCTGACGCCTGTTGGAATGTAGACTGCTGTAGTTGTACAGAGGGAGCCGCCCCCTGCATGTTCTGCTGCATATGCGATTGCATTTGCTGCTGCTGCATTATTTGCATATGCTGTTGCATATGCTGCTGCTGCATTTGCATATGCTGCATTTGCTGTTGCTGCGTCTGCTGTTGCTGCATATGGTGTTGCTGCGTTTGCTGTTGCTGCATATGCTGTTGCTGCATATGCTGTTGCTGCGTATGCTGCTGCTGCATTTGCATTTGCTGCTGCGTCCCGCCAAAGGCAGCACTTCCACCCTGCTGCTGCAGCTGTGCGCCTGGAACGACGTGAGGGATGCCTTCGAACCGAGGAAGTTGTACGACATTGGCGCTGCGCTGAAAAACCTGCGGCACGGACAGTTGCGGAGGTGTAGCTGGTGCATCATTTGAGTGACCGCTTCTCTCCATGAACATCTGTGCCTGGAAAATGAGCCGACACGCAACCACAAATTCTAGGAAGCCTAGGGAGTGCTGCTGCTCCCAGTCGCTCAGCGTCCAGATCTCTTTCAAAATACCTTTGGCCAGCTGCGATCGGGACAAGAAATCGAACGCGGCCTTTCCTGCTAGTCGCGGAGCACCGTCGGGCACTGCGCGGAGCCAACATTGCTGATAGTACGCTGCCTCCTGAGGCCACAGAACCTGCGGAAGTTGCTGCAGCTGCGCCGCCGACGATATCATACTATTACTAGTCATTTTCTGCTTCTACAACTTCTTCTGGCCTCTTGATGTAAGTAATAAGTATCGGGTTAAGTAGCGTGAGATAAGTTGTGCCAGAATGTTTCCATCCTCTTCTATTCAAAATAATATGTTATAGTTTTTGTTCCTTTGAAGTTCTGTAAAAATACTAGGATGAGCTATGAGGACGACGACTACTATTGTTCCTCCTTGTCTATTTGTCGTCGTTGGACGAAACTAAGGATGAGAGTAACATCATCAGCACGCTTCGTCGCCGGTCATCTTCATCTACGGACTCACATTCATGAAATGGACCCTGGTTTTTGTTGGTTCTTGCCCTTGTTATTAGGCTTAAAAATACTATTCCACCTTGACTCTAACTCTATCAACACCATTTGTTTGGTGGATTCAAATACTTATATTATCTCCTTGGTCTTCTTGCAGCTGCAATGATCACATTAAAAATATCAATTTTTCTGAGTTGTATCTGCTTCTGCAGCACGCATCATAGTGTGAAAGTAGAACGCAAGAAAGCTTCTCGATTTCGCATTCTTTTTCTTCGCTGCTAAACTGTCTCTGCTAGTACTTTTCAGACACAGACAGACCCTATATACTTGCCGGTGTGCGTGTATAAAAATATTTAAACTTCTGATGTTCTTCTTGGTTGTTGAGTGTAGCTTGTATCAATGTGCGTACACGACAGTAGATCATTAGTGGTTCATTATCTCTCTCACTTGTTCTTGTTGACGTTGATGAGAAACCGATCGGCTGATATTTTGATGATCAGAACGTGCTGGTCTCGCATTCGATTCACTACTGCTTATCATATCTTTGACGAAACTTCCTCCTTCTGGTTGTTCTTCAGAATGCTTTTTACATCTTGTTGGAACGGTTTCCGACGGATTTTTGCTGCGCTACGTGTAGCATGAGCAAAAATAAAGGTTGTACTTCTTCGCACAAGGATAATTTCTCGTTCCAGTCACTCTACTCGTTGTCGTTCTCTCTATCCTTAGCTCCTAGGCTCAACCCAGGCGTCAGTGCAGTCATTCTTAAGCGTCAACTGTAGGACGTCCTCGAAGATGGGACTAGATTTTTTCATTTCATTTCAGTGGGCGACGGCGGCTCTCGTCTAGGCTCTCGCGGCCGTGTCACAGCAGTCGCGCCTACACGAGTGAGGACGAATCCACGCCCTTTCGTCGTTTTGTGCGTTAACTACTTGCTTCCTGCTAATATCTGAGACAGTTCGTGTATGTTGCGTGGTCTCAACCAGAAGTTCCTTCCCTGCTGCTTCTGAATGATGACGAATCCGCTTCCTGCTTGCATACAGTATCTTGACTAATCAAGAGCCGAGCGAACAATGCGTCAGCGTGGATGTCGTAGCAGAGGTAGATGAGTAAGAGTACCACCACTACTTGGACCACGACCGTTCGAACAAGAATCTACAAAAGTACTTCTATATCTATGTATGTATACTACTACCAGTTATTGATAATATTCATACAACAGTTGTCTTTGTATTACAATAATGATAATATTCATACAACAGTTGTATTTGTATTATAATCACTAGGAGAAATCACTAGGTATAAGAAGTAGACTAGAAGAAGAGCTGATGTTCAACGGGTGGCTGTGACTACAAAAATGACTACAAAGTTTGAAAAATTCATCTTCGTCCTGACCAGGATAACCCACAGGCACGGACAGATTGATGGATCCCATTCGCGTTGTAGTTCGTGTAGTAACAAGTTCAAGTTTAAGGGCCTCGATCCCGTCAGGGATGCCATTACCTTCACCTTGTTCGCGTCATTGTAGTTCATGTAATGAATATTGTGTACTAACAAGAGCAGCAATAAGATTACATTTACAGCCACCTCGTCTCTAATTGAATAAAAGCTGCATGATCTTCTGAATAGTTATAGAATCTTCAAGTGTCATTTTTGTCATCCCAGGGGAGAGAAATCGACTGGCTTTATAATTGGGGCGGGCATGTCAAAATGGAAGTGTATGCAATTGAAAATAATGATGTTGAAGGTTGGAGTTGGACTATAGTTATAATGTAGATGTAGATTCTTCAAGTTAATTACGTCGTTGGTCATGATCATACGTCAGAATTTTTGATCGCGCATTTGCTGATGATATGACAGGTACAAGAGATGTTGATGCTTTTTGTGAATGTGCTATTTCTCCCCTGTTTTCTTCTAGTAGTTGTACGTACTACAACCCTTGTCGACGATGTTGACAAGAGCATTACCTGCTATGATTTCTAAGAAATAACATCAAATGAGGCTATGCAAGGCTATGCAGTTACTTAGAATAGACTGTATTGTGTGTAGTTTCTTTCTCTTCGAGGAAAATGTTCTCGCTAGTGCCACAACTACAAGAAGGTCTGCTCCCAGTCTTCTCATCCTGTGCATCATGAATGTGCTACTAACATCGTCCACGAATCTTCTTCCTCGACGAAACGAAAAACAACCGTCAGTCTGCTTCCACCTGTAGTTTTTGCAGGAACAAGTATCTTTTTTTCATTTCCCGAAACCTACGTTCATCTGTACGTGGTCATCAACAATATTATTAATTCACATGCATAGAATAAGAAGTAAGTACGTGGTCATCAACAATATTATTAATTCACATGCATAGAATAAGAAGTATAAGTACCTACCTGTAGATTATCTTCATGCGTCTCTCCTCGTCGTCATAGTTGAGCGTTGATCCAGCATCTTCACCCCTTTTACTGCGTCGTATCAAAAGCACCTAAGAGGCAATGGAAGAAGAGAAAGAAATGTAGTGATTGCATGTGATTGAGCATTAATATCCTCATGATCCATCAATTCTCTACTCATGATCAATGACATCAATCAGTTTGTGATTATGGTCAACTTTGGACTATCTATTGGGAGGAAGCTACGATTTGCAGTTTCCTCATGTTGAGTGAGCAACATCATATCATTTACGTCGTCCTCAGGAAAAAGAAAATTTCAAATTATAGAAGAAGTGCCTGAATTCATTTTGTTCTTCTCCAAACATGAAGCATCAAGATTCTTAGCGGCAGGAGCTGCCACAGCTTCCACCGTCGGACTTGGCCGGGGGACAGCATGCGGCCTTGACGTCTTCCTTCTTTGCTCCCTTCGCGATCACTTTTCCTTTTGGTGCCTTATCAGAAATGGCTTTTTTCTCTGCATCATCTTTGGCCCCCTCATAGCAGGCCGCCTCGAATTCGTCCGCCTTTGTGCAGTCTCCCTTTTCATCCGCGGCCGCGAGGAATTCCGCAGTCTGGGTGAACGCGGTCTGACGCGGAGAAAACTTCTGGCGAGCGTCGACGAGAGCGGCCAACGCGCAGACTTTGAAGACTGTCGACAACATTTTTTTTGTTTGGATTTGTGGGAGTGGCTTACAGATCGTTGTAGACTACTTAAGGCTGTGTTTCCTTATTGTCTGTGATCGTTGTAGACTAGTTAAGTTTGTGAAGAGCAGCACTTGTTGCGTCTATTTTTCTTTGTTGGATGATCATGAAGGAGGGAAATTTTCTTCTTTTTCTTCTTCTCTTAATATGAATGAAACCAGGGTTGTAGTAAGTTGTTAATAACAAGGAGATGTAAGGAAGTTGTAGAGGTCGATGGTTCATGATGCTTGATTTTTCAATCTATATTAGTATTACTTGTTCATCTCCTTCTCGTTCATTTACTAAAAACTCGCACGATTTATCATCGCTCAAGAATTTCTTACAGAAACGACGCGTTTTGACAGAAGATTGCTTGCCGACGGTTCTTCTTCGTTTGATGTAACGAAAAAACGATGAATCGTTCACATTACTACATAACGAAGAACGAACTACCACAAAATACAGTCTAGTATCTTTATAATGGTGGAGATAGAGTAGAAAATAATTAATGATAACAAATAGTAACCTTCAACATTAACATGCTTCATGGGAAACGACACATCAGCAATACGATTTTGTCGACAGCACTCGTCTCTCGTTATTTTCTCGTCCCACACACACTCTAAGACTCGGAAGATCTCCAGAGGCTCTTTTGAGAACCTCTCTACTACAGTTTCTGGAGGCAGAGATTCACATCACCTAAAAAGGCGCGTTGTCATCGTCCTTTGTCTCGTCCGTATTTAGATCCTCAACTAATGTCCTCTGCTTTTATCAGCGAGGACAAGCTGTATTTCAGTTCTTGATTACTTATACAACTGCAGTCCTTGTTAGTAGTAGTAGTAGTAGTGTGCCCATTCTTGGGGTATAGAAGATGATTTAATTATTGCATGTTCTTTTCTCCTCTTGTTCGTTGTTGAATTGACAATAGGGACTAATTGGAAGAACGATGATGCTCAGAATGACAAGATGGTTTGGAAATCTTCCAGTTTTGCACTCCATCTACAGTTCTTGGTTTTGGCAATTTCGAGGCGAATCCTCGAAAAAATGGTTTTTTATTGTCTAACAATTAAATTTAAAACCCGACGGTCCGTTTTGCTGTCAAATCTAAAGGGGAGCTATCTTGCACGAAGTGTCAGCTTGAAAGAGCCACCTCCATAGTCATTCGACTCAAACAGTCGTGTGTATAATGGAAGACATGCTGGCGTCTACTAGATTAATGTGAGTTCTTCATTCTAGGTCGGATGTTTTAACTCTACAAAGTTGTAACAAGCGCGCACAAAAAGTCTCAACCTTCACACTATCCAGAACTTTATAAAGAATCCACTGCTGCTCCTATAGTTTGGAGATCGTGGAGTTATATAATGACATGGAGATAGCGTCCATTTGCTGACTTCTGGTGATTAAAAGAGAATGAGGAAATGACAAACTAACTCTTCTCAAAACGCTCAAACTTTGGATGTCAATGTTTGAGCTTGGAAATTTATTCGACGCGAATCCTCGAAAAAGTGGTTTTTTATCTCCGAGCAATCAAATTTATAACCTTGGGGCCCACTTTGCTGCCAAATCTTGAGTGAAGCTATCTAACATCCTGCATTATCAGCTTGAAAGAGCCACTGTAGTCATATGAGCCACAAGCTAGACGTGAGTTCTTCATTCTAGTCTCTAGCAAGTTGAAACAGAAAGCCCATATTACAAAGAACCGATCGAATTCTGCTAAGATATGTGGAACCTAACGCTAACCATGTAGATTTTGCCTCACCTGCAGAACAAATCTCTAGTCTTCACTGCCAAGCTTTGATGTGTCACTATCTTCAGTGAGAAAGCAGCTGTCTTGTGGTCTGGTGTTGGTGCGTACTGCATGAATGCGTTCAGCATGCTCGTAGTTGATGGTACAACCCTGTAGCTGTTTCAGTTTCAGGCCAGAGATCTTTATTCACATCAGATCGGTACTTCTGATGATGACTATACTGGAGGCCTTTCATACAACGGCCTTTTCTATTCTCAGTGCTGAACCCCCGGATGATTGTTTTTTTACAACGGCCGACGCCTAGTATAATAGATACTAGACGATGATTGTTTTCTTCACGACAGTACTGAACCAGTAGAAGGCTTCCTCTATCCACGACCTTTCTACTTCTCTAACATCCTGGATTTTCGAAATACGTAGACATGACGTCTTGCAACCATGGGCCAAAGCGCGACTTCTAGGCCACCCAAGGCAAGTCCATGTCAAGAGAGATCCATATTTTCCAGGAGTGCTCCTTTCGTTCACATTCGTACTCTGACCTCTCTCCTCCTGTCCGTACTTCGCCCTCAACAACAGGAACGAAAGAGGCTACTCTATTCCGAAAGAGTTTAATCTGCAACTGCAACCAAATCTTCTTGATTGGTTGAAGATTGATGTCCCCACTCAAGGGCGTGTGTAGCTTCTCTAATGACGGCATAATCGCACATCCTCGACACCTTGTTCACCTTCTTCACGATGTTGAAACTCAAATTTCAATACTAATACCGTATATCAAATCATGTAATATGAATGTTGATTCAATTTTTTCAATAGACACCGACCGCACTCTCAGGAATTCAGTGCTTCGCGCGGCGTCGGGAGAATGTATTGAATAGAAATATTACAAGGCTAGGAGAGTTGTTTCTGCACATTTTCCATAGAGAAACATATTTATGAGTAGATAAAGAAAGAATGGGCGCATCCTAGAGATTCAACGTTTTTCTTTTAGTGTTAGAGGCTGTTGTATCAAGATTTTCTTCTAGTCCGTTCAGTCAAGAAAAACGAGAACCCACAGATGAATGACTCAATACTTGTCATCCATCATCTCCTTGAGGTGCACCACGACCACCTACGTCACATTCTACTAGAAGAATCGGGAATGCCGTCGATCTTCACATAATAGAAGCGCAAGCGAAGCAGGGTAGAAGAACACTCACCGCATTCAACTTGCTGGCTTTGTTTCATTTTCTTCAGAAAAGAGAGCGAGAGGGAGGTCAGGGAAAAATAGATTGATCAAAAATAATAGGGCAAACCTTGTCATGGCAGCATGTGGATCGCTATCCCCTGACTATATGTAAATGATTGACCGGAAAAAAAATAGAAGTCTTTATTCAGGTCAATGATTCACATACAAGTGCATGCGAAAAGGAGGTAATTTTTGGCCAGCTCTGGTATCCAGAGATGTCGACGGAATCTTCATGACATGCTCTGTCGTGCGAAATTGAGCTCCCGACTCACCTATGCTGTAGCTTTCCAACGGCGCTTCCAGGTGCGGCTTGTTTCCTGTTGTACTTGATCCTCTTGGTTAGAGCAGCTAGTCTTTCTACTTGAGATTATAGGGATCCTGATCCCCACGTGAGAAAGTTTGCAAGACGAGATGGATTAGCTTGAACAATTAGCAGTTCGTTGCCTTAACTTTGTGCTTGCATTTCTTCCCCTCGTATCCTCGTCGAATCACCCTGATGCGGTTGTCGTGAATCCCCCGCTTGTGCATGGGATGAATGGGTCCGGTATTTTTGGTATAGCCTGAATTGGATCATAAGGGAAAACAAGAAGAGAACCCTTAGGATCAAATTCAGGCTATACCAAAAATACCAGAGCCATACATGGGAGCCTACTTGTACCTGTTCATGACAACTATGATCCGCGTAAGATCCTGCAATTCTTCGGATTTCACTCCGGGCAGCGGAACTCGCTTCTTTAACGATATCGAAGGCTTCTTGCCTTGTGATCGCTTGTTCTGCGATCAATTCGCGGACTGCTTCCTTCAACGAGCGCAGCACACCCAGGTCTGTCCAAGTGTCACCGACTAACAACAAGTCCTGCTGCTGCTCTTCATCCTCATTTTCTATTTCCATGATAAAGTCAGATGAGCCCTTCATGATCATCTTTTGCAACTAGAACTAATACTTTGTTGGCAGAAAAACAAAAAGTCGTCGTGCTCGTGGCATTGAACATTTGATGAATTTATATGTTGTCACGACCAGATGATAAGTACATGGGACATCATTGTCAATGTTGATGTGTAGAAGTAGAACCATCAGAAGCAGTAATTATTGCGGTATAAAAATATCACAAAAATGACTAGACTACGACTGCAATCATCATGATCTAGTTGCAATAAAGTGATAGTGGAGATACTTCTTCAAGAAGCATGTAATTTCATCTCCTGGAGGTTCAAATCCTTCCGAGAAAACAAGAAGCTCGTTGTGGTCACACAAAAATGTTGACTTTCTTCAGAGCCCAGTCCGCTAACTTCAGTTCCCTGAGGATTGCTGTCCACAGGGAAAACCTGTACTCTTTCTTTGCAGTACTCTTTCTTAGCAGATCCAGGCGAACTCGAACCAGTGCTGATCATGGATCATCGACCAAGGTACTCCGTCTTCGGACGGGCTACTTTGTTAATCCGGAGGATTCCATTCCATGAAGTCTATCACTGGCTAGCATACCAGCCCCTAGACTATGCGATGCACTGCGAACTCAGATAAGAAGACGCAAGACGCAACCTGAGAAACTCTACCCAAGAATGGAAGTTAACTAATGTCCGGAGGACCATCTAAAACACTTTCTCCACATCCACCTTGTAAAGTCGATTTTTGAATTCCATTTCTTGGTATGGCCACATCTTCAAGATCAAAGAGAGTGAATAAGTGTAAGTAAGTGTTCGTGTAGTTCGTCAAGGAAGCACAAAACTTCTAGGGCTGTCGCTGTGTTTAACAAGGGTGACCAGGATTCGATTATTCACGAGGATGCATAGCACGGCTACGCTGTCCCAGCATCTTGGGCTCGGTGATTACATGATAGCACAAGAAAAGCACGTTTCTCCTTGCTCGTCATCTTGTAGGACTATTCGTATTCGAGAAATGGAACCTGCGCTCTTTAGAGCTACGAATTGTATATGACACTCCCGGGCTCGGCCTTGCAAGATTGCAACTATGTATTTAGGCGATGAAGCATGTTTACCTTTATGTTAGCCCGACATGATTTAGGAAGGTATGACTAGAAGTTGAAGTACCTTAGCATATTCGTGCATTAGCTGCGCACCACCATCTACAACTAACAACTAACCACTGACTTGTGTTGCTACAACTAACAACCGTTGTAGCAAAGGTGGTTATAAGTGATAATTCGGATTTAATTTCATCGATTTAATTTTGTTATGACAAGTCATTGTAGGTTTGATAAACTCATTTATGATCAGATGGCGAAGAAATGGAAAGGAATACGAAAATTCAGTCAGCAAAATTTAGTAACTTCTACCTTCTTCGGCTCGTTTAGGTAAGCAGGTGCATAAATAGTATTTTCTATTTTCGTGTCAGTGTCTTCGTGGCACGTGGTCAATACTCCCCGTTATCTCTTGTTCATGATATTGACATCGCATTAGTATGTAACAAAGCTATAATGGTGATGATGGAATACGCGAAAGCTACAAAGATCATCAATTTCAGGTACTTCATCTAGATGTTTTAGTTATAATTAGCTATGGTATAAGTAGTTTTCCTTTTTCTTTCGAATAATCAGCAGATGCCACCACCACGCTCCCAGTGAAATGGCTGAAGCTGCTAGCGATCGTGAGCCTAGTAGGTAATGCACATTTTTCAGGTACACGACAGTTATCAAAAATTTGTCATGATGATTCTTAACTTTCTTGAATCCATGATCATATCAATGTCAGAAATCATGCGTGTTGATTTTGTATTTGCCTATGAATATGGACGCTCTACAGGAACAACTACAGCATTAAGTTTAGTCAAAGTTACTTGTTTTCCAAAAAAGCACAGGCTATGAAGAAGCCAACCCCCCCCCTTGAAGGCTTCTAAAACAGCACCCGAACAAGCAGACTTCTCCGGGACAAGGAACAACTACAGAATCTTTTTTCTAGCCGTATTGTAAAACACCTCTACTACTAAAACGAAGTATAGAGCATCAATTTCTCCGCCATCTTCTAGGGCGATGGCATTTCTGAGTCCTCGTCCTGTTCCTGCTCCTTGGGTGCGCGTCCCACATGCTTGATTTCCGCGAGCGAGGCGTCTCTGCCCTGATGCAAAAGAAGCAGTTCCTGCATTTCGGTAGCCGTTATCTGTCTTCCGCGACCGCTCGCCAATAGCTCCGGACTCGCGCCACTCCGCTTCAAAATCTCATGTCGTATCGGAGACATGGATTTGCTTTTGTTAGAAAGGTAGGGCGAGGAAAAAAGTCTCAGATTCACTCTTAAGAAAGCGCATTATAATATATTTTTAGTTTTTCTAAAGAGTGACAGGAAAATGATATCACAGTACAGAGTAAGTGTGAGGAATCGTCGCGAAAAGTCGCAATGATAAGTCTGCGCCAGCAAGCTAGTTAGTCACTTCGTTAGTGGAGTAGTTAATTAGTTACTTACTTACGTACTTACAACAGTGAATAGGCGCCAGTGCCATAACTTCTCTAAGAGGTCTGGTTTTCAATTCCTCCAGTTCCAGGTGTAGAGGTAGTTGGTCGTGGAATTTGCTCACTGCAGTGTCGTATGGGTTGTCTTAGACCTCTCCCCAATTCATCCCTGTGGAAATCCAGCAAGGATATGCCTGAGCATTCCCCTTGCATTGGGGTGCATATCATGCTTGAGGGATGGCTATAGTAGAAATGGATTGGAGGAAGCCTTAATTGTCTTTCGGCTGCCTTTTGCCCATCTGGCTCCACTTGTACTCCACATACTGAAGAGCTTGCAACTCAGCTTGCTTTTCCAAGTACCGCTCTTTTTGTTCCTTATTTTTTCAGGATGATGGAAAGAATAAGATTGAGAGGTATAATTTTTCAAAATGATGGAAACGATATAAGATTACAGGAGGTTGACGAGGTTCTTGTTGAGAATGAGAACCGTCAAGAACTGTAAGTACAACATCAGCTTTCTGACAAAGTGAACTTCCAAAAAGACAACAAAAACATCGCAACTGTAAATGTGAGCTATCTTTTTTATACCTGCTCAGCCCTTTTTCGATCTTCCCAGAATTGTATTCTTGCGAGTCTGTTCTCTTCCTTTTTCTTCTTGCGCTCTAATTCCTTCGCTACATCTTCCCTGGAAGATGCTTTTTTCTTCTTTGGCGCCACGCCCACAAGCCACCATGGGACGTCGTCGAGCTCGCGGCCGGGCGGGACGTAGTAGATCTTCACGTCCTTACATTAGAGCCTGTAGAAAGTCAATCTTTGTGAGCATCTTGATGCTCGATTTCCCCTCAAAACGGGAGCAAGATGTTGGGGAAGATGGATTTCCTCAAGCCTTAATTATAGAAGTCCAAGCCGGCGTCCATTTCGGTGCCAGCTTTGTCCTTTGACGAAGCCGCGGAGGAGGCAGCCGAGGACGCTTTCGATGGCACCACAGTGGAAACCTTGTTGGCGCCGAGAAAAGGACTTAGAGCCTCCTGATGAAAGGCTGCTTCTTGATCTTGCCCTTGCGCTTGCCAGACATGTAGTAAGTTGTTGTTGATCATTCAGACTAAGCTTCAATTATGGTATGATTTAAGTGCGTATCTTCATTCCTCAATTGCCAGAAGTTGGTTATACTAATACTTCTAGCCCCATAAATTGTATTTCTCTCGCTTTGCGTGCATGCTATCAGCAGAAGGCTGAACTCGGAGCGACTTTGCTTTTGGCTGTGTCCTTGCACCTCGCATCTGCGCAAACAATGCCGCAACGTCTTCAACGGGTTCATACTCACCCACAAATGCCGGTACTGCAACGGCCTTCCCAGGTGACAATTCCTTTTCCTCCATTCCTTTGCTTTCGTCTGCTGCGTCACCCGAACCTGTTGTCTGATCGATAGTAGCACCACCTGCTGCTCCAGGAGCTGATGGAACTACTCCTACTCCGGGTCCTGACTTTATTGTTAACGTGGATGACGTGGTCCCAGAAGCACTTCCACTTTCCTTCCCACGACCTTTCGCGTGTATTAGAGCGCAAAGCAAAAATCCACTTCAACATCTTGCCTGCATTTCTCCCAAAAATCCTACGACGGAAATAGGGAATAAATGCCTACTTGTTCTACAATATTAAATGAATCGTATTCCGTCTGAGCCATAAAAACTGTGGTTGTTCATCTTCGGGTGATGCGAACTGGTTATTTCCTTGCTCCAGTGGCAGCTGTCCTGCGTACATTTCCACTAGCCGCCAGTGCTGACTGTGAGGCTGCACAATGGACATGCACTGACTTAGAGCACAGAGCAATTCACTTCCTGCCCCCACTTCTTCAGAATCTACCTAAGAAGGAAACTAACCGAAGAAAATGAAAATGGGCCTTGGAAATAATAAAGCGTCTTTGGCGAGCTTTCTTTCCTTTAAAGAAAACAAGGGACCAAAGCAGATGCAAATGCTTCTTGAGGTTGAGATGAATTACTGTGAGCCTTAACTGTTTCTCCGTTTCAAACTTCCAACTTTGTGGAAAACCTTTTTCTTCAGGCAACTGACTCCACAACGCGTGAAACATCCAACCGCAGGCTTCTTTAGAGATACTAGACATACGTGGACGTCGTGGTTGGCCTTCCACGTCCACCATAAAAAGTCTTCTAAATATTTCACATGGATAATATCATGGTTATCCGTTACATGGATAATATCCGTTATGCTTGCGACTTCTCCTCCTGCTAGTCTTACACTACAAGCGGGAGCGCAGGAAGATGCTGAATATCCAAATAGCTGACGTGTTCCCATGAGATTCAATTAAAAAGTTCTTACATCAAGCAGATTAAGATTCTTAACCTTCTGTGTGCGCGCTACACGACAGCACACTTTGCGCATGATATCCCTCTTCCACGAGTCCTCAGGCCAGCGGAAGTAAGGCACTATCTCGAAGCTTTTCCTCGCTAGTTTCATCGAGTAAAAAGGCGCACACAGCAGGTAATTATCCTCATCCACGAAAGAAGCAGCTGCTGCTGGAGGCAGAGACCACCAAAAAACCTAATCCAGTGGTCGTGTTGTTGTCAACATGAGATTGTCCTGCTTGTCGTTGTCTGCCGTTATAGTATGAAATTCATCTCATGATGAATATCCACCAGACTGTTGTAAAAGTTAGCTTTGAATAAGCAACTACAATCTCCGATGTTTCCTGTGGGATGCTATAAGCCCATCCACTTACTTCTAAGAAGACAAAACACAACATGCAGCTCAGTGTCAAGCTGAATCTATATATAAGTACATTAAGATTAACTGCTTGCAAGTTGGTCAGCTTATACAGCCTTAGAAGTACCTCGATGATTTCCCTGAGAAGCTTTTTCCACCAACTCGTGTGGTCTTCGCTGAAAGCGTCCGAGACGACATTTGGCCGCGCTCGATTGCGTACTAGAATCGACACACCAGCGTACAACTTGAAGAGTTCCCGCAGGGTCCACCGCGGATCGCGGTAGTTCAACATCTGACACAGTCTTTCGAAAAAATCTCGGTGTTTCAACTTCGCCATCCACACCATGCGTGGCCTAGTCACTTTCTTCCGCTTTACCCTGCCTTAGGGGTTGCAAGTTGAGGCTGACTATCTATCTGTATCTACCTCTATCTACTTCTAGTAGAAGTAGCTCGCATATACTCTATCTCTATGCATCCTTTTTCTCCACCTTGAAAACAGCAAAAGGTGAAGGTGACTACAATCATATACTAGGAGAAGATGCGCTTTCGCTTACTTACTTAGATAGGTCAATCTCAATTTGCAATGCTTAATTGGAAGTGGAATAGAGGTCGGTCTCTCCTTCCGTGTCCGAATATTCGAGTTCGGACTCTTCCTCTTCTTCCGTGGCCTCTTTTGACGACTCTTTTTTGCTCTCCTTGGACGCAGCGCGCTCTGCCACGGCTGCGGTGACCGCCTTCGCCTTGGCCTTGGGGGGCATCGCGTCGCTGTCTTCGCTTCGCTGGTAGAGTGAAGAGGAGGAGTCGCTGTCGGAGCCACTACTGGAGGAGGAAGAGGACTCGGAAGACGGAATGAAATCCATGTCATTGCCGCGTCGCCGCGCGACGACAGGTTTTGGCTTTGGCTTCGCTTTGGGCGGTGGAGGCTTAGCCCTCGCAGCTTCCTCTGAGCTGGAAGAGGACGTGCCTTCCGCTGCAGCCAGTGGCTCTTTCGAGGTCGTGCGTGCTGCGCCGTCGTCGGAACTGCTACCCCCCCGTCCCCCTCCTCGCGCTAATTTTCCACTCTTCGTTGAACTAGAGGTAGACGGCCTCGCCCCGGATTTGGAGGCAGGTCTCCTCCGACTTCCTGTAGACGATGCGGAGCCGCTTCGTGCGACACTGCTCCCGGCACGCGACGCGGGTCGGTCTAGAGGAGCAGGGGCAGCGTCCTCTCCATCTGCTTGGGTCGCTTCTTGTTCATTGGCAGGTGGACGAGCAGCCTTGGTCGATGCAGGATCATTACCTCCTCCAATGGCGGATGCCGGTGTCGCACTACTCGCAGCCGCTTTCGCTTTCCCTTTCGCCTTGCCTTTGGCGCCAGCGGCCTTTCCCGCCTTGCCTGCTTTCTGTGCCGCCGCTTTCCCGCTTTTCGCCTTTCCCGCTGGCTTTGCCGCCGTTGGTGCGGCCGCGCCCGCACCAGCTGACCCCGAGGACGAAGCGGCCGCACCATCATCCTCACCAGTTGCAGATGCTTCTCCTTCGACGGGACGTGGCGGGCCTGAGCGACCAGCGGTTATTTCATCTTCGGCAATGGGCTCCTCGCCTGGGCGCGGTCCAGCGGGGAACTCTTCTTCTGCTGCTCCTGTACTATTGAGATTGACTGGAGGCGCATGTTGATCTGCAGTACCAGCAGATGTCGCTAGTTGTTTATTCTTCGCTGACGCAGAGCCTCGACTGGTTGGACGGCTGCCGCCGTCGCTGCGCTTTCCTTTCGAGGCCGATCGGCTGCCTGGTCGACTCGCTTCCGAAGCGGATGCTGACGAAGTCCCACCGCCAGAGGACGTTGAACCTCGCCTGTTCAAGCTCCCTGAGGAGCCCTTCTTTTGCGCTTCCTTCTTGCCCTTCGCAGCGGCTTTAGAGGTCTTCTTGTGACCGCCAGCTGCGCTCGAGGTCGCCGATGAGGACCTTTGGTCCATCTCCTGTTGCCGCGCACTTGGTGACAGCGTCAATGCCTGCATGTCCGCACCTCCTGCTCCGTCCCCGATGACAAAAGTGCCGTCTGGGTTCATCACGCCAGTCCCTGTGAGTGTCATGCTAGTGACTCCTGCTAAATTCGCACCCGTGAGTGGGAGCGCCGCAATCTTCGGCTGAGGGCGCTTTGTCGGCATGATGCGAAAGCTCGGAAGCCACTCGTTTTCCACGTGCTTCTTGTGCTCCGCGTACTCCTTGAGAAAAAGCGCTAAGAACATGTGCGGGAACATCACTTCCCCTTGGTAGCTCATCGAGACGTAGTGCGTGCAGAAAAAACTCAGTTTGTCAGGAAACTCGCGGACATCAACGCAGAGACTGCGGTCGACTTCCCACTTTTCCTCGTCATGCACGCCGCCAAGCATGGAGTGCTTCATCTTTTGCGCGGCAGACATGCCGAACATGCCTCCTCCCGCCACCAGATTTCCGATCTTCGATTCTTTCGACTTCGGAACCCCAGGAGCCGCTGCAGCCTGGGGTGGTTCAGAAGTAGCTTCAGAGGGCTGGAACGACACTTTCACCGCATTTTCCTGCACAAGGCTGCCCACCGTCAGATTTGGCGGTCGTTGAAGCGGTATTTGCGGAGTTGCTGCGACTCCCTCTATAGGCGAGCCATTGCCTATGCCCGCCACGTCCTCGCCATCGGCAGCGACATCGATACTGGTATAGGCTCTGCTCTGCGTCAACGTCGTCACGAGCTCTTTCGCAGCAGTGGCACTTGGCTCGTTCGCAGCTTTGGTCTTAGGAGACGGCGATTGATTGTCTGCTATACCAACGGCGGTCGCATACTTCGTGCCGCTTGCACCATCGCCACTGCCAGGTCGAGAGGAAGATGACGGCGCGCGCTCTCCCCTTATCATCGCGAGTTTGCGCACTTCCGCCTCTGCCTCCGCTTTTCGCCGCTGCTCGGCTTCTATCGCTTCGCGCTCCTTCCTCGCAGCCTCCGCACGCTGCTCTAGTTCCCACCGCGGCGTCCGCCAGCCATAGACCTGTGTCATATAGTCTCCGTTCGACAGATACATCCACGAGATCTCCAACGACCGGCTACTTTGCTTAGATCAATCTACTTCTTGTTCACCTTCACAACTCCTACACTTTTTACAACTAGTAATATGCATGCAATCATAATGGTTACAGCACGATAAACACGAAAACGAACTACATGTCCGTGCACATGTTTACCAGGATGAGGATGTTGAAGCTATGAGTAGAGTCCGATTATCAAGAAAATAGGTATATGTTGATTGATTGATTGATCATCTAAGAGGTACGTATAGGACGTACTAGAGAACAAGGACTTTGACATATTTTTTGATGTTCATAATATTTGCGATGGCTTCTAGGAGGCGCACGTTGTCCTGTTGCTGGAAGTACATGTCGCAACAGCGCATGCGGATCTCGCGCATCAGCTTCCATTCCGCGACTCCTTCGGGACCGGCGTGTGCCGGATACTTGTTGGCGTCGTCCTCGTCGAGTTGTTTCTGACGACCGGCAAGTCGACTCTCTAGCCACTGCAACATCATCTCCTTGACGCCGGGTTTGCGCTTACTAGCGTCAATCTCCTTCTCCAGTGGAAACCGCTCCCGCGACCCGAAAACGACATGGAAGCTCGGCACTAGCCGCGGAGGAGGTAACACGATTGGAACTTAGGATTAGAAGAAGGAGAACACGAAAGAAACAAGCTGGCATATGTTAGAGAGCGACAGACGAGACATGAAAGGTGACTGATTAACAAAGGAGACGTAGGGTAATAGCAAGCGAACCCGAACATCAATGCCAATTATGCGAAAAGAAGTTGTAGTAGTTGTCATTAATCAAAAATACTAAAAAGTCAATTATCAGAATGAAGTAGACTTCTTGCGCACATAATTTTCGACTTTCTTCTTCGGTGGTTTAAGCATCCTCGACATGGGGTCGTCGTCGGAATCCAAGACCTCTTCGTCACTGTCAGTTGAGCTGTATTCTGTCGGCGACCGCTCGTCTTTCCTCTTCTCTGCGTCTGCTATCGGTGGCGGCTGTTCGGTACTCGGAAAAAAGTGATCCACAGTAGGCGGCGTGATGCTTTTCGCAGGCAACGATTTGTCCACAGCTTTGCGACCGCCTGGCATCGATGAACTAGGCGCTATTAGGGACGACTTCAGACTCGTTTTCAAAGTTGTTGCACTAGTACCTAGCCCTATTGTTGCAGCAGGGGCAGTAGAAGTGGCTGCAGTCGTTTCCAGTACCTGTACTGCGCCACCTCCAGCCTGTCTTGCTCGGTGCCAATCCTGTCGATCTGCTTTCTTCAGATTGTAGACTTCCTCCTCTTCCCATCTTGGCCACTCCCGATTCCTCAAGGAGGCTTTCGCACCTTCGTTTACGTTGAAGTCCCAGAAGTGCATGGTTGTCTCGTACAACGAGGGCGGATCTTCGTAGAGCTTTTCTCCCATTTGCGCTATCTTCACCAAGCCTCCACTGCGGTCTCATATGAAAACTGCGGGGAAGGGAAGGGAAGCTATTGATGTTGGATGTGGACTGGAGGAGAGGGGTTGAAGAGTGATGAAGCTATGTTGTGTGACCTTGTTGTACTAGGAACAACATCATACCAGTCGTCATATCTTTTACGAATAGACACGAACAATCTCAGACGCTTTAGAATTCAGGAAACGACTCTTCTATAAAAAATGAAAAGATATAGATATTCTTGTATCTTGTGCAGAAGAATGATTTCTTTGTTGAGTTCATAAATTCTCCCATGTGCTCTGTCCGCGTTGCTCGTATACTCTGTGCTTTTCTGGCTTCAGACGTCATCTTTGGGCTGCCAAACGCTGCATTCATTTTCTCAATATCGATTATAGCGCCTTGACGCATACATCGATCAAAAGGCAGCGGCGCACTTCTGACTTTCTCACCGTCCTGTATGCGCTTGACAGAGAAGTCCAAAATGAAGTCAGTATCCCGCTCGCGCGTGCTTGCCGGACCCATCAGTTTAGCGTTGATGGTGCCCTTCATACGACTCAGCAGCGAGCCCCTCGCCTTCGGTTTGGCTACGGCTTTACTGAGAGCAGCTTTTGGCTTGATGTCCCTGAAGTTTTGATTGAGTTTGGGTCATCAAAGAAGAAGATGGAATCACCATTTTCTTTTTTTTTGCGTTAGGACCAACCATATCCAGGTGAGTGCTAAAATGCAAACACTATCCATAAGATCTAAATGCACGAAAAAAGTTACAACGAAAGTTGAAGATGAAAACAAGTCATTAGGATTCATAGCCTGTAATACTATTTAATTGTAATGGAATCCATCTGAAAAACATCGAAAATTCATGAAGCGAAGAAGGTTTCTACTACTAGGAGCTGTTATGATAAGCTGCGCATAGATAAATTTCGCTCCTATGACACACAAAATGTGTAGGATTACGTAGTAATCTGCTCTGTATTGGGTAGCATGACTGAAATCATCGGTGCGTTTGGAGTCTGATCTAATCATGAAACAAGTGAGCAAAAACGAGCTCGCCAGGAAATGAATTTGAGCCAAAGAGTCATAAAAAACCTTTTTTTCGAGGATTCACCCAAATTCAGGCTTGAAATTCGAAGAATTTCGAGCTTTCACATGAATTTGAGATGAGATGTACCTTAGGGTAAAGTTTAGAGATGCATTATCATCTCAACCGTCAAAAGAGATTCGAGCTGAAGAAACATTACAGAACAGTTTGAGGAGATTTATTGGACTCAACGACATAGCAAGTAGTGTATGCTACTTATTAGTAAGCTTAGTAAACCAATGAAATGGTGTAGATTGCGTCCATTCTTAATGTTGTCGTGAATCTCAAGCTTAGAAGTCATGATTATAAGCTGTACCTAGTAGAAGTTTGCTACGTTAACACACGTAGCAACTTGGCTTACAGAAGAGATACCATGGTTGAAGTTTGGTGTCTTGTTGGAATCTTCTCTAGTCTTGAAACAAGTGAAAAGAAAAGGGCACGTCAGGAAATGAATTCAACACGAAGGCGATAAAAAACCATTTTTTCGAGGATTCGCCCAAAATCAAACTTCAAACTCGAAAGCTTTCGAGATTTCGCATGAATTTGGGACGAGATCAGGTAACTTAGAGCGTTATCATCTCAAATCTGAAAAGAGGAGCTTGGAGTTGAAGCATTACTTTGAGTAGATTTACAACTAGACACTACGACATCATAGCGAGCTGAAGTTTCTCATACCTTAATAAGCATAATACACCAATGAAGTGTTGTAGATTTCGTCCATTGACGTCAGTATAATGGTGCGTGTGACACGATCAGCATTACACGTGGCATCAATAGCTTCACTACAGCAGAAATTCTGTAAGCCTACTCCCACTACTACGACTTCTACGGTTAATCTACTGCTTCGACCATTCTAGACGTATTCATCGACTCATTCAGACTCCTACTACTAAGGACGCCGATACTCTTACAACTGCGACGACTAATGCTACTAATATCAAGCTCATGCCACGAACCGTCTGCTACGCACTACTATCAAGCTACTGCCATCAGTAGTCTGCTACGCACTACTATCAACCTACTACACTCATGAAAAACCTACGTACTTCTACCATGCCCAACATACTGCTATGATAAACCTGTAGTTATTGTAATACGACGACCAACTTCTATCTACTTCTACTACTCCTAATAGTGCTAGCCCCTGTCACAACCACAAGAAGCACAACTCAAGAAGCATGAACGAGGAACGTATCACTTCGTCTTTCGGCCTGATCATGTCCCTGGGCTCTACTTAGATTGAGGGCGTTTTTGTTACCAGTACGAGCCCGTCGTTCAAAGATGGAATCACTAACCATACGCTTCCAGCACGCGGGCCCAGCGCGGGCCCGCGGGTCTCGAGACTGAATCCAAGAACCTGGGAGAGGAACCCAATACAAACACATTCCAGCAGAGAGGGAGAACTAAGGGCCCCCCGGGCGGCCACCACATTGACTAGAACATGGGCTAGACCTTGGACTCGCTCATGATGGACTAGAATACGGGCTGGACGAACTCATGGGGTAGAACATGGTCTAAGACATAGACCGGGCCCGCGGCACCGCATGGACGCATTTAGAACATTGTTGCCTACGACTGGGCTACAACATGGGCCACAAGACGGACCATAGGTGGAGCCCGCACTGGGACCCGGGCCAGGGTCCAGACACGGACCGGGACTACATCCGGGACTACGATCCAAACTTGTATCCAGACCAGGCCCCAGACTACACCAGCCAGGACTGCGATCCGGGCTGGGATCCAGACCAGGCCCCGGACCAGGGCGGGTTCTACGACCGGGAACACGATGCGGGCAGGGATCCAGACCAGGCCCCTGACTAGGGCCGGAACTACAGTCGGAACTGCGACCCAGGTTGGGATCCCGACCAAGCCCCGGACTAAGGCCGGCGCTACAGCCGGGACTCCGCTCCCGGCTGGGATTCAAACCAGGCGCCGGACCAGGGCCACGACTACAGCTGAGACCACGGTCCGGGCTGGGATCCAGACCAAGCTCCAGGCCACAGTCGGGACCGCGACCCGGGCTAGGATGCACCCCAGGCGCAGGCCCCGGACTAGGGCCGGAACTACAGTCAGGACTGCGACCGGGGCTGGGATCCGGACTAGTGCCTGGGCTAGGGCGTGGGCCAGAAACTGGATTAGGAGGCGCGACGCTCTTTCCATCATAGTCGAAGACACCTTAGGGGGGTGCCCGAAGGAGCAAGAATCTCGAAGTAGGACTCGTATTTAGCCAACATACGTTAGAGAGCCTTCTACTTACGGGCTTTCTTAAAAGAATAGAAACTCACTTCCTGCGCCAGAAGTGGATTTTCTTTTCCTGTAGAAAGCAGTGCCCTCAAGGTGAGCCCTTAGAGAACGTGCTAATCTTACTACTCCTAAATGTATAAGTACGAATATCAGGAAGGTGCATGCTAAGACGAAGCCACTAGCCATATCATCGAGCTACAAGTACTAGATACAACAAAAGTTGAAGAAGCCTACCACACTTCTACCAGCAGGCGATGGGTAGCAAGTCGTTAGAGTTTCTACGGTAGTAGGAGCGATATCTAGCTGCAAGGCAGTGAAAATTCATGATGAATAGCAGAAAGTTTCGAGTTCGACTTCTAGGAGTTATAACAAGTCAGAGTTCTACTAGAATCTCAAACCTAATGTTAAAAGTCATGTTAAGCTGTGCTTAGTAGAAGTTTGCTACGTTATAACACAGGATGTGTAAGACTACCTAGCAATCTAGCTTGCATTAGATAGTACGCCTGAAGTCTGGCACATTCTTGGAGTCTGGTCCAATTTTGAAACAAGTGACAAGAAAAGGGCTCGCCAGGAAATGAATTCCAAAAAAAGGCGATAAAAAACCATTTTTTCGAGGATTCGCCTAAGTTCAAACTTCAAAAACTCACCTGATTTCGAGCTTTCGCATGAATATGGGACGAGATGCAATTTAGAAGTAAGAGTGAAGTTTGGGAATGTATTATCATATCAAATCTGAAAAAACTTGGGGCTCAAGCGTTAGAGATTGTGTAAATCTACTAGATACAACGACATAGCAAGCACCTGCTGCCTAATTAAGCCTAGTCCAACACCGGTGAACAAGTGGCTGCTACGACTACTGCTACGACTCGGCACCCGACTCCTACTCCTACTGCTACTACTGCTACTACTGCTCCTACTACGACTGCCACTCCTGCTACTGCTGCGGCTGCTACTACTCCCCCTGCTACTACTGCTACTCCTGCTGCTACTACTGTACTACCGCCACTAATACTACGACTACGACCACGGCGACGACTACGACGACGACGCCTATTACTGCTACCGCCGCGGCTACTACTACTACTACGGCTACGACTACTACAACTACTACCACTGCTGCCACTACTACCAGACTACTAATACTACTACTAGAGAAGCTGCGGTTAGTTTTAAGTTACAAGCACCCCTCAAAGCCTAACATATAATAGTGCTAATATATAATAGAGCAGTTTATAGGGGTGCCAGATCCGGGAGGGGATGGATCGGATGGAACGGATGGACTTCCCAACATTTCAAGTATGACCGGAAGAATCAGGACGGTCCATCCGATCCATCCAAGTCCATCCTACATCCGTTCTATAAACTACTCTAATATAATAGTGCTAGGCCCTGTCACAAGAAGCACGATAACTCAAAAAGCATGAAAGAGCAGCGCCTTACTTCAGCTCTCGGCGTCATGTCCCTGGGCTCTATTTAGGTACTGGTTGTTATCGTTAGCAATACTAGCCCTTGTTCGTTCGAATTCAAAAATGGAATCACGAGCCATACGCTCCCAGCACGCGGAGCCACCGGGGGCCCGCGGGTCTCGAGACTGCAACCAGGAAACACCGAAGAGGAACCCACTACAAACACATTCCAGCAAATAGGGAGAGATAAGGGCCCCACGGGCCACAACATGGACTAGACCTTGGTCGAGCTCACGGACCAGAACATGCGCTGGAATACGGCCACCAGAGCTAAGTCCTTATGGGGTAGAAGATGGTCTAGGACGACATGGATCGGGCCTGGGGCACTGCATGGACTAATTTAAAACCTGGGCTACAACAAGGCTAGAACAAGGGCCAAAAGATGGAGTAGAGCCCCCACTGGGGCCCGGGCTAGGGTCTGGACACGGACCGGGAGACCACGACGCGGGCTGGGAACCAGACTAGGCTTTGGCTTTGAACTAGTGCCGGGGGCTAGGGCGTGGGCCACGAACTGGATTAGGAGGCGCGACGCTCTTTTCATCATAGTCGAAGACCCCGTAGGGGGGTGCCCGAAGAAGCAAGAACCTCAAAGTAGGAGCACTATTATGTTAGCCAACTTATGTTAAAGAGCCTTCTTAGAAGAGGCTTTCTTTAAGCTTAAGGGGAATAGAAACTCACTTCCTGCACCAGGAGTGGACTTTCTTTTCTTGCGGGCAGCAGTGCCCTTAAGGTGAGCCCTTGAAGATGAACGTGCTCATCTTACTAATCCTATGTATGAGTACTAATATCAAGAAGGTGCATGCTAAGACGAAGCCACTAGTCAATATATGATCGAGCTACAAGTACGAGATACAACAAACGTTGAAGAAGACTGCCACATTTCCACCAGCAGGCGATGGGTAGCAAGTCGTTAGAGTTTCTACAGTAATAGGAGCGATATCTAGCTGCAGTGCAATGAAGATTCATGAATAGCAGAAAGCTTCGACTTCTAGAAGCTGTAACAACTCAGAGTTCTAGAATCTCAAACCTAAAGTTAAGAGTCATGTTAAGCTGTGCTTAGTAGAATGTGTAAGACTACATAGCAATCTAGCTTCCATTAGATAGCATGCCTGAAGTCTGGCACGTTCTAGGAGTCTGGTCTAATCTTGAAACAAGTAACAAGAAAAGAGCTCGCCAGGAAATGAATTCGAGAAAAAGGCGATAAAAAGCCATTTTTTCGAGGATTCGCCCAAATTCAAACTTCAAACTCACAAGATTTCGTGCTTTCGCTCGAATTTGGGTTGAAATGCAACTTAAAGAGAGGGTTGGAGATGCGTTATCATCTCCGATTTGAAAGAGCTTGGAGTTGAAGCGTTAGAGATGGTGTAACTTTACTAGATACAACGAGACTCTTCATAGCAAGTACGTGCTACCCAAGTAAGCGTAGTACAGCACCAATGAAGTGGTGCAGACTGCTGATACCGTGGTAAGAAGATGATCTTCAGCCCTATTAATAGAGGAATATAATAAGCCTAGTAATACTGCCACGACCCCTATTCTTGTTCAACCCACTGCTATGTCTAATCTACCAATACTATCAAGATCACCCTACTGACTACAACTAATCTATTACTTACTACTAGTACTACTACTAGTACTACATCGAGCGATTAGACTAATGCAGCTACTACTAATGCTAGTACGACCTCCTGTTACACGAAGCAGAACAACAAGTAGCATCAAAAAGTAGTGTAGTACTTGAGTTTGATGCCAGCTTTCTTGCATTTCAACTTATGCTGCTCTTCGTCCTCGGCCGCGACTGCCTTATCTACGTCCTCCGACTTCATCAGGTTCAAAAACAGGGTTCCCACTGGCCGTTTCAGATGGTTAGCTACGACTAATTTGATGTCTTCGTACGAGATGCCGACCCTGGCATCTTTGCCCAGCTGCACAAGGAATGGGTCGGTTTCTTCTTCAGCATCCCCGTCTTCTGCGGCGATAGCCAAACTAGTCACCTCTCCACCGTCGCCTTTCTCCTTGGAGGATACCATACCTGGCAGAAATGTTTCAATTTTGAGGTCCTCGGTGAGGCATACCATGAATCCTGCGCCATCAATACGTCCCAGGATCTTCATGCTCATATGTCATGTGTCGTGTATCATCTCTAAAAATTAATAGGAGTTCGATCTTTCTGCTCATAGAAGTTTGACGATGTAAGTTTTACAACATGTCCTTAATCATCTTCATAAGCATCGGTCGTTCATCAGCAAATATGGTAAAAAGTGGCCACGAATAGAGTGCCAGGGATGAAACAGAAAACCATGCACATGCTTCCCTGCAACATGATGGACAAAGAAAACAACAGGCTACTACACTCGACAACTGCTAGTTGCGCAAGAAGATAACCCTATAATCCTAAGTAAGTAGGTATCTAATGAGGTTTTCCTAAGTGCTTACTTGATGGAGCAGTCTATACCTTCCCTGAGTCTTCTTTCCATTTCGAGTTCCTCCTTGGATTTGAGGTCCTCTTTGGACATCCGCTCCTCGTCGGACTCAGTGAGAACCTTCCGCAGAGCCTCCTTGTTCCGGTCAATGACATCTAGCTGCGTGGCCATCCGCTTGGCTAGTTCCAAAAATCGCAGGTTGTTGCGCTTTTCTCTGGCTCCCAGCTCCTTGGGCACTTTCAATTTCTCTATACGCTGCAGCATTTCACGTTCCAGGAAAAATGAAAAGGGAATGTTAATAAGGTTTTATGAGAGGAGGATGAGTAAGCGTTAACGATAATGAGGTAAGAACAAGTAGTGTAGTTTCTTTCATCAAAGAAACTATGTATACACCATTCTCGTGAGTAATACGGTGTCACATCCAAAGTTGATCAGTACTTGAACAACTCGTACTACCCGATTCAGGAGGACCAAGAAACAAGCACAAAAACGAAGGAGAAGCTGCTGCGATTCGGATTCACTTTCAAGTAAGCGACCATCATCCATAAGTAAAAGGTATGAGTGAAAACCCGTTTTTCGGTGTTGCTGACGTGGTAGAAGTGAAACACCACCTGCGGCAGGACGTATTCGGCATCGGTCCGTGGTGCACACGAGTCCACCATAGGCTGAGGCTGATGGAACTTCCTGGTTCCACCAAGGGTTAGAGCATAGTAGTAGCAGTACTGGCACACGCACAAATGATTTGCATACTAGTTAGTAGGAAAGGCAGAAAGTGACGACCAACAACACACTACGAACAGGTCGAGAATGAGAAGATCAACACTGAGCTACGAGAAGAATGTAGTGGTGAAAACGTTTTTACTATAGGGAAAATGTTGTGTCGGTCGTGAAGAACAAGGTGCCACAAGTTAGTGACGCGGATAAAGAGGCAGAGTTGTTCAAGTGGTACGATTACGTTGAACACAAAAGACTGAACAAGGTTACTAAAAGGGCTATTACGTAAGAACATATGCTATCTGAGTCTAAAAGCCTTCTACTACTTGATTCATGGTGTTGAGAGTCTAAAAGTCTTCTACTACTATCTCAAGACTGTTATAAGATGTTGCATCTTGCTCACTGTGATCTGTACTGCACTGTCATAGTGGTTGATAGTAGCTATGCAACAAAGATTGACATGGATAATCGTGTTTTGATGTTTGATCAACAGGGTTCACCAGGAAATGAATTCTAATTACAAGTGATAAAACGCCACTTTTTCGAGGATTATCATGAAATTTAGTCCAATCCTCGAAAAAATGGTTTTTCATCGCTTTGGATTGAAATTCAACTTCTGACGAGCTCTTTTGCTCAAAGTCAAACGTTGAAACAACTTCTCGAAATACCTATTCTGCACTTGTAGCATGCATGCAACATCATCTTGTTGATGCCATACTACTGCTCTACTCTCTGCTATGGATGTACTACCAGAAAGAACTCCTCCAAACGACAGTTTCACAAGTTGCAGTAGCTAGGTAGAGTAAAAGTACTTAGCTACAGCACCATAAGTACTATCATGCTGCATCTTCTTCTTTAACAGTAACATTAGGATTAATATGACTAATCTTGTTCATCTTACTTACACTCATACAACTGTGTGTTTGCTATGCTCAGTACACGTAGAGTGAAGTCATCAAACACGAGACGAGTCTACTTCTACTACAGGTATGAAGATAGGGTTACGAACAAGCAACAATTTTGGCATAAGTCGGGCGTTCCATGACTAGCAGGACTTGTTCCTGAAGGCTCTCCTCTGGGTCGTGTACTACTGTTTGGCGTGGTGCCGGGGCTGGATTTGTTCACCCCGAGTAGTTTGCCACGGCCACCTGAACCAGGACGATTCTTCACAGGCGTATGCTCCTGCGGATTGGCCGGCGACGTGCCGCCGCCCTGGCGCGTCTTGGCACCCAGTGTCGATTGAAGCAGCATCGTCCTCGTGTCGTATGTGTATGGTCCTCCGCCTCCTGAGTGTACTATCTATCCCTTTGGCCGGGATGAAGTTGTAGATAAAGTAGACGTAGAGTAGCTCTACAACGATTTCAGATACAGAAGCTCCTGGCTCTTGGTCAGCAGGGTCATCTTCATGCGCTTGCTCTTGCAATTTTCGTCGCAGTACCCCTAATGCTCGTGATCGTCGATGCTGGGCAAACTAGAGTTGTCGATCACAACTGGGACAAGAAGAGCTCATGATCCACGTAGAAAACTCATCCTCGTGAGGATCAACTGCATCTTCCTGCGTCAAGATCCACCATGGTCGCAATATTGATCCATACGGCAGTTGCCAACTACGACTAGTACGCCATTCTCTACGACTGATGATTGATTTTCATGTTGGAATTCTACTTCTATCTCAACCCATACAACATGACTTACGTCGACTGGAGGTGTCTACTTGGGGGCAGGGGGCTGCAGCAAATTATAGTCTTAATAGTAATATTCCAATTTGTTGGAGGTAGAATCAACATCATGAACCATTCAGGATGCAGATACCGCATCATGCTTTCTTGAACATCAAAAGAAGCAACTATAACCAGGAGGCCCTAGATCAACTATTAGTATCATTGCACGAGGAAGATGAAGACTACAGGGAATAAAGATGCTCAAGAAAACGAGATGCTATCAAAGAGCCTGCATCATCATCTGAATCACATGGTGGGTGACGAGTTCAACATTGAAGATTTTAATTTCGTGAAAGTGTCTCAGTAAAAGCAGCTCGATGGGCTAAACTCTCTTCGGGGGTTGGGGAGTTCTAAATAACGGGGGTCTGACTCAGTCATCTCTTTCTCGGTCTCTGTCAAGATGCGAGATGGGTGTATCAGTAATACTCACTCCATATAATTATCGCATCACTCAACTCTTCGTTTTTCTGCTCCTGGCAATGAGTACCGCACACTGACTTCTTTTTCGTTTCCATTCATTCCATACCGACTTTTCAGTGATGTTGAGTGCACATCAACCGTCAGAATAACCGAATTCACAGACTTAATTTTAATACCGACAAAACTGACTGCTTAC
Organism: Amoebophrya sp. A25; assembly: GCA_905178165.1. Taxonomy (NCBI): domain Eukaryota; class Dinophyceae; order Syndiniales; family Amoebophryaceae; genus Amoebophrya; species Amoebophrya sp. A25. The sequence goes on along the minus strand of CAJINU010000001.1, from coordinate 2,353,511 downwards.
ATCGATAGCGAAGAGCATCATCAGAACCGCCGGTTATAAGAGAGTAAGACACATTTGGACCGATGTTGAAAGACTTCTCTGTAATGGTCGTGGGGCTGAAGTACTCCTCGACCATGGTTTGTAGAAGTAAGACACTCTTTCGAATATTCGACGCTTGGCCATCTCCAAAACGATTCACTTCTTGTGACATTCTTCTCGATGATGATCCGGACATATTCGAGAATGAACGAGGGTGCATCACCACCCAGCAAGGTATCAACAAGGTTTCACTCATTCATTCACGCTGTCACTGACAACTGTTTTTTTTTTGGGACCTGGGTCTATATTCCTCGCAATAAGAACATTTAATTACCCTGCGAGAATCCTGAAGCACAACGGCCAGGCAGCTAAAAATACTAGACGATGAAGCACAACGGCCATCGCCGCAGAAAAGCTAGAGCCGAAACCCCACGGGCAACTTAATCAACGGCTCATAAGTAGAACAATGATGGATCTTATCGGATGAACCCCGCCAGAAGCAACAATTTCTCCTGCAAAGGGATGCGTAATGCCCGCCGACTGTGCCTACAAAAGGCCCCAACAGGGTTGAGACCTTTCCCCGGCGACGATCCGAGCCATTTTTCTACTGGGTGCCTAATATACACCTCAGAGAATCAACAGGAAGACGAGGTCCTGCTCATAGATACACATACACTCAAAATAAGAAGGAGAAGAACTAGAACAAATGCACTGATCGATGAAAGAAAAATCAAAACACTCCAGAACTGGTGTCCTCCTGGTGTCTACTTCATCAGAAAGCAGGATACCCCAGTCCACATAATGATCATGTACTTATAATATAAATTTATGCTCAGAACATGCTTCCATCCCCGCCACCCCGGTGCAGATCTGCGTAATCGTCTTTGAGGAATTCTAGCATTTTCTTGGGCGTCAAGAGTTGGCTTCCCCCTACTAGAATGCTCACTGTACCACCATACTTGCGCTCTAATGCTTCCAATTCACGGACCTCGCTGAGGCAAATGCCACCAAGGACGAACAGAACGAGCTGCATTTTCTTTTCTCTTGCTCTCGTAGTTCCAGGGGATGACGCGGCCCCACCTGGCTGCAGTGCTCCAGCTCCTCCTAGATGAGGCGGAAGTCCCTGCTTACTTAGAGATCGGGCTCTGGTGCTAGATCGTCTACATCTACCTCGTTAGTTATGCTTATGGGTCTCTCCCGCCACTCCCTTAAGAGAAGCAAAACCAACTGTAGCAGAAACACCAAGAGCAATAATTTGGCGTCTCTCCCTTAAGAGAAGCAAAACCAACTGTAGCAGAAACACCAAACACCAAAAGCTGCATATTGTTACTTATATACTTACTTGTTACTCTTAACTTACTATTAGAAGCTGTGCTGCCAGCACCTTGACCAGTAGAGCCACGATCTCCACTTTGGTCTGCCCTCGAAAAATCCCAACTGCTGAGATCCACTTGCTCGAGAGCTGCGCCTACAGTTGCTGAGGGGCCGCTGCTGACACCGCCACCGCTGCCGCACTGAATCGATCCGAACTCAGTCTCCGGAAGAGAGCCTCCTTTGGAACTGCCGCGGTAGCATCCGCCCTGAGTGCGCGTCCTTGGCGCGTTTTTCAAGTAAAAAAAAAGGGCCAAGGATGATGTTGAAAGAGGATGCTTCAGCGGTAGCCTTAACTCCTGCGGTAATGAGACCTTCGCAGAGCTCGCGAACCTTAGGTTCAAAGCGAGACATGTCGAAGCGTGCAGACTTCGCAATTTGCCGAAATTTCTTGATCTCCTTGGGCGTGGCGCGGTGAAAAGGCGCGTTGTCCCGACCTTTGGCGGCGGGCATAACTACGGCACCACGACTCGCCATTTTACCCATCAACGAGGTCGAAATTGATGAAGGGGGCGAAGTCATCAAATATGAAGCCAAGACGAAGATGAACACCATCAACAAAAGAATAAAATCGATTTCGATGCTCTTCATCTTCTGAGTGTACTAACTTTACTCCTGTAATACACTGAACAAAGGTGGATCAACTTGGGTTTCATACTTCCAATTTTTGATGATGATGTAGTAGCATCTCTGTGGACGCCTTATTGTTGATGTTAAGTGAAAGTGTCGGTTTAGGATGTAGAAGTTGCAAGCTCTAAAAGAGAACAGCTGTTTCCTCTGAGGGTTCAGAATTTCCAGGCTAAGGAGTCCTTAGCGTGCTGCTCTAGTACAAGGGAGGTAATCTTGCTTGTTTCCTGCTAGTGCGTGCTTGTATGTCTAAACTCTCTTCATACCACTGCTCCTCCTCCTGCGCCTGCTCCTTGGTTTGATAACTGCTGATTCTGGTTCCGCGTCATTTCCAGTAAGTTGAGAATGCAGCGCTGCTCAGTGTCCCTTAGACGCGCAGCTTCCATCAGTTGCCTTCTCCCCGAGTCTGGTACATTTCCGATAACCGAGAAGTATAGCAACAAGAGTCGAAGCTTCACTTCCGGACACAGATCCAAACCGGGATCTGTCAAAAGCTGAGTCAACACTGAGACGTAGCGAATGGTTTTCATTTCTCTTCCTTCTCGGTCTACGCCACATGCGAGATCCTGCTCAAACACACAGAGATCGATTTTGTTTCCCATCATCTTGTCATCGTTCAGCTGGTGTGCCGCTTTCTCGAAGAGATCCACATGGAAATGATACTTGCGCATTAGCGGTCACATACACATTGATTCATATTCATAGGTATATTGCTGCATGGCCATGGGATAGGCCTAAGATTGTGGAGGTGAAAACGAACAACGTAGTACGTGGTAGGACTCATCACCATTTATAAATATTTATATTATAAGTACGTCCACTACGCTCATCTTCTCAGATGCTACGAAGAAGGGAGACGGAGAGCAAGATACACGCACATCACGGTAGATATGAATTACTGCGTCGACCCTTAAACGCAAGAGCTCTTGATACTGTGGCCGTTCCCGCACCATTTGCGCAAGAGTTTCCGTTGTCATGTTTGAGAGACCATGCTTTTCTAGCTTGCTCAATCCCGAAAACTGCTCCGACAATTTTGCCGCCTCCGCAAAAACGTAGCCTTGGGCGTCGACAAAATGCTCCCCTCCGAGTTGCTCCCACAGGTCGTCCGACAAAACCTCATCGCTCTGCGGCTCTCCACCCGATGAACTGGAACCGCCCATTGAGGCGACATTTTTCGAGTGCGATACTCATGAAGGAGGTAAAAAGAAACTGAAAAACAAAAACTTTAACTTTTTTCACAAAATAAATAGTCCAAAGAACGGGAGGTACAACTAGTACGGCTACGAGTACAACTACTATTACAATTACTACTTGTGGTGATTCGAACCTATGCGGCAGCTTGCCCCGACGATTGCTACCCTGACCACTATTACTACTACAATCTGATTCTGAAGAAAATGAAACCCTTTTTTCATACTATGACGCCGGTCTCGACATTGAGGCCGTAATGCGGTAGGTCGAGCACGTCGTATACAAGCGCTTCGTACGTGTATTCGTGCACTAGACAGGCTGCTAGATCGTAAGTGCGGTCGACGATGATGGCCACGGTTTCACCATCATTAGAGGCTCGTCCACCAATCGACATAGCGACTCCACCGGTTCTTGCAGATGATGCGTTTCTTCCGCGGGAGCCCGATCTGCTACCTGAGCTTCCGCCACGCTGGTACGAACCTGATGTTGCTGCTCTGCCCCTATCATGATGATCTCGGGAGCCGACGAATCCGGCAACACTAGTACTAACGTTTCCACTTGGATTTGCAGAGTTGTTGATCTGCCGACTCAGCCTTCTCGCCAGCATCTCGCATACGTTGTCGACTGAATTTCGCTGGTACTTGAGAACTACATTGCTCGGTGCGCCAATGACCATCAGGAGAGAGTGCAACGATTTCAAGGTCTGCTGGAAGCGCCAGTCCGCGCAACGCGGATAAAACTGCGAAACTCCAGGCAAAAGACTGATCGATCGTCGTGTCAACAGACCTTCTTCTTCTGTTTGTTGGTCCTTGTTTTGCTCATAGGACGAAGACGTGACCGCATTGCCGACAGTAACAGCAATGCTGTACGGATCCAGAGACCCGCCTCCTGCGGCTCTGCCATCGTGCCGATTGCCTCTGCCCGCTGCGGCCAGGCTTTTCTCGAGTTTGGGGTTCCGCAAGCCTCCAGACAAGTCAAAATGGAACACGTTTCGATGGAAAACGAGGAATTGCAAAATCGGGACCTCCCGAAGGGAGCGGATGTGAGGTGCTAGATTTGCGTTGGTGCTGAAATCGCGAAAAACGTTTTCCGCCGCGGGTCGGCTCAACACAAGATGGATATTCTCGTGTTGAACGCGCTTGCCATCAAAATCCTGGATCGTTTGTGGAAAGTTGAGTAGCAGAGTCAACAACATGTAAAGTCGATCTCAATCCCTATCCTATGTCTCCATGATAGTAGAGCTAGGCAGAAGTTTGTGGTCAAGGGATGAAGGGAAGTCGCTGCTACCTTGTATAATACCAGGAGCGAAAAAGTCGATATCTATTGAAAAATAATATTCCAAATCCTCTGTCTTCCACCTAGTAGAAGTAGTAGTAGTACTTCTATTTAATATTCTAATTATTATATGTTGTATAACTATGTATAAGAAGACCCCAGTAGAAAAACAGAAAGTACGTTTTTCAATTTTGACAGTGCGTCGGCATCCTCTGGATCGAAGACGTAGATGGCGTCTAACGTGGGCAATGGCTGCCGTTCGCGCTCTAGTGCTTCCACGCTTGTCACACCACATTCGTAGAGGTCCGAAAGGCGGCAAAAGGAATTGAGTGCGCGAAGACTCCCTTGATCGCATATAATGACACAATTTCGGTCGACGGAGGTTCTTATATTGGAGGAGGCCGTTGTCCTCTCAGTCTGTCCTTCGGCATCTTCGGTCGACGAGCGGTAGCGGCTCGCACTCGTGACAAGCTGGATGAAGAATTCACGGCACCTCTCTTTCAACGACGATGACAACATTTTTTCAACATCGAATAGCTGGTTTCATAATATTTTTGACGGCTATGATGTAGATGTGCTTGTTGGAGGACTACAAATTGCTTGTTCAAGAAGAATACGTCATCAATGTCTGGAGTTATATCTTCAAGCATCAACGAACAATTAGTAAGTATTCTTCAGAGTGGTGGTCACAGCGCTATCCAATACTCATGCTTACTTACAACTAGCCTTAAATGCACTATTTTCGAAACTTACACCATATCCTTTTCGGTCGAGCTACGCGTTATGAGAACAAGTACTTGAGTGAGTACTTTTTCTCTGACAACTCCAAGGACTTTTTGGTTGACATTATAGATACATCTTTGACATCATACATCTTTGACATATTATACATCTTCTCGTCCTTATCATGCTTTGCAACGATATAATGGAGACTCGAACTTCACCACCTGAACAAGACAGCATGCTCATCTAATCGTAAGAAGACTAGGGAACACGTGAGCGTTTCTCCCCAGCCCAGTCCGTAAAAAATATGAGCAGCATCCACTTGGTGTAAAACCATCTCGATTCCATTCCAAAGAGGTTCTTACATCACAAGACTTTGCTTGTGTCAGGGGAGTGTGTGGCGATGAATCACAATGGCTCTGGCGCGAGGTGAGTATGTAAGTAATCAAATACAAATATATCATAGCCTTAGAAAAACCTAGTTTTGGCAATACACACTCACAAGGTGAAAAGGAGAAGGGTGACTGTGGGCGCAGCCATCTCCAAATACAAAAAGTCAGAATTCTTGGGTAGTTCGCCATGTACCTACTTGTTATGGCTTATCAATGCCGGCAATAGTGGTAATCCATCTCGTTGCGGTCGTTGATCAAGTACCGGACCATTGTGTAATCGAAGTTTTTCACGATCTCATCACCGTCGATGGAAGCATAGTTACTCACCCGACCGTACGGCAGGGCTTTCACCTTCTTGGGATTTCGACAATATGCATGGCGGACGACGAAGCGATACGGATTCACCTGTTCTGGAGTCGGGGTTGTACCGAGAAGCTGAGTGTCTGCGGCTCCACCTCGTCTAGGGCCTCCCCTTACTGTGCCATAAGCGCCGGCTGTGCCAGACGTAGGCGCGCTCGTGTTTTGTTGAAACTTCCAACGATGCGCTGCCGACTCGGACACGAAAGAGCTCCCGGTCTCGAATTCAAGCACGGGCACAGGCAGTTCGTTTGGCAAGCGTGGCGCCAAGGAGTCACGAGCAGCAAAAACTTGGATTGGCACCTTTTTCACTTTGTTTAGGTCCTGCAGCAACACAGTGATAGCATGCGCGATTCCGTTTCGGGCGTCTTTTCCTATTTCACAACTCATGTTGTAAATCGTCAGCGGGTAGTCTGGATGAGTCGCTTGAGAGAGGGCCAGAACAACACGCACAAACCAAAACTCATCTTCGTCTGGTGGCGGTGGGCGTGATATTCTTCCCCTAGTACTGGTAGTTGCTTCGTCGACGATCCCCTTTCCTGGTGACGAATGATCTGCTATAATTGACGCTGTCGCTGTCTTCTTGTGGTCCTCATTTTTGATGTTCTCACCAGTTCTTGTAGACGAATGTAACGCACGAAGATCTCCTTCAGGCGTTTCCAGGACAGAATCAAGACGTTCGATGAGGGAGCCACGAATACGGTAGCTGTGTCGCCTTTGCACGGAGGGGATCGCCAGTTGTTGCTCTGCGAGCTCCTCAGCGTGTGGGAAGTATCTCCTATGTCGTCCACGGATGCAACAACACCAAATATTCGACTTCGCCACCTCAACCGGAGGTCGAGCATCAAGACCTCGTCCACCAGAAGTAGAGTGTGGGTGCCTCATCATGTTCTTGGTGTCCTTGTCCCCTGTTGAAGTAGTTGAAGTTGAAGATATTGCATGATTCATCTGATACGGATTCTTGCTCTTCTGATTAGCATTCAATGCACGACCATTGGAGGACGTCGATGATGCCAGTTTTCCTTGGTTGTCCGCCAAATCAAGGCCTTCGGCTTCTTCTTCTTCTTGGTCCATCAAATCCTGTTCTCTTCTCGTCCGCGCTCTCAATTCACGTCTTCGAATACGCTCTGCGCTCCAGCCGGTAAGAGAGTGCCGAACTTGGTCGGATGCTGATTGAACCAATTCCAGTTGCTCCTCGTTGCTGTTGTGGACTCTCTCTGAAATCCGGAGTCTCTGACCTGAGGCATTGTTCTCCTTCGATGCGTACAGGTCTGCAGTGTGCATCTCACGAAAAAACCGGTCACGACGGTTCAGCCTTGAGGTTGTCTTTGTGATGTTTCTTATGTTCGTGTTGTTCCTACGTTCTAATATAGCCTGTGGAAAAGCGTTTATGCTCAAACGATGTTGCTCTAACTCTGGTGGAATACTACGAGGAAGGGGTCGTCGTCTTTTTCCGGTACTAGAACCCGTGTCATTTTTGTGACTGCGCGGACGCGGCGCAGCCGCATCGAATTCTGCAGGATGAGTATCTTCCGTAAGCCCTGGCTTTAGTTCCTCCTTTCTTCTTGGAAGATCCTTTTCAAGGTCTTCATCTTCAACGAGCTCTTCCACTTCCCTTTTCGACACTCTCTTGTTCCTGTGGTCCATGGAAAGCTTCATCTTGTTGGACCGCTCCTTGTCCTCTTGTTTTTCAACACGAGCGCCATCTCCGTCCTCAGTTGTAGAATCTTCATCTTCAGAAGAAGATGAAGAGGTGCTCTCCTCGGCTAAAGCTTCGGCTAAAGCTTCGTTTTCAGAGGAGAGCTCATCCTCACTGGTGTCGTTAATTTTTCCAGAGTAACTTTGGGCAGCCAGTATTTCCTCTTCTTCCTGTTCTTCCTCTTCTTCGAGTCCGAAGGAGGACGAACCATCAGGTCCAGGCCCAGCTGCACCAAGTCGTTCTAAAAGAGCATCCTTTTCATGCCTTTCATCTTGATCTTCGTCAGTAGAGGACGAGCTGTAGCAGTCCACTACTTCATCACGATTATAACTTGTGGTAGAGGCCGCGATATAGCCCGACTTCTTGCAGATTTGGTTCTGCTCTCGTTCATATTCAAACAGCATCTGTTCGTCCTCGCTTGACGAGAAATCAATTCTAGAAAACGACTCATCCTCCTCATCTGCTGCATCTCCTGCAGCAGCGAGAATGTCCCTGTTGGTTCTACTCGAACTAGGGGCCACAGCAGGGTCAGGGGTCGAGGAAAAGTTGAGGTACTTGCGCAATGTCTTTGTCGGCACACAGCACCATCCTGTTCTCTCCGCAAAGGTGCCACCGATCGGGGCACGGGTTGCGTTCGACATCATCTTGAAACGGCTACGCTTTAGCTGCTTTTTCTTCTTGCTTTTGGGGGACGTCGCTGATGTGAATGGAGTAGTTGATGTGAATGATGATGTCGATGCAGGGAGATTAGGGTTAATACCATTTTCAACATCATCTGGAGCATTGTTCTTACGCAACGAGCTCCTAGAAGTTGTGTCTTCCATCGTCGTGGTGCGCTGTTGTAGTTTCTCTTGCTTCTGCTGAGTTGTGCACTTGTTCTTCGCTTTTCGCATCGACTTCCAAAAAGATCGACTTCCTTCGTCCTCTTCATCCGCCTCAATCATGAAAAACCTGTCTACCTTCATCATATCCGGATGCCCGTGGAGGCGCATCTCGAAGTAGACCAGGTTCTTGATCAACTTTTCTCCGGATTTCTTTGGGTCGAAGAAGTGCAAGAGATCCGCGGCCGACTCAAAACGGCGGACGTAGATCAAGTGGTAATGCTTCGGATACAGGTATTCTAAGGATTGTTTCAACCGGAAAAGGTGCCAGAACAAATCTAGACCCTCTTGGACACAACCGTTGTGATCTGCGAACCCGGAAACGAAGATGAGAGCGGTCACTGCATCAATTTTGTCCTTCACCCGTACAAGAGGCAAATCACCAATGATGCTAGACGGGTCGTTCTGCGGTACTGGTGTCGTGCTAGAACCAGGAAGGGTCTCAGTGCTGTTCGCCGGGTCGTTATTCAGCAGCACTGGAGTCGTTGTCGTGCTAGTACTAGCAGGAGTCCCATCCTCCACTGTAGTGCTAGAAGGAGGAACAAGAGTCCCACCCTCAGCCTCATCCTCTAGAGCTTTGACTTCATTCATCCTGGCTCCGTGAGCTGGCTTACGATAATTGCGCCTGTTCATCAATAATTCCAAATAGTGTTTGGTCGCTCCTACATAAGGGCTCATTCCCTGTAGAAGACCTTTTCCTTGCGCATCCGCTTGAAGAAGGCTACGTAAGTTTCGCGGTAGAAAAAACGGTGAGCCTGGTGGTCTACGCAACGCCAATGTTGTGGTCGAACTCGAACCTCTCTTTTCTTCATTTGCCTTAGCTGCAATTTCTTCCGCGGATTGCAAGATATCTTTTGCAGAAGTAGTAGTGCTGCTCGATTTTTTCTTATCTTCGCTAGAACTAGATGAAGGCACAGCGGCCACAAGTTCACCACCAGCAGCACTTCTAGCCTCCTCCTCCTCCTCTAGCTGCCTCATCTTGTCGTGTGCTAGGAAAACGTCCTTACTGGCCAAATTTCTCATGCTGTAGCCCGTCAACGTCGGCCACAAAACGAAAGTTGATTCCCGGCCAAGATACTGGAACGCACATTCCCAGTAGCCACTCATGGGGTTGAAGAGAGCCTCTGCCCAGAGTTCCTGGTTTGCGTTTTGTTCATCCGTCGTGTTTTCATGAATATTCACCTCTGCCTTGTCCACCTTACTCTGCTGGCTCGGTAAATTTCCAAAAAGATAATCACACCCTTCGACTAGGAACGGATCCACTTCTTGTTTGCCTCTGGTGGTCTTATGTTTGCTGGTCGTTATAGTGTTCTCGCGGTAATTTCTCTCGATGTTCTTGCGGCCGTTCCAGTTCCTGGTGCTTCCATTAGTACCAGTACCATTACCGTAGTGCTTACCGTTCTTGTAACCGTTACGAACAGGATGCTTCATAGTGAATTTCGGATCTTCGTCATGTGTCACGTCGATAGTGGCCTTCTGGGTTCCACGTTTCCGGCAGCTACAGACTTTTTCACCACGGCGCGTCCTGGCAGATGCGAGCAGGACCAGAGTAGACAAAGCAGCTAAAGCAGAAAGACCGGCCAGCGTGAAAATCGCATATATCCACTCTTGCCTAGTGGGAAACGAGGGTGGCGAAGGGGTCAAAGGCGAGGGAGGTGGCGCCGCCGCCCCACCAGGTGCTGAAGGACTAGGTCGTGGCTGGAAGTTCTGAGCTGGCTCTGCTGTGTTCGGAGGTGGTCCTGGGGGAGGTGCAGGTGCGCCAGTATTAGTAGGTCTACCAGAACCCTGCTGTAGTTGATTTGCCTGCAAAAAGCCACTGTCCTGTGGGGTGAGCTGAATGTTTGAGAACGAGCCGTCGGCGTTCAACTCTGCTGAACTGATTAGGTTGTCATTTCCACCTCTTGCTCGAGGAGGTGAAGAACCTTGTAGTTGGACTTGCTGTTGAGCTAATAGCGATCGACGTGCTGGTGGAAACTGTTGGTGTTGATTGCTTGGAGAATTATTTGTTGTCTGCAATGCTGACGAAATTCCTGTCCCTGGCCCACCAGGTTGTAGTGCTGGAGGTGGAGTTACCGGGGGTGCTGGTCCGCCTGTGCAAGCGAGGAACAAGTATGCTAAGGCCAACACGATGGCAAAGACCTCTAGCACGATCAAGAGGGACGCAAAGATTTTCGTGAGCGCCGCATTACAGGACTTCTGTCTGGCCGGAATAGGGCAGCACCTTCCTCGCGAGCGGCCTACGGCGCGGAACATTCTCTGGATTCCGCTAATCTGACATCGAAATGGGGAACAAAAACATCGACCCCACTTCTGCAAACTGGCAGGCCAAATGTTTGTATCCTCGATAACCAAGATACGCACAAAAAGTCGCTCTTGCCCTTTCGCGGCCGTGTTGTACATCCGCAACACTTGAAAAGATCCTACGAAGAGGTTAGGATCACAGCCTTCTTCCATTTTCGGTGCGAAGGTTGGGTTCAAATTCACTCGATTCGGCTCGCATTCATATGTGAGAATCTGCACACCGTCAAAGGTCCGGCCACTGGCATCTAGAAAGACACTTGGCAGCGATTCGTCAAACTCTTCGTTGTCATGTTCATCCTGTGAAGGAGCGATCGCTGCTGTACTATCGATAACGATATCGTGTGCATTAACCCTAGCTGCATCAGGATCAGCAGCGGCAAAATTCTTCCTTGTTGATATGTTGCCTTCATGTCCACGTAGTCCTCCTTGCCGCCGGTGCCCTCTTTCTCCTAGAAGGTGGTCAATATCTGCTTCTTCTTCTCCGTTTCCAAAACCAAAACCTCGACTTTTCTCAGCATTCTCATCCTCAGCTTCATTGTCCATACTGCTCGTTTGGTTCCCACCAGCAGCAGCAGGTGTAGACATCATCTTCATCATGATCTTTCTTGTATACTCTGAGTCCATCAGTTGGTGAAGATGGCTCCAGTCATGTCTCTGTTCCGCGGCATTCCTTAACTCTGATGCGCTCATTAGAGGTGGTAGGGTTTCGGTGTTTCTGGTTTCCGTTTGTTCTGCCTTCCTCCTTGAGGAGAAGCAAAACAAACGGCAACAGGAACACCTTTAACCTATGCTCCTTAAGCTCATGCCAGCACGCAAAAAGTCAGCAAGGCTAAGAACATTGCGACGCTCCTGCCCACTTGGTGTTCGTGGTTTCCCAGGTAAAGGAGGTCCTTCTCCTTGTCGAAAATGCTGTTGCTGACGGGATACAACTGAATTTGTAGTTGTATTTGAGGGACTCTTTACACCTGTACCTGTACTACTTGTACTTTCAGCACTCCTAGTAGTACAACTAGGTATCATCATTATCCGGCTACGAATATGAAAGATGACATCTGCACTTCTGCGGGAGACTGGAGGAGCCCAATGCGGGAAGGAGCCACACACCTTCTCCGACTCTTCTCGGCAGAGCATGGATTTGTGCTTCAGCGGGGCCACCTGCTCCACTGTTCTTCTTTGTTTTTGTTGATCATCGTTGGTCTGATCCTCGAGGTCCTGCGCTTGCTGAGCCAAGAAACTTCTTCTTAGAAGGTCACCGTTGTAGAAATGTGCGCTTCGTTGACGTCGACTCTGATTCAACCGCTTTCTAGCAGAAGATGAAGACGGTTTCTTTTCGACGTAGTTCTTCGGAGAAGTAGCGCCATCATTTGGCAGCAACAACAACTCATCCTCTCGACTCTGGAGATAGCGCCACTTCCGGTATGCAAAATGGTCAGGCCTGGCCACTACTGCAGGGCTCCGGATATTTGTCAGCTCCTTCAAGATATTTCTTCTACTTCGAAGATGTGCTCCTCCTCCACGACCAGTTTCACCTTGTCCAGCACCTCCACGACCATTCGTTTGTCTCTCTTCTCCCTCTGCAGGCTGATCCTCCTGTTCTACTTCTTGTAGTTCTTGTCCTATTAAGTCACTCAAGCGGTAATCGACGTTGTTCACGCATTTGTATACGGCAGAAACAAGCAGTCTCCATCGATGTACCCGGTTGAACATGGTCCGCTCCTCCTCAGAAGTGGCGCCAACCGTTGTATAAGTGGGCGTGTTATGATAATCCTGCTTAGCCCTTCTATGTTCGACAGGCTCCTTTCTTGTCGCTCCTTCTTGCTCCTGACCACTGTAGTAGTGATATACTTGTAACTGGAACAGCGGATCGAGTCGCTGCCACTGATTTCCGAGCATGGTTGCGATTTTCGTAGGATACTTCGCAAGATAACGACGTTGTGCATCCCGTTCTCGTCTCATCATTTTCAGGCTAGAAGCTAGTACTATGTCCATGTCCATCTTCATACTTCGGTCGCCTTGACCTGGACGTGGTGGCGCATTTCCTCGAGAGTTATGATCCTCCGGAGAAGACCTCTCCGGAGACCTCTCCGGAGAAGTGGCTACAGGAGATCCAGTTCCCCTTACAACGATGTTGTTCACCGTTTGATGTTCTTGCACTTTTTCGGTGCTTGTCGTAGTTGTTTTCAACCACATTTCCTGCTTTCTGGCTTCATGCTCGATTTCCACCGCACATCTAGCAGCCAGTACTGCGTCTACCTCAGAAGGTTCTGGCACGCGTAAGAACTCACCACGCAGGACAGCTTGGACCATATAGAAATACAAGATATGGCTTGGAACAGGAGGGCAAGAATCGTCTTCTGATGCAGGAACAAGATGAGGTAGAGGATGTTCAGCATCGTTTTCACCTGCCAAAGAAGCCGATGTATTTTTCTGACGCATCAGGACAACGTTCCTCATGGTGAGGCCTTCCTCTATCCCGCGAAGCATGCCCGGTTCTAGATTACAGGGCTCGCGCCAATTTCTGTCATTCTGCTCGAGCTCAGAGAACTTTGCATACAAAGCCTTCTTGATAGTCTCCAAATCGTAATTTTTTCCGCTAGTCGTGCTGTAGTTCACGAGACTCATTTCATTTCGCACATGGTCCACATCGACCGGTGGAATAATACCTGCACACCAGTGAGCAAACCCGACTCTGGGACCTCCACGACTTCCTGGCATACTGGTGCTTCTCGGTATCATTTCGTCCATCATACCAGTTGTGGGTGCGGTGGTTTCTTCTACGTCTCTTCCGACATGATGGCAATCGCTTAGTCCGGGAATCATTGACTCCTGCGCAAACTTGATAAAAACATCGTCCTCTTCGCGCTCTTTTGGTCTCGTCCGCTGCACGTTGGCCCCACGACCCAGAAGAGGAAACGTGGAGTCGTCCTCCTCCGTGCTGTTCTTGTCCATTTTCTTTGTGCTAGAAGACAATGTAGTCACTGTTCAACAAGAACGATGAAGTAGGAGTCGTCCAAATCAATAGAGTCATATCGAATTAATAAAAGTTACCGATGTCATCTAGAAGATTGAAGATGTTTATCATGCCGTAACTCATCCACTCAAATTCACAATGACGATGTTGGTTTCTGGAACCAAATTAAGCATGGATACTATGGATATGATGGGCTTGGACCACATGCAATGTTGACATGCAAACGATCTGGAATAATATTAAAGAGGACGATAGAGGAGCTAGTGTAAGCGTGTGCGTGTTGGCGGGGTTCTCTTTACAGTAATATCGTCACAACTAAACTAGACAAAATTCATGGCTCTACGCATAAGACATTCTTCTATTTCTAGCCTCCAACATAGCCTGCAATGAATATGGATAGAGTTACAGTTTTTGATATGTCTGTTGGGCTTGAGACCACATGCACATCAGAGTTCTTCAATTATATAAAACTCTCAAAAAATGTCTCTCCGCAGCTCAGCAAATTTTAGGACAGATCCGTCTCAAGATAGAAAAATCTCCAGAAGACAGATTCTCATTATTTTTTGCTGCTGTCGCAACTTTTTGTAGTTGCACACCATCTCAAAGATTTGTATTCATTACATTATAATGCTGCATCAGACGAGTACAGACGAGCAGAAGCTGTCTCATGAAACATCAATTCTGATTTTTGTGTGTCCAATTACAAGTGCCACCCGGCTTCGGCGATTGTTTTCCGATCAGTTCATTTCATCTCACATGGGGTTCAGAGTCTGGATAGAAGCACAGAACTGGAGAGTAGCAGCTGCACGCTATGTGGCAGATCCACGCTACGAGGACCTGGTGTAAGATCCACTAAAGTTGTTGTGGATCATCCTGGTGGACATCGACGTAGAAGTCCTTGTAGACTGGGCCACGGGTAGGCTTCTTCTAGACCCAAGTATTATAGATGACATAAGAAGACCATTCGAATTTGTCGAATGCATCATCATGCTCTACTTTCTGTTCGCTAACACATAATGCGTCGCACGCAAACGCAATAGAAGCTTCTGTCGCACGACCGTTGTAGTTCACAAGTAGAATATAGAGCTTGCTATTATGCATATCCTAGTGTAATACAAGACATCTTTGTCAGTTTTAACATCTTCAACATGCTGCCCAGTTGTAGAAGAAAACTTCATGATTGTGAATGATGCAACCAAGCTCGGACAGGAAGCCTTCGACGGCAACTATGGGGAAGAGAGTAAACGAAAGGTGAAGGGCTATCAATTATGAGCTGTATTCACACACAATGTGGAGAAGTTTGCTGCGTTAAGACAGAATGTGTGCGATTGCATCATTGAAGACTGGTGTGATTGCATTAGATAGCACTATTGAAGTTTGGTGTGGCCTTGGAGCATGGTCTAATCTTGAAACAAATGAACAGAAAAGGGCTCAACAGAAAATCAATTTCAAAAACAAGCGATAAAAAACCATTTTTTCGAGGATTCGTCCAAATTTCAACTCCAAACTCAAAAGATGTCGAGCTTTGGCATGAATTTGGGAAGAATTGCAGTTTAGAATGAAGATTGGAGATGCAGCATGGTCTCAAATTTCGAAAGTGCTTGGAGTCGAAACGTTAGACACTGAGTAGATTCATCATTAGACACAAAGTAAGACATAGCACGGATCTTCTACTACCTTTATGAGTAGCATAGTACACCAATGAAGTGGTGCTGATTTCGTCCATTGTTAGTGTTACGGTGACGAGATAACCATCGATTACATCTAGTAGTGTAGTATCTTCAACAACTTTTTGAGCAGTTTACAGAACCATTTTTTCTGCTTTTCCTGCTTCGATGTATCGGATTTCTGTGCAAGCTGGAGGAGGCATCGGCCATGGAAAAACGTCCCGTCCCGGCTTTGAGGACACATCTTTCAAAGCCGATCTGACAGCACCTTGTGCTTGTTCTTCAACGAGGACTGCATAATCATCAACACACCAGAACGATTGATGCTCATCCTCCGTAGTCATTTCGGCGGAGTCAGCATGCTGCTGGAGCAGGTCGCGGTCACGGCGCTGGAGGCTAGGAACATCATCGAGATCAACAGGAGCAATCTTTTTTATAGGCTGGTGTGACACGCCATCCCGATGTGGTTGTTCGCCATGTGTTGTAGTTTCAAGAGCATGAGGCGAGCCGACAGCACAGGACCCGCTACCGTTGTGCGTAATTTCATCGAGTGCATTCAAGTAGACTGCTACCCTTCTACGATTTTCATTCTCCAAAAGGGCACGTCTCCTTTGCTCCTCAGAGTCCTGAACCAGGTCCCCGAGCACTGTCTTTTGTGCATCTAGTCCAGCTTCATGTGCTCCTTCTGTTCCACCTCTTGCCGTTCTATCACACGACTCAGGGGATCCACGACCTGCACCTCCTGCACGCAGCTCCTCCCGCAACCCTGTTTTTAATGAAGGACCTCGATCTTCTTCATCGCTCAATCGCCATCTAAGAAAAGCTAGAACGGAATACACCAACTCCACACCCCTACCGAGCCTGAGTAACGGATCCTTTTCTGCGGCGAAAAGGCCATCAGGACCTTTTTCTTCTCTATGGAAGTCTCGACGAGGGTCTTCAGCAAGTAGTTGTGCTTGATGCAGCTCTGCTTGACGTGTTTTGAACGAAACAGCAAGTGCGGCTAAGCGACCATCTTCGTTAGTATCGTAGTACGACCAGAACAAGCCTTCTGTTACTGTTGAAGATGCTGCAGCATTTTTTGCTGCTGGTCTTGTTCTTGCACTGCTCCAGGCACAACCTAAAGGGAAAGAACTACTTTCTGCTTCAACCAACTCTTCGCTCTCCTCGCCATTTCCACCTTCAACAGCAGGAGTATGTCCATCTTCTTCAATACTCTGAAGAATAGCTGTGAGCTGCTGTTTAACGTCCTTGATTGATGCTCTGAGAAGTGCGAGCATTGTACCCCAGTCCCCAGAAGGTTCTCCGCAGTCGCCGCGAAATTTGAAAAGAAGTACGGCTTCTTCGCTTGTGCTCGTCTTTGTCTTTCCACGAAGAAATTCATTGACAATTTGATGTTGTCCTCCTTGCTTCGTCTTCGATGCACCACAACAACTACCGCCAGAAGCTACTTGACGTGGTGCAAGGTTGAGAAGGGCCGCACGAACGGCATGTGCTTCAAAAGAGCGACCGACGTTGACCGGGCTCACTGCGAATCGGAAAACCCATTGGTTAAGTGAAGATGTCAGTAGATGAGTTGTTTGACCTGTCTGGTAGAAGTTTTGAACTACACCTCCAAAAGAAGAAGACTCCATATTCTTATACCTATTTTTAACGCCATTTTTTCCACCCTCGGAAACCGAAACTACTGGTCGTACAACTTGCTCAGTAGCACGCACTTCCATAACCGGTGCGAACAATCCCGGTATGAGAGTAGTTGCTGGCCTGGCGGCATCGGACCGACCTGCAATGTGCGCATTATGACGCTTCATAAGACCCCGTAGTACAGACTGAACCGTCGTCGCGGCTGAAGACCTATCTCCTGCTGGACCTGAAGAAGTAGATGACACCCCTTGTTCTACTACGCCCATTTGATCTACTACTGCTCCATCTCCAGATGAAAGAACTTTAGCCGAATACCAAAGCTGAATCGCTTCGTCCACGTTCTTTCTAATTATTCCATGCCGGAAACGCGTACGCTTTTTGCCATCCGTACTAGGCACGACTGAACTTTGCTGCGCACTAAAAGAACTGCCAAATTGTTGATTGATTGGGCAGTTGAAGAGCAGAGCTCCGTGTTGCATGTACCGGAGCCCAATTGCGTGCAAAATTAACTGCGCAGACAGCTTCTCTTCAAACGTAAAGATTAGAGATACCAAGAAGAATACACGAGCAGAGCTATATTTAGGACAAGAGGATGGTGGACATCTACTCCTTGTAGTTCTTCTTCTTTTTTCAGTTGATAGATAGATATATTTCCAACCGAGTAAAGGATCATATGCGTAAATTAAGTTGATCATGTTGTTGTAATTCACGAGCACAATCATGTTGATTACGGGTAAGTACTAGCTACAATGATCACGGGTAAGTACTAGTAGCCTTAACAAAGATGGCGATGTTGAGGGGGTGATGCGATTTCCCTTGACAGCGGTGGCCGCAGGTGCTTGTCCTCCGAGAAGTTCGTAGGCTCGCTCTTTTTTCAATCCTGAGTTCTCTATCCACGCCCGACGTTTAGCGTCTCGTGTTTTCTCCTGCTCGTTAGTACCTCTATGATGTCCTGCCGTCGCAGGTCCACCTTGTTTCCCATCAGTAATTCCACTACTACCAACGCTCCCACCTGTTGGTGTTGCTTTCACATCATGACGAAGATTTCGTACCTGCTCGTGAGCTGTCTCTCTTCTTGCATCCCCGACGCCACCAGCGTCTACCTCGTACGAAACAGCTGCTAAGAAAGTAGAGCCCCCTTGTGGAGAAACCTTTGCTCTTGGTCCATTGCCTCTATTTTTTTTGTTATTGTTTCGGTTTTTCTCTATGAAAGAAGGCGAAGTCTTTTCCAAGAATGAAGGCGAAGGGGCTGAAGAGTTCGCCACAGAACTCCCAAGAGAGGAGGATGTGTTCGACAGTCCTGAAGAAGATGTATTGGATACTTAGAGCTACCGCCGCGCTCGCATCCCTGCGTGCATCCTTCCCCGGTTCACTTTTCCCTTTGAAAAAGAGGGCAAGGATGACGTTGAGGATGCTGCTCCAGCGGTAGCCGTAAGATACGACGTGACTATGCCTTCTTTGCATCAGATGACCGTTAGATACGACGTGACTATGCCTTCTTTGCGTCAGGTGATCAAGGACGAGTCTTTCTTTGCTACCGTAGCACGAGGGTCCTCCTCCAGCACTAGAAGAGCCTCTTCCGTGTTGCGGTTTAACACGTTGTCGTTGACTTGCAGCACCTCCAGTTCCACTGGCACTGTCATTACTCACAAGAAGTGACGAACTAGACGAAGAAGAGGAGGACACAGTTCTTTGAAAAGCCTCCTGGAGGAGAAGTGCACGATGCTGGGCTACTTGCGCCTGTGCGAGATAGGATCGCAAAAACTGATCTCGAGTTTGCAATTGTAGAGGAGGGGGAATGTGAAGTGATTGTTCTGATTGAATTTGAAATGATTGCTCTAACGGCTGTTGCGGCGGAACAACTTCCCATGTCGGATACGTATACGTGGTTGGGTCGTGGGCGCTTCTTGTACTAGTACCTAGTTGTTCTGGAAAACTCAAGTACGTCGCAGGAGGACCAGCAGAACCAGCTGCAGCACCAGAACTTATATTGACACCAGTACCACCTCCAGCAGTATTAGTACTATTTGTATGAGAATTACTGGGAGTAGATGAGTCAGGTACTGCGCCTACTGGTGAACCTGCATGAAATTGCAGCCGCTGTAACGGTTGGTGTGGTCTGACTCCCCCTTCTTGCTCTTGCGCTAATGGCGAAGTGGAGCAACATGTTGGATCATGAGCATATTCTTGGGTGTGTGAAGGAGAAGAAGGGTGTTGTCCACAATATTGATCCCATGGAAGTGCTACACCACCAGACCTGACTATCATTTCCGCTTGCTTCGGAGTGAGCAAGACGCAGCCTTGAAAGAAGTTGCAGTCAGTGACGAGAGGGCCTCCGGAAGCTGACGTGGGCGTTGATATTGAGCTCATTGGTGAAATCAAGCTCGGCGTTGAAGATGTTGATATTGTTGATGTCGTACTTCTTGGATTACATGTCGCATTTGGATTACAAGGAGCATGACCTTCGTGTCCCACGCCCACGTCAATCACGGTTGAACCACTCGACGGCCTGGGCGGACTTTTGGAAAGATGACTACCTGTTGTACCTTCTTCTAGTTGTTGAAATCTTGCAAGTATGGGATCTACCGGCGGCCGCCTTGTCCCTACCTGACAAGACCGAGACCGCCTCCACGGGACACCCTCTCTTTCGTTGTTCGGCGTACCACCTGCGTCCACAAAAGTAAGGAAATGTGTCCCGATCCCGAACCCGATCAGCGACGACATCGCAACACAGGTCAGCGTTGTCCTCTTCTTCATGATCGTCTTGTTCGTTTTCATCTTGTTCATCTTAGGGAAAAAAGGAGAGTGATGGAGGATATTCGGTTCGTGATCTTCTTTGTCATGTGTACGACCCTGATAGTGCTACCCGTAGCACCCGTAGAGTTTTTTTTTGCGTTAGGACTATATGCTGCCACCCTTTCAATCAATTAACTAACTCGTTCAACTAATGTCATACAAGTTACTTACATACTGGGGGCGCATAAGACCGTACTTTCTTCTGATAGAAGAAAGCGAGGCCAGAGGCCAAGACGCTAGCAGCTGCAGTACAAAATATAGAAGGCATCTGCCGCCACTACCACTGTTCTTCTTTGGCTTTGGTGGTGCTTCTGTCAGTCAACATGTAGAATAGCCCACACGACCCTCCACAGAGACACTAGATTGGTACCAAACAAGACAAAAAAGAGATAACAATGTAGACACAAATGAATTGTTATCTCCCAGAATTTATTAACTTAAGACCATGCTGAGACTTTTTTATTACACGTTGATTGCACAAAAAAGCTTTTTAGCGGAGAGCAGAAGGAACGATTTACGTAAAAAAACTTTTCAATCAAAAATGCACTACTTTGCAAAAAACGAATGACGTCCAAGCTAACGCTAAAAAGCTCTGTGCAATTCATCTTCATCCTTGGATTTGGATTTGGAGATTTCAGAAATTGTTTCTGGCCACCTATAGGGGCGCAGTACGTTTCGCAATCAACAAAAAAGCTGGAGACAGCATGAAGGACTCACCACAGCAAGCAGATAACTGAGGAACTAAGACTAACTTAGAAAGAAAGCTAATGTTTCAAACAGACACCCCGTAGGGCGGAAGCTCAGGAAGTAGAAGTAAACACTCTAAGAAGACAACTAAAAGGAAGTAATTACTCAATATCACTTTAGTTCAACCTTAAGGAAGAAGAGACAGCAATCACTACTAGGAACAAGGAAGACAGTTCTTTATCACCACTAAGATTTCAGGACAAGTCAGTAAAGTAAATACAGAACAGAAAGTACAACTACGGGGCCGCTATTGCTTATGCTTAGGACAAGTGAGTATTTGAGTACTTGAGTTAACGAGTAAGACCAAAGCAGTCGCGGGGCGACTAACTTAGTAGAGACTACTATCAAATAAAGACTAGAAAAGTTGAAAAATAAGAAAGCTAAAGCTCTTTTATTTTTTATTGACGAACTTCCGTAAAGACAACACTAGTCTTGCTTTTCTCACAGAGTACAACACTAACTTTCTCACTTCCAAAAACGCTTTTTTTCGTTACTCACAGCCCTTATCTAGAATACAAGTCAACCACTGAGCTCGACTCTTTGCTGTACTCACTCAGCTGCTACACTCTAGCAGCTTCTACTTGGAGCGAGCAGCTTCTTTTCTCTTCTTCTTCTCGGCGTTAATGCGTCGCTTCTCTCTCCACGCAGCGCGAGACGCTAAAAACGGCGCTGGGTCGGTCTTCATGCGCTCTAGTACCGCTCGAGCCTCGAGTAAAGCTAGACGCGGATCATTTCCATTTCCCTCTACAGTTACGTTCTCGAAAATGGTGCGCGACTCGCCTTCTTTCGTCACTTTCGCGTATACTCGAAATCACCCACCAAAAACGCTCTTAGCAGCACCGCTCCAAGACGTGTGCCACTGGATACCCGGAGGCAGGCGGCTAAGACTGGACCCGCTACCTAAAGCCCCGTCTGCTGCAGAGCTCGGCGCAAGGGCTTTCTGCTTTCTAGTTCCAGCGTCAATGGCGAGCTTCCTTCTGGGCTTGACTCTCGAGACTTTCTCACCGGACTTCTTGGCGGGCGGCACTGTTATGGCTTGTAAAAAAGTAGCAGCAGCTCGGTCTGACTTAAGACTTCTCATGTGCCTGAAAGCAGCTAAAAAACTTTCAAAACGCCTGCCGCGACCATCTCCGAATTGAAACTGCTTCTCAGAGACAACAACAGTAGGCGTTCTCAAGGGCTGCGACTCAGCTAGGAGGTCATCCTCAAGGTCTTCCACCAATCTCGAGGACACCAGGCGATCACCACCACACGCGGGCACCACTCCGTTATGTTCATCTGACGAGGAGGAGGTAGTTGTGAACTGAATAGAAGAGGACGACGTCGAGAGACCACCACCACGCAACCTGCGGCCCTTGGCGCGCCTCCTGGCCTGCTGCTTCACAACCCAAGCCCTACACTCTGCGCAGAAGCACTCAATGCGTCCACCCTGAAGTAACGACGGAGCAGAAATGGCTGCTCTACTACTCGAGCTACTAGAAGAAGACCCACATACTGAACTGGAGCTGCCACATCGGAAGTCCGGGAACTCCGCCACTTCCTTCTCCCACTTCAGCGGCTCCTCCCCAACATGAGACGCCCACTGTTCGTCGCTTTCTCTCCGCAGTGCCTGTGCTGGGGTGAAGACAGACCTGATTTCATTAGCAGTAAACAAGCGAAGAACTGAGTGCAGATCTTTGTCCTCCTTCGTCGAGCTTGCGTGGAGACTACTTACAACTTCACAGATGTCACCAGAGCGGAAGGATGGAGGAGGCCTAAACTTGGACTCGTCATATAAAAGAGCTACTTCGCGCCGTGGACACGACTCCTCGTGCTCAACTAACAGTTTGGCAGACGCGTCCGCAGCAGCAGCTGCATCAGACGGTCGGAGCGCTATCCTCCCCTCAGACTGAACCAATTGCAGCGCAAATCGCTCATCCCACCCGGGAACCGAAAACGAGCAGAAGCGGCACCTCATTTGCGGCTCATAGTTGGTCAAAACCTTCTGTCTCCAGATGGCGTCTAGTCCCGGGTCAGCGAAGCTGCCATCTTCGTTGAACCAAGAGAGGCCACTTCTGCACTGAGGATCAAGCTCGGGCAACGCGTCTCCCCTTTTAGTGTACTGCTCAACCCAGTACAGCCTCGCCGTGGCCAACGACTCAGGAGAAGCCCCCTTGTCAGTGGCGTAGTGGTCCATTGTCAACTTGATTCGAAGCTCATATAGTACAGTGTTCCAGTGGCGTCTGCTCAAGGCGACTGCTATGATCTGAGATGTATCGCGCGCGCCCATCACTAGAGATAGACTGTCCTTGACCTCCTGCCATATCCTCGGGCCTACTTGACCAGGTCGCCTCCTTTCGTTGGACGGCAGGAGCCTCCAGTCCAGCTCCGGCCTGCCAGCCACACAGAAGCCAAATAGAGCCCTACGGGACAACCTACGCGTATCGGTGCGAATGAGATGACCTATGAAAGAACACTGAGAATAACGAGTAAAATCTGCCTCAGACGGAACGCGCCGGAGTCGCATCAGCCGTGATATTGGACAATGGTAACGCCGAAGTGCATACCGAGGCATTCCTGAAAGACGGCAGACGGCTGTGTTCATGACTGTTTGGCGCTGCCTGATCTGTAGAGCAGACGAAGTTCTACCACCAATTGCGAATGAGCCCCTTGACCTGACCCTAGAGGTTAGCGTCACCGCAAAGTCAGTGGACGTCTCGGCCGCACCAGATACTCTGTCGACTTCAGTGAGTGCACTAAGCATTCTCCCGACTCTGCGGCGCCCATCCTCCTCAAGATCAAGCCAATTCCCTAGGTAGCGGACCCATGCGGTCAGGCGTGGACTAAACAATGCTAAAAACTCAGTCTTTTCCTTGTTAGGCCTGACGCCCATCTCTCTGCCGACGGTCGCCTCCCAGCAGAGGAAGTTCGAGACAGCATGTAGCAACACTGACGCAGTCACTGTGTCGTCCGCAAACTCAAAATCGGAGACAATATCGGCCAGAACAGATAAATTCAACGGGTGCAAGAAGTCAAGCACTCTTTCACGCGGGAGGAAGGCGAACTTGGCACGAGGAGAGTACAGCATCACAGCAGACGAACCTGGCAGATGTTCAGCTAGCGCCACTCGAAAGATCCTAAGACAGATCTCGTACCCAGAATTGAAGAAGCCAGGACTTGTAATCTGTCCCTCGCCGAAACCTGAACTCAACCAGAAGGGAACAACCTGAATTTTGAAGATGATAGATCATTTATGGATAGAAAAATTGATCATGCTGCGCGGCCGCAGGTGGAGGTCTCATGCATGAGTATTCTTTGTTGTGACTTCTAGAAGGGTCCTCGACGCATGGTGCAGCACTCTATGGCAAAAATCAAAAAATCGTCGACGAAGATCATAATATCGGCGTCGCCTATGTTTCACCAGAATTCATGACACTGATCGACGCTTGGCGGTTGAAGAGAAACTAGGACAAGGAATGCGTCGCACGACAAAAGAACAACAACTTCAGCTCGTGGCTTCATCATAAAACGCCAGAGTAGAACGCGAAATACAGGGAAACTCCCCGAGTAGCACAGCAAGAACGTGTACATGATTATTTCAAATGTTCATGTTGCCTGTAGTTAAGGCTCCTGACAAACCTCCAGCCGGACCTTCAATGATATAGTCCAACTTTCCTCCTGGTGTTTTCACAAATCTGCCACCGTGCCCGAGTTTAACACTAGGAGAACTCTTTTCACCAGTTGCACTGTGAGGTTCTTCGGAATGCTGATCATCCTTGTAGTCGCCACTTAGCAGCTCCTTACCAGTTATCATTTCAGCGCTTTCTCCTGCTCTTTCTACCAGGTGTGAGAGATTATCATTTCGTACACCCTCTTCAGCCAGTGCGCGCACACGATCCCGCAACTGGACTTTGAGTGTGCGCATGCGGCGCTTCTTGAAAGCCAAGGAAGTTTGCCAGAAGCTCTTAAGAACTCGGCGGACATTCTCCTCACTCGGCGTCGCATCCATTTCCATCAGTTCTTCAGGGCTTAGATAATAATTGTGGACGCGAGGAAGAAAGAAAGAAATAGCTAGTTGTACTAGTGCTAGTGGTCCACTCCTGAGAATATGACCTATATAATGGAGTATGAAATAGATTGTAGGTTTTTCAACTTTACTATCCTTGCTAATATGATCTATATTTTATAATTCTTACTGGTTCTTGTTACAAGAACAGTGGGTATTAGATCATGAGCTTCTGCAGAACGAGCTTAGACGCATTGCTACCACTTAAATCGTAGAAGTAGTCAAAGACAAAGTTAAAACGACACTTAGTAGATTCAGTTACCCTAACCACAACAAGGAGTAAGATTTATTATAAGTAACTACCATAAGTAGAGGCTCAGGAAATTGTCGTGCAGCCTCAGAAGGACCGGATGATAGGTCTGCTCTGCGCGCATGGTTTCCAAAAATGAACGCGCATTTCGCAAACCGATGCGCTTCTGCTCTAGAATGACGGCATTCGCCGCAGTAGATGCAAAGTATGGATCTTCATCTAGTTGCTGAATTTCTTGTCCTATTTGCTCCTCTTCCTCCTCATCTTCATCAGATTGTTCCCATGGACGTCGGGAGGTTGCTTTCTCGTCAATCATACTAGTATTAGCGGTAGGCTTTTGGTGTTCGCTTACCCCGGTTGTTATGCCTCTCTCCCTTAAGAGGAGACAAAACAAACGGTATCGTGAACGCCTTTAGCCTGCCCTTAATAGTAGACCCAACTAGCATGCCAGGTGATTGAGGATTGCAGGCTCTGCGTCGGGGCACCTTTCCAGTAGCGAGTAGAGAAGCGTAGATAGCGCAGTTGTAGGTGATTTCGTCGAATCCAATCTGTCGCACAGAGAGTTGCTCGAAACACCACTGGACTTGCCTATACTTTCGACGCGAAATACAGCGCCAGAGCAGGCGATGGGCCTTCTTGCGTTTCTCGGCAATGCGTGGTTCTTCAGAAGGAAACACAGCACTGATGAGCCGATTCTCCTCTGCACGGGGGAGCAGCCGATTGTTTAGGAACTCCACGGATGAATTCTTGTCGCTGCAGTCACCTTGAACAACTTCTTGATGGACTTCTACAGATGAAGCGTCGTTCTCATCTTCCTGCGGCTTTGTATTCAATGCAGAAGAAGAATTGTCACCAGCCGCTAAGTCAACAACGCCTAGAATTGATTCCACCGAATCCTTGCTCCCACTGGTCCCACATCCATCCTTTACCGAGTCTATAGCCTCATCATCGCGGCCTACCACATCTGGTTGTTTCAACCGGCTCTCCTGCTCCACGATACCTGTGGAGAGCAGAATGGAGTTCTCTTCCCTCATCCAAGGCTCAGTGACGGTGTCCACTACGTGAGAAGCACCATTCGGGGAAGACGAAGAAGCGCTTGCAGTTGGTACCTTAGCTTTAGCAAGCGCAACGTATTTAGATAATTTTCCAGACGAGGCTTTTGCTCCAATTTGGTTTCTTCCGGGCAATGTGTATGCGGAACCCGCACGACCGGTCCCCCTGCTCTTCGAAGCAGGTAGGCGAAGGTTCTCCCCCGACGGGGCAGCCGCACCTGCCGCGAGTGTCGGCGTCGCTACACCACTAGAAGATGTCGAACTGCACGACGGCGTTGGCATAGCCAGCACAAGAGCAGCGATGTCCTCCCCACGCCTCTGCATTTTGGCTAGATGTGTGCGTAGCTGTGATGCAGGCAAGCGCGCTGCCTTCAGCTCCTTGCGATCAGAACGCTTCATTGTCGTTGTTGTTGTTTTACTCTTATATCTCCGTGAAGATGCTGGAGTCTGGATGATCTGGGGGGTCCCACTACTTTTATATCTCCGTGAAGATGCTGGAGTCTGGATGATCTGGGGGGTCCCACTACTTTTATATCTCCGTGAAGATGCTGGAGTCTGGATGATCTGGGGGGTCCCACTACTTTTATATCTCCGTGAAGATGCTGGAGTCTGGATGATCTGGGGGGTCCCACTACTCTTATATCTCCGTGAAGATGCTGGAGTCTGGATGATCTGGGGGGTCGTCCCAACCCCGGCGCCACTGGTATCTCTGAATGGTTCCGGTATTTGGTACTAACCTGAATTCGATCATAAGGGAAAACAAGAAGAGAACCCTTAGGATCAGGTTACCAAATACCAGAACCATACAATCTCTGGTATTTCCACTTGGAAAAATATTTTTTCCGTGAAGCCTGCACCTGTTAGTAGAGGCCACGACACTAGGTCCTGCAGGGCTAGAAGCTGGGATCGTCGTCCCTCGAGTCGTTCTCATGGCCAATGATGTGCTCATGCCAGGTGTCCGTACAGGAGTAGCCATCTTGTAGCTTCAAGTTCGTACAGTAGTAGACATCAGGCAGGACATTTCGCTCTCGAGAAGTCAGATCCAGAAGATGCATCCAGTTCCAGATGCAGATACTTCTGACACAATTGTTGTAGAACCACGTCGACCACAAGATGAGCTTGTAGTTTTTGCGTACAAGTACTACAACTCCGTGCAGCTGACCGATTCAATCACTCTGTGTCAGAAAGATTTTCAGGCCCTTTCCTATCAGAACAATCAAAATTCTGGACTGACGATCTGGCGTCTTATCAAGGTCAGCATCTTTACCAGCAAGCTATTGATCATTGTCTGTCGTATCACGAGACAGCATAGGCGTTCGTGAAAACTCAAAACATAAGATTAAGAATAAGACTATATATAATCACATCAAGAAATTGTAGGTCATGGTGAGACCAGTATCGGCAATGTTTTTGTGACTCGTGTGGATGGGTAATTCGTAGTTGGGCTTGGGTTCGGGAAGGTTTGCTGTGATGTGTGATGTTATAACAATGAGATGGGGAGTTCATTTATTATGTGTGTAGTGTCCTCGAATAGATAAAACACATTAAGTTTGAAATTACTTGTTAGTCGCTATCAAACTCTGCGTCACTATCTATAGGTGGATGCATTTCGACCCGTCCTCGTCCGCCGCGATCCTCACCGCGTCTGTCTCTGCTACTCCTTCCACCTCGACCTCCTCCTCGGCGATCGTCTCGACCGCGTCTACTATCCTTTCTCAGAGCTCCTCGTCTACGGTCATCCTCGCGATTCCGTCTACTGCGCTCATCGCCGTAATTATCGCGACTATCGGCTCGTCTATCGCTGTTGTAGTTACGCCCACCTCCACGATCATCTTCTACTGTTCTTGTAGTAGTCCTACCTGCTCTATAATCGTTCTTGTAGTCACGTTTTCGACTGTCGTTACGAGCCGCTCCTCGATCAGCGTCTCTACGATCTCTAGGACGATCATTTTCACGTAGATCGAGGGCAGGTTTCCGTCGGTCATGCAGCTCATGGTCTTGCTCAGCCGCATGATGACCATTAGCTTTCGCATCGGATTTGTGGTCATTCCTACTATTTCTAGTATCTGGTGGGGATTCATCTCTTGAAGCATCACGTGGTCGTAGCTCTAGTCCTTTCTTGTTTGCTGCCTTTTCCTTCTGCTTAGAAGGTTCTCGTCCATCATGCTTGTTTTTCTTGTTCTTGGAAGTAGAAGCTTCTGCATTGTCTTGTCCCGATGAGACTTTATCCTCCTCCCATTCGCGATGTACTTTGGGCTTCTTCTTGGCCTTGTCTTTTTTGTCCTTTTCACCCGCATCCGACGCCACACTGTCTTCGTCGCCACTACTATCTTCGCCTTTCCGTCCTCGCTTCATGTCGTTCTTCTTTTTGCCCGTTTTTGATAGTGGTCGCGCAGGCTCCGGGGATGATTCCTTCCTCTCTCGCTTCTTGTCCTTGCTGGGCTTATTTTTACCGCCCTTCTTTTTAGCAGCCTGCTCTTTCGCACTATTTGCTCCGCCGTCCCCGTCGTCGTCATCACGACCCTTGCTTTTCGACGCACCTGTTTTGTTCTTCTTGCCTTTCCTTTTGCTGGTAATATCCTCTATCTCAACGTCGTCTTCTTCTTCCTGATCCTTGCCTTTAGCTTTGCCCTTTTTCTTCTCGCCGACACGAGGAGCATTCTTCTTTTTCGACGACTTTTCACCCACCTTTTTACTACTCGCAGGATTTTCGGCCGCGTCCTCGTCTGAACTAAGAGACGCATTCTTCTTGTTCTTCTTCGCGTTTTTTCCGCTTGTCTTCATGTCGTTCTTTTTCGTTTTTCCTCCAGCCTTGTTCTGCTTTTTTCTCTTTTTCCCGTCCTCCTCTGAATCACCTTCCGCACTTGATGACGATGAGCTGCTACCTGAGTCGCTTGAAGAAGAGGAGCTGCTACTTGACGATGAAGAACTACTCGACGACGAGGATGAACTAGAGCCACTACTGGATGAGCTGGAGCTTGAGGAACTTGAAGAACTACTGGCGGATTTGGCGTCGCTATCCACTGCGTCGGCATCCAACTGCTGCATCAGCACGTCTTCGTTCTCCTGCGCCTGCATCTTCGCGAGTTGCTCACGCAAGGGCTCGACTAAGACGCCCAGACCTATTGCAGTGAAGTAGTTGATCGCGAACCTAGCATTGTTCATGCTGTCCTTCGGAAACAAGCCGCCGACGCACAAGGACATCTCGGGGTCGTGCAACTTCCTGTACACCTTCTGCGCGCCAAGGTTATTCACGATTTCGAGGAAGTAGTACTTCACGAAAATACGAATCGTACTATTCGTCGTCTCGGGTGTAAGGACAATGTACCTGAAGAGGATGAAAATGTGTTGTAGTTTCTTGATGGTGGATGTCTTGAGAGTGAGAACAAGTACTTCTACTCTAGGTGTATACTCGGCGCGCCACAAATCCTACACTTTCTTCAATTATCATTATAGGTAGTAGAAGAGGCAGAAAATGGTAAGAAGCACCATCACCGGGACATCAAACATCAAAAACTTCTTAAGTTTATACGTCATCACGCCCCAAGAGATAGCATTTTGATAGGTCAGCAAAGCAAAAAACTTCGCGATATGTCGGACTTTCGGTGTTTCCAGGTTGTGTATCTGAGCGTTGTTTTGGAAGTAGCAGATTCAGGATGAGATAGTTCGTGAGCAAAAACAACGTAAGTAATTACTATGCCATGATTATCCAAAAACTTGTTTGTCGCATCCAGTTTCAGGCTCTTGTCAAAAATTCAGCATGAGACAGTTCGTGAGCAAAAACAACGTAATTACTATGCCATGATTATCCAAAAACTTGTTTGTCGCATCCAGCTTCAGGCTCTTGTCAAAAATTCAGCATGAAAGAGTTCGTGAGCAAAAACAACGTAATTACTACGCCATGTTTATCCAAAAACTTGTTTGTCGCATCCAGTTTCATCAGGCTCTTCTTGTCAAAAATTGTTCGTATAAAAATCTTTAGAAGAAGTATTATACCGTATAATCTAATATAAAAGAATAATTATACCGTATCGAACTGCTCCTCGAAGAGTCTTTCGTAGCCTTGCTTGTAGGGTTCTTTGAGAACGCAGAGTCTCGCAGCGGTCTTGGCGTGGAATTCCGAAAACGACTTCTCCATCGCGGCTGCGTCCAATAACATCTGCGCGACATTGTATTCCGCTCCGTCGACGTTCTTCATCCGCATGATTTTGTGGACGCACTCTTCGTACGTGAGTGCGTTCTGCACAGTCAAGTAGATGTTTCGACGCAAGTTGACCAGATCTTGTTCGGATAAATCTCTTGTCTGCGCTACGTCCGGAACTGCCTGCTCAGCCGGAGCGTCGCTTTTTTCCGCCTCGCTGTCATCAGAGGAGGAGTCGCCGCCGGAGCCCGACGAGGAACCAGACGGCGCACCTAGGATTTCCTCACTGATCTGCTTCCATCTTTCCTCGTTCTTCTCGAATTCCTCTGGGTCCTTCTTTTGGAAAATATTCAACATTTCCTGCGCACGCAAGGTGTTGTCGTCCATTTGAAAACCCTCGTGGCGAATTCGTTCCATGTCCTCGACTAAATCCAACTCCTTGACCATAGGTGGGAACTCCTTGAAGGCGTCCTTACGCACTTTCAGCAAGCGTTCGACAATGTACTGGACGCGAACCTCAATTCGGCCTTCCTGCAGAATCTTCCGCAATTTCTCCATAATGAAGTTCAGAGCTTTAGGATCTTCCTCGAGCAAGAATGCGCCTACATCCTGCAGCAGACCACAGCACATTTCCACACTGTCGTTCGTTAAATCCTCGAAAAACATTAGGCAGATCTGTTGTAGTTTTAGGGGCGTCGAAAAGTTGCAGTTTGGTTTGAATAATATGAGTTTTTAGGTGGAAATAAAGGTCGAAGTCGACGAGGTGGATAAATTTCTTTGTGATAATATGATGCTACAAGTCCTCTCGGGATATGGAAGCTTCAGATCGGAGTCTTCTAAGCAATGAATTATTTTGAAGCACATGAACATTGAACAACGACAGCACCTTAGATAAAAAGATGGGATCAACATCATGAACCAGAAATAAAATTCTGAGATTATACCTCCAAAGCCACAGTCTGCGATACCACAAATTGGTTCACCATATGCGCAATGAATTTTACCACTGCGCTGAGTACGATTTTGTCGTTCCTTTTGTATGCGCGGCGAAACTGCAAAATCACCCTAGTGATGGTCAAACGCCCAACTTCAGGCATCTTCGAGTTTATCACTGCTAGCAAAGCGGTGTAGATGTGTGTGAACCTGTTGATCAATCATATGTTCAAGGATAGTGAAGATGTGGACGTTTTGAAGATGGATAATTCAACAAGCATCTTCTTTCTTAGGACTTAGTCTAAATAATTTTTTTGAAATTTCGGTACCCAGGGCTTGCCATTTGTGCACGAATCACGGCTCGCGCGAAGAGACCCTGACCTCTCTCCAGATTCTCCTCGAATAAGGCCAAAGCGATGTTTCGGATATTCGCTACGTTTACTTTATTCACCAGACCATTTATACCTGTTGAGTTGTGTAGATTTCTTGGACGAGAATTGTTTTGGTGAAGGAGAAGATAAGTTGAGGGAGGTGATAGCAATAGTGGGAAATTATAGTTTTTGTTATGACATGGCACGACACACGATGATCACTAAATACTAGTACAACTGAGCAGGGTTCTAGTACATCAAGTAGGGACAACATCATCGATGAAAAAACGTGATACTTTTCTTGAGCGCTTCCCAGCTTCGTTTTTGAGCTTCGTGTGAGAATCTGTCGTCGATCGGTTTTTCGAGGCGTGCACGCATAAATGGCGGAATATAGGTGCCGCCTGTACGTGTCAGATCGTCGGAGGTGAGTTTCTTCACCTTATTCTTCTTATACTCGTCAAGCTGTTCCTTTTCCAATATCTGCTCATACGTGCGACCTTGCTGGTGCCCTTCGGCAAGCATCGGTTTTGTTCGAGGCGCCCGACTTCCGTTCATCTCGCCATCCTCATCGCCATCCTTATCCTCATTTCCCTTTTCAGCGCTTCTCCGCTCGTTCTTGCCAGCTTCATCCTTGCCCACGGAGGGCGATCCGGATCCACCATCTTGATCTGCTGTTCTGCCCTCATCGTCCTTCTCCTGGGCAACTTTTCCGTTTGCACCATTTGCCGTAGGACCTGCTGCTGCACCATGTGGCCCATCTCCATCATCCGCCCTTTGATGTCTTGCATGCCTATCCTCGTGGTCTTCACCAGAAGAATTGGACTTGTTCTCGGTTTTTCGGACTTTGCTCTTCTTTTTCTTGTGGTCCTGGCCCTTTTGTTTCCGCTTCGCAGATTTTCTCTTCGAAGCGGAGGAGCTGCCATCACTCCTACCACGCGAAGACGACGAGGATGAAGAACTGCTGTCGGACGATGATGAGGACGGTGAGGAACTCGATGAGGACGTCTCGCTGTGCTTTCGCTTCTTCTTCTTGGTATCTTTTGCAGCTTTTCTGCCTCTTTGTTCCTCCTTCAACTTCATGTTCTTGTCTGACTCGGCATCGTCATGGTTCTCCTTCCTCCGCTTCTTAGGAGCGTCTTTTTCTCGATCCTTTTTACCCATTTTTTTCTACGTGGTATAAGTACTAGTCCTAAAAGATGATGTAACGTGATCAGTGTCCTCTGATGAAGGTGTCCCGTTGTGTCTTCGGTGACATGATTGAAAAATACAACTTTGCTATAGATACTGCAGTTTCAAAATCAGACCAAAAAACACTACAAGGAACTGCTAGGACAAAGAAAACCAAGATAGATCAAAAAGATGGATCATGCACAAGGTCGCACAGCAACTTTTCGGACAAATTCAGAACAACCTCCCACGACCTGTTAACAATATCGCATAAAGCAACAAGCAACAGTAATTTGTGTTTGATGGAAGAAGAAGAGCAATAAATTTGAATTTGAATCTTTATTCGACGTTGTTTGTGAAAGTGAAAGAATGCCACTTTTTGTACTCGTTCGCCATACAACTTCTTAGAAGCCTGAAAGATCATGAATGAAATTAGGAGTATTTCTCACCCATGCACAATATGAAGATCCACATGGATCAATGCAGACAAGATGAGAAGGCTTCCTCACGACCTTTTACAACCAGTTGTACAGATGTTGACGATTTGATTCGGTTTTCAGATTAGTTGATTCCATCATATACTTAAACGTCGCGGAGGACCTAGATTTTGGAACTGGGCATCATCGAAGAGCTCTGAATTCCGAGA
The DNA here is from genome assembly GCA_905178165.1 of Amoebophrya sp. A25. Taxonomy (NCBI): domain Eukaryota; class Dinophyceae; order Syndiniales; family Amoebophryaceae; genus Amoebophrya; species Amoebophrya sp. A25. Next base: position 2,320,246 of record CAJINU010000001.1, on the reverse strand, counting down.
AGTTGCGTGTCTTTCGAATTTCTTGAATTTGATGTCGTGCACCAGGATCGCCGCTAGGAGGGAACACGCTTTACTTTATTAGGATTTAGGATAGGATCGCCTCTGGGAGGTGAGCGTTCACGAGGACTATGAAAACGCCGAAAAAGGCTGTTGACAACTTTAAACTTAGACCACGACCGCGGCGTGGGAGAACAAGAAGTACTGCATAGAATTTCAGTAGGATAGAATTTCAGTGATATCATCTAATGGATGTGGATGTTCTTGAGCACGATGAGGTACTGGGGTGAGAAGATTCAGGAGGACACGAGGAGTCTGCAGACGCACGACACGATGAAGATCTACTGAGGGACTAGTACAATATCATGAGTAGGATGAGCGCGACCGACAATAAAGTTGGTGGATAAAAATCGTGAGTCTATAAACAAGCTGCAAGGACCACGGCGGGTTACGGCGCATTGAGACGAGAAGTAGCGGTAGCTTCTAGGGTATATCATTCAACCACGCCCTTAGTTATTTTTGGTATGAGTGGCGGGATACGCCTCATTAATTTCAAGACAAAGTCAGTATGTACTAGTCAAGGTACAACATTAAGCCCCTTCATGCTAAGACGTTTGCTTGACTCGCATTGGCATTGGCTATTCATTTTATAAGATATAGATTTCACGAATGGTAACTTTGAGGGAATCTGTACAATAAATGATGATGAGCAACAAAACCATGTACAAGTACAAGAAATTTGATCATGAGACCACAGGCTTTCATCATGCATGTTCATAACCTTTAGTTGTGTGTGCCATGCCATTCTTGACAGCTGCATTTATTCTCTATATTTACGCGTTCTTGAGTTGGTATCCATTCGTAGAATTTTTCTCTATAATATTTCCAGCAGCGTGAGCGTATTAACCATTCAACACCCAGAAAACTTTGATTTTTACTATTATAATAATCACTATTTGATACCAGTCTATGTAACCTTCACTTACTTCATCACTGTTTCGTAGCACACGTTTTTCCACGTTTGAAAATCGAGAAATGTACATTAACATTTCATCTTATTTGATTTTGATTGGTTTGCTTAAGAGTTAACGAGTTGTATGTGGATGAATCCACTTGCACTTATTTCTTGATCAAATCTGTAACACTTGCGTTAAGGTTTGACGAGCGCTCCCCTCCACCTCCACCAAACATGGCGGCCCTGAGTGAGTTGTAACAGCATCCATCAGCCAAATGATACCAGGTAGACGTAGATAAAAGATGAACAACTAAAATCAGTAAATTTAAACAAAGGCAGTAGTTACTAGAGTTTTCACTCTACTGCAGTGACGGACCCATCGTCGTCTTCTGGTGCGGTACGGCCAACGAAGCCGAAAATTTCCAGTTCACGTGCCTGCAACAATTCTTCTGTGATCAGCCTACGATCCAGGAATTGCTCTCTAGGCAATATTGCTTCGAAGAGCTCCTCTTGTCTGCCCAAATCGTCTCCAAAGGCTACGTTTGCTTTTACCTTGTTGTAGTGAGGATGATGATTGACGTCAGGACACGTTCCCTTTTACCTTATTGCGAACTTCCTTGTTTGATGACGAAGGAAACGAACGGGTTTGTGATTGTGAGGTTATGTCTTTTCATTCGCATTACGAGAGGGTGAGTATGATTTAGATTTCACCAAGAATACGACGTCGATTCGCGGTGTAGCACTAGCATCGTTGGAAGCGAAAAAAATGTTGACGTTGAGAATTGAAGTCATGAAGTATAAAATAAAAGCTCGCTAGTGCCTTTTCTTGTGGTGTTGCCGGTACGTCGTCTAGTGTCCTCAAGTGCGGGAGGAGTCGTAGAATTTGGAGACGGAAAAACGGCAATTCTGAGACTGGATTCGGTGTAACGTAGAGGTCTGCTATTGTCGTCGGCAGTCGACTCAGCTCTTCTGTTGCTTTTATCTTATTCTCGGTCACGCAGACTTTCCGCAAAGCAAGCCCTTCTAATGGCGCCAAGGAGGAAATGAAATTGCCGCGCACATTCAAGACCTGCAGCAGTTGTGGATCTTGTTCTTTTTTAAGATCGTTGGTCTATCTTGTTGATCTATCTCTTACATCTGGGGAACAACTTTTAATTACTTACTTGTTGGTCTCCTTGTTCTTCTAATTGTCTTCTTTTTTTTTGCATGCTTGCACAAAAAGTTAGAATATAACCGTGATAATTATTACAGCAGCTTGCACAAAAAGTTAGAATATCATCATCGTGTTCTTACCGACAACTGCGTAAGAGCTTCGATTCCGCTTAAGGTCTTCAGCTGATTCTGTGCGATGTACAGTGCTTCTAGCGGACAATTTTCAAGATTTTCGATTGCGCTGATGTGATTTTCACTGAGATCCAGCATCTTCAACCGTCGATTTTTCTGGAAGCATGCGGCTGGTATGAAGGATGAGGAGGCTTCCTATGAATGCACGTCGTACAGACAACATACGTTAAAAGTGCAATGCCACAAACTTCCACCTAGTCTAAGTCCTAGTGCTGATGTAAAGCAAACTGCGTACCACCTGTTGTTCGTTCATGATCAACAGCATCTGGTTCTGCTTGTGGTACTAGTAACTGTTTTCATTTCATCCATTTGCTTTTGTTCTCATAAAGTCGATTTCCGATATGAAATTTCCACGAAGGCTCAGTTCCCGCAGATGTCGGTGACACCTAAAATCCCCTATCTCGCCTATCATGTTGTAGGACAAATCGAGCGTCTCCAAGTGCCTAGGTGGGCCAAAGGACTGCGTGCGCACGATTTGATTCCGAGATGCATTCAATCGCAAGAGGAATGGCAATTCACCTGGTCGTGATGTTGGGTACTAGGAAGTGTGAACTACATGAAGAAGGTGCTGGTGGAGGAATGTACTTAGTAAAGGGCACTTATCAAGAATGATGCTGTTTCATCGGGCGGAACAGGAATGAGTTAATGTTGTACTTGTATGTACAACTCCTCGTAGTCTCTGCTTCTATTGGGTTTATTACTAGAAAGACATCAAATAAGCCTTGGCGTGAAAACACATACTTCAACACAAAAGGTCCAAAATAGTGAAAAGTACCCAATGGTTCTAGGGAGCGCAGATGGTTGTTCGAGAGGTCTAGATACTGCAAGTTCGGATAGCCTCTTAGGGCGTCGCAACTTGTCAGGCCTAAGTCCGGAACATCAAGCTGCAAGTACCTATCGGCATTTTATGCTGCTTTTTTACTTTTGTTGTAGTAGCACTAAAGAAGGTCGTGCCTCTAGTGGTAGTAGAGGAGTTGTAGCACTACAGACGGTCGTGCCTCTAGTGGTAGTAGAGGTAGTACTAGTGTTTGTAGGGCCCTTCGTCCACTCTATAATCATCTATCATATGAGAAGCACTTTCTTACAAGACCACTTTTTCATCTCATAGCTTTTTACATCCATGGTATTTATTAATTTGTTGTTCTAGGTCAACAACTACAAGCAGAAGTAGTAGTAAGTTCCACCTCTTCTAGAATATTAAATAACATAAATTATATCAGGGACAACGACTGGACAACTTTCTCTCTCTCTAAATAACATAGTAGATTGGTCCAACTCCAAACAAAAACAGTACGCGTGTGCCATATAGGGCGTGACGCCCAGGCAGGAAAGGTTTTGTTTTATCACTTCTCGACTGAGTGGCTCGACGTCTTCCTCTACGGTCAACGCCTCATCCATATAGCGGTCTACTGAAGCTGCAATCTCCTCTCTTTAGAGGTAGGTTTTTGGTGCTCGCTTACCCCGCTTGTTATGCCTTTCTCCCTTAGGAGAGGCATAAAAAGCGGTAAGAAAAGCACCTTTAACCTACCCTTAATCTCTGTCGACATCGCTCTGTGCCCGCAGCGACCTCTTCACTCTACGCTGCTGCCATCGGAAAAGGTATGATCTGTTGTGGTTTTGATGCTGATGTTCCGGAGAAGTTTTCTTCTAGTAGATCGTGTGGAAAGGAAGTTGTTTTCGTGTCTGGAAATGTAGATGTACGTATTAATTTGTAGCTGAAGCTGATCCTGAACTGATTGAAGTTGAACTAAGAATTGTCTTATCTTCTAGTTCTAAATCTATATCTATTCTGCGAAAATTGAAATAGAAATTTACTCTTTTGCGGTTGTGAGTATTTTCATGCGCAAGGCCTCTAGTGTTTCCGCCGCATCCCTCATACCGCATTCCAGGTAGGATATTGCGTCCACACTTCTCGCAAATTCCTGCCCCTCTTCCGTCGATACCGATGCTCTTGATGAAGCACCTGGTGATGTTTTAGTACGACGAAGCTAAAATAAAGGTTGAATTAGAGTTGTCCTAGATGTCCAGCACTTGTACACAGAAGGGAAAATGTATCTCTTCCGTACTCGAGCGTACTCCATGCGTGCTTCATTTGACCTTGGCATCTTCGTACATGGCATGGCACGAGTCTCGCAGTCGCATAGTCATCCATCTACTATTTTGGAGACTAAACCATACCAAAATATACAAGCAAGACATACAACTTCAACTACGCATGATCAGCAGAGAAGTCAAAGTGTAGTATCTAAGTATACGGATGTCGGTCTGGAGACCGAGGATGATGTACGGCTTGAGAAAGTATGCATCTTCTTGATTTTTTGTGAAGGATATGCTTTTTATCAGAGGAATCCACTCCCTTTCTAGGCTTTCCAGTGTTGCTCTTCTTGCGGTCGAGAAGCATAGAACTACAAGATGCGCCGTCCTCAGCATAGGCTTGCGAACCTGGTGTTAGTAGCGAATGACAGAGTAGATCTACAACCCAATAAAGGCCTTGAGTGTCAAATTGTTGGTGAAGCTATTTTTGCTAGTACTCCTCCTTTTTTTTAAATAAGTACTTTTGGCTCGTCTTTGTCTTAGAACCAAAGGTGTCGACGAGAACAGCAGCCTGTTCCTCAAGAATCTACTTATAATGCACCGCTCCTTTTGTCTAAATTTAAGTACTACCTTTGGTTCTACTTCTATGCAAGTACTAAGGCGTACCTTGTCGTAGAGCTTCAAGCCTGCTGAGTCGGTAACACGGACGCGGAAAGGCTCTGCTTCTATCACCTGGTCCAATATGTAGCTCTGATGTTCTGGAAAGAGGCTCGACGATTGTGAATTAGATGACGATTAGCTTCATTCTGTAGCTCTGATGTTCTCTACGTTTTCACAAGAACTTTCTCAGAAGAGTTCTCGTGTAGAAGGATGCTCTCGTAGAAGTTACCGTCGTCTAGAATGAGCACCGCCGATGAAGAAGATGAAGTAGAGACAACTCGTTTGCAAGAAGAAATAGCCTAAAAATACATAGCTTCCTTCTGTAGCTCTGATGTTCTCTACGTTTTCACAAGAACTTAGAAACAAGATGAACACACCACTTTCACCCAGCATTCAACATTGCCATTGTGTTCACGATTGTTCTAACGACACACTGTTTTTGCTTACTTATATAATAAGAGGCCATAAGACTCGGACTACTCGTTCCTTTTTCTTCATATCGGAAATATTTCAGCAGCTCGCTCTGTCCTATATCTGCATCACCCAGGAAGACAATGTGCAAACCTCTGTCGCTCCCAGCGAGCGACAACGAATGCGCCATCTTTCTTGTCCTTCGTTTGTCGTCCTCGCCAAAGACGAGCACAAAGAGTTGCAGTCGTTCTTGGGATTTGTAACTTCTACAAGTGGAAGTTGCTGTTGTTGATTCCTCCTCTCAAGGAGCCACAGCAAGAAAAGGCTCAGCCGCGGATGTTAACAACAGCTGCCGCAAAGCGCCTGAGCTGTGCAGCAGGTGATTCGTAGGTAGTCGCGCCACTTCCGTTGTAAGTTCGGGTCGAATAAAAATTTTGGATTTTTGGGCAGCAGGAGTTGGATTTAGTAGTCCCTCTACTTCGAGAAGTTTAGTAGTCCCTCTACTTCCGGAAGGTGCCGGAATCTCGTTGTAGGTTTTGTAGCCTCCTAATGATCTGACACCGCGGCACTGAACCCCGCCGCCGGTCGCACCTGCTGGTCACTCCTTTCAGGATAAGCGAACGAGGATAAGCGAACGTCTCCTTCCCGTTCTGCTTGCCGAAATTGCTGCTGCCACTTCTAATTTCGGCAATGTGGTCGTTTCTGCGCACCGCCCTCAGTTGAGTCTGTACTTTCGTTCACGGCGTGAGTAATGGCAGCTACCTCTTCACGGCTGAACTGGAGTTGCTCTATTTCCTTCCACTATTCTGTCGTCGAATAGAGCGACGACAAAGCCGCCTGGCCTTCTCCGTTGGCGACCCACCTGCTGAGGTGCTGCTGCTTCGCTTTGAGTACTTGCTATAGGTTGATGATTAAACAATGCAGTCAACAACGGTGTCTTCTACAAGTTGTTAGAGCCAACAGCTCCTGCGACAGATGAGCGAGCTCTTTGAATTCATATTTATATCGTTACAACTTTTCGCTCCTCTTGTGCAATGATGAAGGTGCTGGCATTTTGGTATTAAAGCGGAGCCATTTTTTGCATTTCTTATCCACTTCCACTTTCATCTTTCCCCAAACCTGTCCGAACACGTTTGATTGTGACGTAGGATCATCCTCCTGGCGCCACCACTGATACCACATTTCTCATCAACATATGTTGTAAACCTCCTCATTGAAGAGTAAGATTACTTTCGAATGATCCACCTCTTACATCATCATGCCTACCGCCTCGACATGCTAGTACTAGTGCTACTCACGAGGACTGAGAAGCTAAAAGATGAAGCCATGATGTGCTCGTCCTCCACCAGCACTTTCAAAAACATGTTGGCTGTGACTCATCTTAGAAAGTAAATTAGTTTTCATTATTCTCAATGTTATTGAAATACATTCTACGTGTCTATCTCGCGTCTTTTTCACTTTTTATTAGTCGTATCTATCAAATCAATCAAAAGAATCATCTGGCTATTTATCTATCTATCAAGTTCAAGTATGTTGAAGATTTTTGTCTAAGAAATTCTACAATCCTGAATGCGTCCTTCATGCTTCATGCAATGTTCTACTTATCTGCGTGTTTTTCGAAGTAATTAACCGGGAATGTGTCTTCTCAGCTTCATCTTTAGGTAGTTGGAACTTCTGCTCTTTAATTATCGGGGTTATGTTATCAGACGTGGCAACAGGGTCATTTGATCATTGGTATGAATTTGAGGTCACTAATTGTGTTCATTATTATATTCTTGTACAACAATACTTATGCTTATGGAGAACAAGTCACTTATGATGGTGCACCATCAGTACCTCGTCGTCCAGCACCTCTTTCTAGGAAATTCTTGGTTCATCTAGACGGCCTCCTTCAGCGCCGCCCCGAATGCTTCGTCCGCTGCTTCCACCCTCTTTTCCACGGCTCCTTTTTTCTTTTCCGCTTGAAACTTTCGCTCCACCTCTTCATTGAGTTTGTCTTTTGCTGCTTGGCTCATTGGTGGCCGGTAATTCGTATGGAAGTGAATGCGAGGAGTGCTGTGTTCGGGGAGAAGACTAGTATCGATTTCTCCGAGATTGCTTACTTTCAAGACGGCTTCGGGTTCCTGAGTCTTCAGTTGCTCATTCAGATTCAAGTTCATTTTTTCCAGCAATGCGGTTTGAACTCCGCAAGTACGGAGCTCGGCGGTCGAATAGCCGGCTTTTTTCAGGTCGGAAGGCGAAGCGCCAGCGTCCAGCATTTCACGTGCGGAGAAGCCGCCGAGACGAAACTCGATCACAGTCCAGCCACCCTCGTCCATCAGCGCACGGGCACCGTAACGACCCCTCAACTTCGAAAGAGGAAACCCAGCACGACGGATGTCCATGATCTGAACAAGGTTACAGTTATGAATGATAGAGTCGAGGATCAACGCCAAATTTAGAAAATATTTTCACACACACACCCATTCATGCTTTATGTTTAAAATATTCGTGGTTGATGAACTAGTTGAAGATCAAGATAATATTCATTGATATCTAGTACAACTCCTTAGCGAGGATACTTCTGCAACAACTTTCTTTAGACCTACTGCTTAATCAACACTAACTTCTCAATCTCACATATTGCCCCGACAAGCTTCTATAATCCCAAAATTATGAAAATAGTATCAGTTGTAGTACTGTGAATTCCTCGTCCTCGACTTGCTTCATTGTGTAGGTGTCCCTGTTGATGGTTCGCTTCTTCTTCTCGCTGCCGATGCCGACCATGAGCACGCAAAATTCATCAAAGCTAAGCTCTCCACTGTTGTCTACGTCCACCTTCCTCAATTCTTCCTGCACCTGTTCTGGAGTATGCGACATGCCCAATTTCTTAAACAATTGAAGCAGCTCTCGAATATCAATGTAGCCACTGCCATCGGTGTCCGCTACCTCAAAGGTCCGCTTGTACATGCGGATTTGGTCGTTCGTCAGAAATTCTCGGTAGTTGATACGCTTAACCGCGCCTGTGAGCACGCACCAAAGGTTTGCGAATCTGAGTGGGTTACGTTTATTTCAGTAAGGTTGATGTGATGTAACAGCCATGGTGGAGGAAGATATGATCGAGCATGAGCTACAACAGTCAAAAGAAGATGAAGATTCAGCAAAACTGAGCGGGAGGACTTCTCATCGAAGATAATGATTTTGATGAAAGCGTACATAAAGTCTTTTTACTCGACTTACAGGGAGGACTGCTCCTTATGTTCATGTTATTGCTTGTACACGAGGACTTCCACCCATGCAAGCATTCTATAGAGAGGAACCTCCAAAGTAGAAATAAGTACTCATCGAATTCGATTTCTCCGCTCTTGTCTTTATCGACTTCGTCAACGAGCTTATAGAGCGCGGCTTGGTCCAAATCCTTCATGCCTAGATCGGCAAACAAGGTCTCAAATGTTTTCGCAGAAATGGTTCCATGATCGTTGACGTACTGCGCGTAGAGCTTATTCAACTCACGCAGCTGGTAGGACTCCAAGTAGTCCGCGTAGTCTATGCAGTCGCTACGTTTACGAGCGTTGGTTACCTTGATGTAAAGTGGTGGTAGAACATTTCTGATATCATTTCTTGCCTATATTTCTCCCAATCCTAAGAAGGAAATAGGGAGAAATGCAAATGACTTGTAGAAATGGAATACAAATATTAAATATTGAGCCTTAAGATTATATCGTTATGATCTGCTTCACATGATCTACTTCAAGTAGTCCGCGTAGTCTATGCAATCGCTACGTTTACGAGCGTTGGTTACCTTGATTATATCGTCTTGGCATCATAAAAAATTAAGGTGCTGCAGGTTCAGGGATTATTAGAGCTAAAATCAATTCATTTCTTGCCTATATTTCTCCCAATCCTAAGAAAGAGATAGGGAGACATGACTTGTAGAAATGAAATATTAGATTGAGTCGTAAGATTATATCGTTATGATCTACTTTACATGATCAACTTCAACACCAGCAGCAATAGCGAAGAACAATAATTTATAATATCCAAGTCTAAAAACGTAAGAACAACTCGACAAATTCTTCGACGTTGTAAAAACAAACACCAAGAAATAAAAGTTACTACCTTGATCATGATCACGACGAATTCTTCAAAGTCGAACATGCCTGGTCGTTCCGTGTTCACCGACTGAAACGCCTTTTTGAAGGCGGTTTTTGACAAGTGCTTCGGGAACCATATCCCGATAAGTTCCGGGCAGTCCACATCCTCAATGTAACCGGCGCCCGTTCGGTCATACTCGTCGAACTTCGCTTTGAATCGAGCAAGTTCACCGTCGGTGAAATACTCCGTGATGTCGAACTGGCCAATCGGCATCTTGATGTTCTTGTTGGAGGTCTGACTCTTTTAGGTGAAAAAAATCAACAAAGTAGTCGTAGTGATTTAAGCTGGATGTACCTTCAAGGGAGACGACGACAAAAGAGAGGAGGAGGTCAAGGTAAAAGTGGATTCTTTCACTTGAAATATGTATAGAAGATGAAAATTGCTATCCCGAAGGGGTGGGGTAGTGTTCGGAGGGAGAATTGCATGAAGTGACTGTCACTGTTGTTTAGGGAATAGGAATTATAATGACGATACTTCTATGATTGTCAACGCAAAATATGTTGTAATACAGAACTAGGCTCTTTCGTTCATCATGCAAAACAACGTCGACGTCGAGGGGTTCTCTCTCTCTCACTAAGTAGAAGATGTCGCACACTCACACTAGCACCAGCAACAGAAGTGATTGTGATCATATAATTAAATCTCTCAAACAGATGACTCGTTGATCTCGCACTAAGGAGCATCAGAACATTTTTCACTGTCAACTCATTGCAGCATCAAATTATAAGCTCTCACTCTCACAACAGAATCAGACTCTCACAATAGTACAGAAGGACTTCGTGGAGCCACCAGTCAGAATCACCCTCGTGAACATTAATAAATCAGTTGTGACTCTCGTATAGGTCCATCACCTTGCTCTTGACAGATTTTCGCTTACAACTTCTTCTACTGCAGTGAATGGTTCCGGTATTTGGTAACCTGAATTTGATCACAAGGGTCCTCTTCTTGTTTTCCTTTTCCCTTATGATCAAATTCAGGTTACCAAATACCGGAAGCATCCATGCAGAAAGCAGACAACAGTGCGGCCTAACAACTAAGTACTCTGTAAATTGAAGGTGAACACGACCCGCCGCGTTGAGCAGCAGCAACAGTGAGTACCACTTCTGTAGGCGACAATCATATTTCTATTACATCACTACACGATCCCGACGGGAAACAATGGATTGAGTTTGAGCGCCAGTATAACTGATCGTGAAATGAGACTCCCAACAAGCAATTTGAGAAGTGAAGATATGTTCTTGATTCATATTAGGAATGAGTCTGTTTTTAAAAAATACTGCTTGTATTATTGCAAATGCGTATGCAAAAGCAACGAGCTCCTGATCATGAGCGTTAATAGATGAAATTTTACTACTGTAGTTTAGTAACTATTATTTCACCCTGCAGGTTCATTGACCCACTGCACCATAGGAGGTTTCAGTGAAAACAGCCTTCTCGATTTTTATTTGGTGCAAGTAGGTTTGCCGTTGCGCGATGGCAAAAATTCCATTCTTTCACCGTTATCAGTGTGGAAAAACAATAACGGTACAACTAGCGCAATCTCTAGCTTTTTCGTTCAAGTCTGATGATTTCTTGAGGGGTCAATTACTCGTTAAAGATGAATGAAACTAAATCATGATCAACATTGTGATCTACCTACAAATCCTTACCAGGAGGTAGATGTTCCTCAATTATGGATCACGAAGATCAACGAAAAATTAACATTAATAAAACAAAATCACGACCAAATGAGGTAAAAATTATCATCAACAGCTAGCATCAGAACGTTGTTCTACTTAGTGATCTCAGAGAGTAGACCGAATGGTACTGATCTTATTTTTTGTCGGAATCCAGTAGCTCTCTTTTATAATTTCTCCCTTGGTCAACCTTCAACAAGTACAGACTCAAAAACCGACTCAAATTCAGGCCGAACACAATCACAAGGAAATAACAAGAAAAATAGGAAACGCGCTCCGTGCTTCCAGTGTTGCCACCTATCTCCTCTGAGCCTGCACAGCTCTTAGCCTATAACCCTACTGCTTTTTGGTTTGAAGTGCGTCATCAAATGAAGGAAGTTTTTTGACCCAAATAGAAGTAGGAGCATCAGCAAATAGACCATCAAGATTAAAAATCAGGCACCTTTTTCGGCAGTTTATATATATCTTTATTTATCGCGTTATACATATTTTTATTTATTTCTTTTTTAGGCTTTATATTGTTTTTTACTTTTTTATTTTTAGTAGGGTAGATCTCTATTCTCTAGAACTTCTGCATGAGGGTATTGCAGAAGAAGCAGAAGAAATTCATCTTTGACATCCCCAACGACCAGAAAAGAAGACAGCACCAGATTCTTCATCATTTCATTCGCCATTTTCCACTACCTTCAACTTGATAAGACAACGACGAACCTCCAGGAAAATTCGAGTCCATAAATGATTAACATGAAGACTGCATTGGATCATGGGAACTATTTTTCATTCAAGCACAAATTCTCGCAGCGGAGCAGGAGCTATGACTTGTGAAAGTACCATATTAATGCTCACACAGCGAGAAGTAATCGTCAACGTGATCTGTTGTTGTACGCTTTCAGAACTACAACTTGTCCACCTACAACTTGTCACCTAAGTTACATTTTTATGTGAAGACCGTCCCTGCCCGGTTACATTTTTTACATGGATAGCCAGAGTGGAACCGTGCATCCAGCGCCACCTCCACCAGTTGTTCTTAGTTAGTAGTCCGGTTTGTTCATTTATTGATGACCGTAGACGCCACACCCGACAGCACTGCTCGTCTTCTTGCATTACTTCTGAAGGAGGTAATACTCCTCCAAGATGAACTACTGGAAACTCAAACGTGTTTTTCAGTTAAGAACCTCCCAGAAAGGACTCCTGTTTGACTGTAGTCCTGGTGTGATGTCGACCCCTGATGTACAGCATCCGCATCTCCTGGGTATTGGCGAAGAACAATGTTACTAGATGTCGACCCCTGATGTACTCCCTCCTCCACTCCTTGGCGAAGAGCAATGTTACTAGGGTGCACTGACAATTGGACCGCTGGGATTTAGAGATTGCCACTCATTGTCGTGGTAAAGATAGTTCCTCTTACTCTTATTTTTCTTTACTTCTACTTCGTCTTCGTCGAGGAGTTTCTTTCATCTTCTCCAGATTCATTATGAGAGAACAGTATACCGATACGGAGTGTTCCCTTACAATGGATCACCAGAAGAAAAGAAACCCGATGCATCGTATAACAAGAAATGACGAGTTTTACTTTTATCCTTGCGGCGTAATTGAACTAGCACCTCTCCCGCGGTTGTTTGTTCATATTCCGGTTGCTCTCCCTCGTCGGCAACGTACATTTCAGGACGACTCGCGAAGACAAAAGACGCGCCGGCTAGCATTAGAGCGCACCCTAATCCATCTCGGAATGCATCCTAGGTAGGCTCTTTTTCCCATTGAAAAGCCTCTTCAGGATGCTGCCTTCCGAGGATGAATTAGTGAGAGCCTTAATTGCACCTGCGAGGTGGATATCTTCTCGGTCCATCTTTCTTGTTCGTCTTCAATAACCCCAAGGTCTATGTTAACGCAGAAGGATCGGACGGGCTTCTGCGTAGTACTGTCGTTAAGCACCAGATCCACCTCCAGAGCAGAAAGCGGAAGCTCGATATTACCTTTATTTAGCGTGTGCTAGAATGCATCTCGGTCCCCTCATCTTGACCCCTTTTACCTTGTATTTCATGAGAATACAAGGGAAAAGGGGACCAAGATGCCGAGAATGATGGACACTAAATGTTGACCATAATTTATCTTCCTCCGAGGAGCAGGAGGGCTCCTCAGACTCAGGCTCACCAGGATTCATCGCGTCATCATCATGCGCTTCTTCCCATACCCATAGACCCCCTTTGCCAAGGACCTTGTTGAAGACGACCTCCTTCTTCAATCGGAATGCTCTCGTAGTGGAAAGTTAAGATCACTGCTAAATGTTGGCCATCTTCGTGGTGTTGCGAAGTAGAAGATCTTGTAGTACTGGTACTAGAGGAGGAGTGACTTTTCCCAGCACTGGTCGTGCCGCCCTGGACCACGTGCTCAGACGAGTCAAGTACCTCCATAGTGATACGAATGGAAAAGTGGTAAAAATCTGTGGGTGGTCCCAGGTAAGCAGGTGGGACTCCTGCCTCCGTAAGGTCCAAGACGACGCGCATCACTCTCCATCGCGCCTCAGGTGGAATTTGGTAAGGACTCTCATTAGAGCTACGAGTACGAACCTCTAATATTTATAAAAACCCATGATCCCGTGAATGCTGGATGATCTCGTTAAAAAAAATACTCGCCCCAGAAGTACAACTGGCCTCAAAACAACAGCCCGAGAATCCGCCAGGTACTACCAGCAGCGCAGTCCTTCATAACGGGATCCACGTGGGTTGGTAACAAGGTTCTTTGGACCACAGCCTTAATCTCAGGAGAAACAAGCAGATCCGGCACGCCGACGCGAATGTAGCCCTCGTAGGCAGTAGGCGGAAAATACTTTCGCAGGAAGTCGGCAGGAGACTTGAACTTCATCCGTCCCAGCGTTCCTTTTGAGAAAGACGAGAGAAGGGCTGCGTATCGCGGGCTCACAGAAGCCATTCCAGGCAACCAATGATGAGGTGGAACCTCTTGTTCTTGTTCCAAAAATTTCTGATCATGCTCGTCCACCCTCGAAATTTCTGAAAAGCCGGGTGAATCAACTTCAATCCTGCTTGTTGTTGTGGTGATGGCATGATCTACTCCTTCATCGCTTCCCAGGAAAGCACGATGTTGACGGTCGTGTGCTGAGGGCAAGTCCTTTGGGTGATCGCGGAACATGTACCAGAACCTTTGTTCCAATTGATGAAGATGGTGGTGCCCTTAGGTGTTTCTGTTTCCACCCGTTTGTTCATCTGCCTTTCTCATTCTCCCTGTTGAGGAAACACAATCAAGGCAGTACGAGTACAAACGGTATTAACAGGAACACCCAACAGCACCTTTAGCGACCACCTCGCTGCCTTAAGGTTGTTCCAGTTCTCTTACTGCGATCGACAAAAAATATTTGCCGTCCCAAATTTCCGGCGTCACTTTTGTTATGGGTAGCTCCTCCTCATGAAGAAAGCCGTCCGTCCGCATTGGTTGCGGACGTTGTGTCGAACGGGCACCGAGATACAATTCGATTCCTGGTCGCAGCTGCCGAGGACCCCTGCTTCCATCAACATTTTTGTGGCACATTAAAGCGGATTGGAGGTCCACGTGTTTGTTACAACCGAGAACTCTGGCTGGAACTGGAAGTGATGCCGTCATATCCGGTGTAAGTACCGCAGACGAAGGTTTCACAAGTTGAATGATCACCACATCAACATTGTTATGAAGATGATCGTCCTCACGACGTTCACCCTTTAGGATTTGATAAAAGGGGCCTTTCGAGAGATCCAAGACGCGATCGCCAACCACGAACTGGGTGGCGCCATCTATCAGGAAAGGCTCCTCCTGGTCGTGCTGCTCCTGAGCAACATGAATCACGCCAC
Organism: Amoebophrya sp. A25; assembly: GCA_905178165.1. Classification (NCBI taxonomy): domain Eukaryota; class Dinophyceae; order Syndiniales; family Amoebophryaceae; genus Amoebophrya; species Amoebophrya sp. A25. The sequence continues at coordinate 2,305,196 of CAJINU010000001.1, read as the reverse complement.
TCCTGAAGATTGAGAAAAGTACTAATATAGGCGACTAGGGAATGTCGTTTTCAGAAGAAGGCGTGAATAACTCTAAGACGGAGACGACCACGACATTCCCTTTTCCTTCATCTTCTCAATCTCATGCTTCAGTGCCACCACGACCATAAGCATAACCTCCAACATCGTCAACATTATTCATCTTGTTCTTATTGAGGACGAGGGCGACCTGAGCCTGACACGCAAAGAAAAAATGTTCACCAGAGACCAAGGCGGGAACCAGAAGATTCTCAACGAGTACTTTTCCATGGAATCCTTGGACCAGCTTGACACGTATGGGTTCATCTGGACGACGTCCATACAACCTTGCATCCTTGAGCAGGTTCTTCGGACCACGACCGCGGCGACTGCTGGCACTGGATGATGTAGAGGAGGTTGTGCTGTCCGTAAGGTCGTGCGTGACTACAACGTTCTCTTGCTCCGCCAACCCGCCCGATGGAGAATTTGTACCACCTGTAGTACCTGTAGTGGCACGGGCCGAAATAGCACGTTGAACCACGCACCAGACAACGAGAAAAAAGTTACTGGTGATGGAAAAAAGCGCTCGGCGCCGGCGACAAAATTGCGTCCTCGTCATTTTTGTCGTGCTTGAAATTTTCTTGTTATTCAGTTACAATTTCAACATCAAAAACTTATAACGAGATAGATTGCACAAAGGGATAAACCTAGGTCAGAATAAGAGGAAAAGCAAACCGGTTGCTTTATCTAGTGCTTTGAGCGTCGCTCGACCTAAACCTTGTTCGCCTTTTTACAGGCAAAAGCCAATCAAGATTAGCAGCACAGGCACACAGCCTAACTTCAGGTAAAAAAACTTCAAGCGTCCTGTTATGGTGGAAGGAGGTTACTTAATTATTTTTTCAGATGTTTTTGTTTCACAAAAGAAGTGTCTATAAAGAATAGTCACTTTTTTACTCACAACATCACGTTTTGCTCTACTCAAATTCTTTACGATCATCAGGTTTTGCTGCACCTGTGAATTTCAGATTCAGTCGACCGAAACAAGGTCCGGACAAGGGGACCATCGAAGTTGATTCTGGTCCGTCATATGGTAACTTGAGAATGGAGGACAGAATATAGAAGAAGATATCTGCATAGACAGAGACGATACTAGATTGATAACAGGTGGAGCACGAGGAGAGGGAGACCACTACAACTATAAGAAAACCGGAACAATTTTTGGATGTTGAAGTAGAGATCCACAAAAGACGTTGTAGTACAACTCTGACGATCTTCAACGCTCAATTTTACACTTGATGCGCATGCGCAGTCGCTTCACCACTGAGACTGAGGATGATGGACAAGTAACCTCCTTCCCATTGATGTCAAAATTGACCTTCTCCAGCATAATTACAGCTATTTCTGATCCTTCCAGACGCAGACCTAGACTCCCTCCCATCTCTTTTGAAGACGAGGTCGTCTTTATTCTCTTGTAGTTCGGGGACAAGTCGGGACAAGTCTACAAACTAGCCTTTGGTCCTTGAAAGGACTTTTGGTGGAGGTCACCTCCCACACCAGCCAGCCTATGACGATCCGTCACTTGTTTAGGAACCAACCCATGATCCCCTCCTCGTTCGTCCACCCTATGAAGTTGCAGCTTTTGCTCTTCTTGAAGCCTTTCACGGCTGTCAACTACAAGCTGCTGAGTTCTTGCCGCTATTTTGTAGAAGTACTCATCTCGATAGCCCGTTAATCGCGCCAGTCGAACCATACTAAGCAGTTGGCCTGGCGAATGTAAGACTTGACCGCGTCGAAGTACCCTCGAGTGCGATCTTGCTAAGAAGGGCACGATCTCTTGAAAGGTTTGCATATCCTCGACGAGCATGTCCGACCCCTTGCCATAACTATCAACATGATATGAGTCTAGTCCCCGAGAAGAACCAGAACCACCTCCAGATAAACAATACTGACGCAAGCGCAGGTAATGCTGTAGGGTAAGATTTGTGAGGCGTTGGAGCATATATTCTCCATTTCTTTTTTCGAAAAGTAGTCCCACCCTTTTGTCGAGCCTGCGGCCGTCAGTGGTCAGGAGTCTTTGTTCCGTAGATACTCGCCGCGCGATCTCAGCCACGAGAACCCTACGTATTTGCAAACCTGGGTCCTCCGAATACTCATTTAGCTTGAAAGGAAGTTCTACTTCGTTTTGTTCGTTGGAATCGACGCTCCCATATTTAGCTTTACTACCTGCGTCAGCGTCAGCGTCCTCACCCTCACGTGGGAGTAACAATGAGTCCCGCATGTTCACCAGCGTCGCTTCGGTAATGTCAATCAGTCCGGAAAGAGGGATTCTGCTTTTATGCGCTTGCATATAATACGACAAAGACGTGATGACTGCTCTCTTTAACTTCTCTCTACTGCTTGAGCTTGAGGCTTCTTTTTGCCGCAAAACGAGTCGCAGAGCAGGGCGTAAGACCCTATGAATGTCGCAAAACCTCAGGATACTCTTCTGGAATGTGGCAGATATTTCTAGTGGGTCCGTGTTGGTCTCCTCGTCGGCAATTCTTTTTGCCATTTCAGTCAACCTGACATGCGACTCGAGTTTCGGATTTGGGGAGTAGAAGTTACCTTTACTTTTCTTGACGATAGCAGCACCACCTGCGCCGACATCTCTATCTTGATTTCCCTGCTCCTGTAGTTGTAGTTGACCTAAATCTTCATTATCTTGGTTCCCCCTTGTTCTCTCCACTTCATCATCGACGCCAGATGAAGCAGAACAACCCTTTCCTGTTGCACTGAAACATGGAAAGCCGCTTCGCTTCAGAATTTGCCAGAGCAGAGATGTGTCTAGGGCGTCCAGATCGAACAGCCCTTCCACTAGATCTGCGATTTCGGCTGAATGCTCTAGGTCCAGTTCTATCAGATATTGCTGACAGACTCTAATATTCGCAATACGGTGAACGTTGAGGCCACGCGTCTGGAGATCAACATTTAGTACACCTTCTTGAGGATCATGATCCACATGCACATCTTCTTGGTCTTCGTAGGTGGCATCTTCTTGCAGCAGCTCCTGAGGACCCGATTTCGTACCGTGTTGTTCCGACATCGAAAATGTCGAAAGAGACGGCTCTTGGTCCTCTACTTTAGGAGGACCTCCACTTCTAGTACTTGTTGTACCGTGTAGTTCCAACATGATAGGCTTATTTCTAACACGGTTCGCAGCTTCGCGCAACCTGCCCACCCGATTAGCCCGTTCAAGATTGCCTAAGCCTCTCACGATCTTCACGAAATCTGCACCGGAAGCATATTCGAATGGTATGCCTGCCATTCTCCATAGGCGCTCAACAAGCTCGGGATTTATTTGCTGTGCGGGGAATCGTGGCGTTTGTTGTTCCTTGAGGACAATGTTGCTCGGTCGTGGTGCTCGCAAGGCCAGCTGCTTACGAGATCTCTTACTTTTTCCTGTCTTTCCTCCAGATGAAAGAACAACCGAAGCGGGAACAGAAAAATGGTGAAGGGTTCCTTTCTTCAACATCTTCTTCAATATTCTGAGCCGCCTGGTAGCTCTATTTGCAATACTTGTGCTGCCCAACAAAGGCGCACTTGCAGCGCCTGCTGCAGAGCTAAGAAGATACACCAGCTTTGCGAATTCATTTGGTCTAAGTTGTGCACGATCGCTTGCCAGAAGCCCCGATCGCAATTCGCGCTCCAAAACACTCCACTTGCCGTTACGCGCGAATTCGTCGATTTGAGCTAGTTGCTCTTGTACAGCGAACACCGTTTCCCCGAAATTGTCACGCTTTTGCCGTAGTTGGGAAACCGCTTTTTGTACCAACCGAAGCCCTTCCCTCCATGCGGTGAAGCGATAGAACGGGTAATCGGTTAGGACGCCAGCCTTATTTCTGGAGCAGATGCCTTTGCCTTTCACCTGCTTATTGGTCGATTTCATTAGATGACCCCTGCAAATCGCGTTGTTCCGTTGCTGGAGTGCGCCACGCCTCGCGACAGACACGCGGTGTCCGCCTCTTGCTCCTGTGCGCGGCATGTCTTGTTATTTGCATGGGATGAAGCGGTAGCAGGAGGGAAGGCTTTATTTTAGAAGAAAGGACTTTCTTCAGTGACAAACATTAAAGATTTTTCTACTTATTTCAAATTCAATTTCAAATTCTTTTAAATACAATACAATTCGCACTAGTTGAAAAATAAAATCAACAAAGAACCTCCTCACGAAGAAATACAGAAAGACCACAACTAGTTCGATTTTCAATTTCATCTGTACAATCGACTCACAAAATTCATTGCGTCCCGACTAGTACATCGTTTCAGCCAGAGGAGGTGCTTTGGAAACACCTTTGCTTTGTAGTTGTCCGTCGACTAGCTGCACTTTTTTTCAAGTTCAACCCTAATATTTAATAACTTTTTCTCCAGTGCATCAAAAATTACTTCCATCCATGATGATGTGCTTTCATCGCGTCGTTGCAATGATACAACATGATGATGCCAGCATCTTCGGGCCTCCATGGCGTGTTGGTCTCTCAGAACGCGAGAACTCAAATCAACAAAAAAGCTGGAGACAGCATGAAGGACCCACCACAGCAAGCAGATAACTGAGGAACTAACTTTCATTCATTCATTCATGTACCTGTTCGCGAGGTGTTGTCTAGTGCATGGGTTTGCATTGGAGGGATTAATTAGGATTTGTTTTTTGTTGGGGCTTCTCAATGCTTTTTTTTATGTATATGAAGGTTAAGTTTTAGTTTTAGGTTAACAAAGAGAGAAACTCTTTCCACTTTTTCGTTACTTTTTTGACCTCTACTTTTTCTTGCACTTCCTCATGTGTCTCTTGAGTAGATCTATCCTTTTTGATCTTGCCAACATCGTCATCACTTCTTCGTCAAACTCTACTTTCCATTTTTCGCACTTGTGACATCTCAGGCATTTCTTCGTTCGTTCTTTGCAGCGCAGAATTGTCGGGATGTACAGTTTGTGCAGCTTGACGCCTGGCCCAGGGTAGTACTTTCCTGTCGTTGGATGTATCGCGTGCTGCTCAGGTCTGTATAAGTTCTGAACGCTTCCAACTGCTGCGCGAGTCGGGGTGGACTTGATCACAACCTTGTACGATTTGGTTGGTTCATTGGCTTGGTGAGCTTGTTCATGTTGCTTCATCGATCCGTACGAGGTAGCAAAACGCATGTCACATATGCGACACTCATATCGCTCGGGATGTTTCTTCCTTGTCTTGAGTTTCGGCCCTGCCGATTTTAACCTCCAGAAGCAGACGCCTGATCCTCTTCTTTGCTTTTGCTTCTTCAGTGCGTAATCCCCTTGCGCGTCTTGCTTCGCTACCTTCCTCAATGCCTGCGCTAAAGGCTCAACTTTCGGTTCTGCGACAGGGTGCTCATGTTCAAAGTGAGCCATTAATGCGTCGGCTCTCACCTCAGGACTGGACAGATCCCATTCATTTTGCGAGAAGTTTTTCGTCCATCTCCAGTCGCACGAAGGGCAGTTACCTGCTGCGTGAGGCATTTTCCTTATCCTAATCGCTTTAGTGCTGATCGAACTAGCAGCAGTGACCATGTATAATGGTGAGTCTCGTGCAAATTCTAGAAGAGTTCCTTTTTCCCCCGGCAGAACCATCTTGCGCAGCGACTTTATTTCCGAGCAAAAGCCACCACATGTAAACGCATCTCCCGTGTATGCTTCCCAGCCTTCTTCTACCGTGCCCACGTGTTTGAACTTCATAGCTGTAGAGCCCTGCTTGAACGCGCGCACCTGATGTAGCCAGACTGGGCCTGAGAAGCTAACTATGGCGGTCCCTCTTTGTTTTTCGTTTCCCTGCTTTGTGTGAATTATGGCCACCTCACCCGATTCGAAACATTGGGGATTTATGACTACCCCTGGAATCGCCGCACTGTGCTGCTCACCTCCTTGTAGCGACTCTAAGGTCGCCGACGCGCCGCCGGTGAGAACAAATGTAGCTTCTATTGTCTTTTTATGTAGCGAAGCGTCAGCTACTCCTTGTTCGTTGTTTTGCCAAACCTGAAGCTTTTCCACATGTTCTACTTTCTGTGCAGCCGCTGCTGTGCTTCGCGACTTTCCTTCGAGATGTTTGCACAGCATTTCGCCCCAGAGCTGCTCTTTTTCCCACTGTGCGCTCCCGTGAGAAGTCCACTCCTCTACTGTGCTGTAGATAAAGGCAGCGCGGGTCGCTAGATAATAAAACTGCTTTCTTTCCGCATAGCGTTCTAGTTCCTTCGCTTCATGGCCTTTTTGTTCGCTTTCACTCAACTCTTCCTGCTGCGCTTCCTCTTCTTCTTGCTGGCAAGGCTGAAGTAGAGACTCTATCATAGCTGGCGAGAGTCCGCATTCTCGAGTCAGATGCCGCGCTACCTGATCCTGTAACGAGTATACCAGCCGCTCAGAAGGGGGGACATCTTTTTCGTCAGCTATTGTTCTTAGGTAAGCTTCTCGCCCCGGAGAGATCGCCGACTGCTCCGGAAAAAACTGCCCTAGTATTGCTGAGCGCTCCAAAGATGAGGACTCCGCCCGCAGTACGTGGCCCCAATGTTTGACCTTGATGTATTTGAAGAACGCGGACAAAGGAGGGATCCGCATCTCTTTTAAGATTTCAGACCTTCTCACTTCACCTCTGTGATATCTCCACAAGGGGTGCCTGGATAGCTTTGCCGCCATCAGTGCTTCAACTTCTGCAAGCTCTCTCACTTCTGTCGGTAGCGTTGCCCTTGCTTGCTGGCCAAATGACATGGTACTGCGTACGCATGCCATCAGGAGCTGCCCTCGCACAGATGGTCCAACACCGCCAAGCCCAGATAACCTTTTCCTCATCGCAAAAAGGCTCGCCAACTAGAAAGAAAGCTAATGTTTCAAACAGACACCCCGTAGGGCGGAAGCTCAGGAAGTAAAAGTAAACACTCTAAGAAGACAACTAAAAGGAAGTAATTACTCAATATCACTTTAGTTCAACCTTAAGGAAGAAGAGACAGCAATCACTACTTCGGTCTCCATGGCTTGTTGGTCTCCATGGCTTGTTGTTCTCTCAGAACACGAGACCTCGACGTCACAAGAGAACCGTGGCGCACGACAGAAGACGTCATAAAAGGATGGAGAATCGAAGATGAGAAGCCAGCATCAGTTCGTCACCATTTCAATCAAAACATCCTTCGAAGACGTTGTAAAAAAATCAAGTCTCAGTGTGGTCATTTTTCATTCAGTCATTCACGCTGCCGAAGCAACAATTTTTCCTTTTTTGTGAGAGAATAAGCGTTGGAGTAGAGCGAGAAGAACGTAGAAACATCAATCTTCAACAATCCATCCCACGACTTTGTTCTAGTAGTCTGGTAGTATGCGGATACTACACAAATGCGCAGAAACACACAAATTTAGGTGCTGGCATTAGCTTTAGCATAGCTGCGAAAGCAACTGAGGGTCAACAATCGTTGTTATTTCACACCTTGGTTGTATTGAAGATGGGCGTCGTGGAAAAACTTCATCTAAATCATGAAGAATATCATGATCGAAATTATGAAGAACATCTAAATTATGAAGTTGAACATCATCTAAATTATGAAGAACATCTAAATTATTATGAAGAACATCTAAGTGGAAGTACATCGCATTTCTATTTGAGGTTGTTGTAAGTCGCGCTTAGTCTTCCGATTTGTTTTGCAGTCGTAATTGCATCACGCAGCTGAAATTGGGAGCTTCTTGCTTCGACGTCGTTATGAAATACAAGCCATCATAATTTTCATTTTTTACACACTCACGACGCTCTTTTTATGTCCTTCTACAACAAGAACAAATGCTGTTCCAGAACAACTATATAATTTAGTATAAAAAAAGGCATGCCTATGCCAGAAACTTTCATCGATATGATTCAAATTTCCTCCGTTGTAAAAATCGTCGTTCTACAAAAAAGCATTAGATACTTACTAACCGTTTTTGTCTTCAGTTTTCTTCTGACTGCAATACTTGGGTAAGCGTAAGCCACTCCGTAGATAAGGAATAGCGCGAAAGAACCACAAAGGGTTTGGAAGACGTCGCACAATTTTTATGTAGGTTGAGAGAGTAATTTTCCCCGTGTCGATGTTCTTGTCCTACTTGATTGGTGTAAGTAGTAAAAGAAACAAGAACAAGTACTATTGATGCATACAAATAGTTCAACAAGTTCAAGTTCATCTAGTGCATCTATCTACTTTACGGTGTTTTATATTACGATATGACCCATTCTCGGAGTCTATCCGATTTAGCTTGGGCTGCTTTTAGTGCTTGGATATGAACCCGCAGAAGTCCAGTTTCTTCTCTGACGATACTCTCAATATTCGAGGATTCTGATGAAGATGATTCACCAGTGCTGCTTGTAGTACTATCGTCATCTTCAACTGCATTGATGTCCTCGTCCACCTCCAGCGACGCTGGTACTGGTTCTACTTCTACCGTTCCTTCGTGCGTCATCATCCCACCTTCTTGTTCCTCAGTTCTCTGAGACTGAATCGGTCCTCTACTACTGAGGTACTCGATCGAAGAATTCAACATATCCGCGGACTCCGATCGCGATGCGGCTTCATGTTCTTCTCCATCTCTGACTTCTCGTCTCCTGACGTAGTGGTCTGCGGAAGACAATAGCCCGCGTCTAATTAGAGGTAGGCTTTTGGTGCTCGCTTACCCCGCTTGTTATGCCTTTCCCCCTTAGGAAAGGCATAAAAAGCGGTAAGAAAAGCACCTTTAACCTACCCTTAATCTAAGGGAACTACGAGGACCTCCGTAACGACCGTGGTTAGGCTGCTCGTCGAGCACTCTCGCATGATTTCTGACGACAAGTTCCGCCCTTCTTCCTGCTGGTCGTCGTCCTCTGCCGATTAGATCCATTCGCTTTAGCAGCTCAGCAATGGCCCTGCTGCAGGCATCGATCTGCTCTCGCTGTTCCTGGTAGATGTCGTGGAAAGCACAGAGCAAAGGGGTCAACGTTTCGCTCGCTTCCGAGCATGTTGCGGCAAGATGTCCAATAGCTAAGGCATTCAGAAGGTAGTATTTTTTGCGATCAACATTTTTACGATGAAGAACCGCACGACCACCAGAAGTCGTACAACAACTACTAGTCGTGCTGGTGGAGGAGCTTGTTGGGGTTACAGCATGTTCTTGAGCATGCTCCCTTTTTTCCACGTCTTGATATAATTCCTGGCAAACATCAAAAGTACACGCATCAGGCGACTTTCCGCCTCCAGGTAAATAAACGATATTCGCCAATAAGACACTCAGTGGAAATATGCCTTGGCAACTACTCTCCTCGTGGTCCTGTTCGTGCTGGGCCTCAGAAGTCTTTTCCATCGTCATCGTAGCTTCGCCTCCTGAAGATGTGTCGTCCTCTTCTTGGTGATTCTTGGTTACGTTCTTCAAGTTCATCATCCTTACAGCATATTTTGCATCTTCTTGTAGTGTGTCACGTCTTGACGCCACGTTATGCCGATTACCATACGCATTCATGGTCAAATAATGAGCACTCACTTGGCCCTCTTGCGTGTTATCGTTCTTAATCTCCTCTTCGTGCATGTTGTGGTCGTTCTTCCTGTTCATCTGCTCTGCTTCTGCTGCAGCAGGAGCATCCGCAGGTTGATTATCTTGAAGTATAGTGGGTCTTACTCGTGTTCGTGCCTTACGTCTGTTTCTACTTCCTGCCAACGAGAGCTGCAAGGGCCACTTCGGCAAGGAAATATAGCGGCGTGAAAACCTTGTACCTACACGACTCGCAGGAGTTACAACATGTTTTTTGATGGTAGGAGTATGTGGTGAGTCGTGATTTTTGGAATTTGTTCGAGAACTACTTCTAGACGAGCACGAGCTACTTGAAGATGTACAGCGAAGAAACTCTTGTTGCCATCCCGTTGAGAGAGGTCGAGGAACCATCACGTCAATGTCCTCTGCTTTTCCACCACCTATCTGCTGGTCATCTTGCACAGCACCACTTTTTCTTATCTGCTGATCATCTCGTAGCAGAGGAGCACCACTTGTTCCACCACTTCTATCGTCCTCCCCCTGGTCAGCTACAACATCACTACTACATGGCCACGGCGTGCCAATCAGCAACTCCATTCTGTATTTCAACCTACTCAATAATGCGGGTTCCTGTTTTGCATCAGATCTTTGCTCCAATATTGGCGAGAGCGGGAGAATACCATGCGGATGTCGCTGAAGCTGCGACGGCGACGATGATGTCCATCTATCTTCTTCATGTCTATCTTCTTCATGTCTATCTTCTTCATGTCTATCTTCATCCTGGGAGGTCGTGTCTGCCAAAATCGGCTGCTGTTCGTCCCTGGTTACGCTGCAGCCCTTCGTTCTGGCTCCGAAGACGACACGAGCAGGACCCGAACAAAGTAGACCACCAGCAACGGCTTTTACACGCCGAACTACGGTATGCAGTGGTCTTCGTCGACCTTCGCTTCTTCCTGCCCTTCTCATCTTGCTATGGTATTAATTATATCGAAATCCAGATAAAGACTTTTGATGAAGTCGTGAAGACTTATTGATGATAGAAAGACGAAAGCACAAGGAGCACCGAAGCAAAAAATGTGCACTACTTATAGATACTCACAGACAAAACTACAACAAGAGCGCGTCCTTGTCTTGCAGACGCATATCATGTTCATGGCGTCATGTCATGAAGATACCTAGTGCGACGTCTTGACTAACGTTATTGAGGCCGTTCAGCCACCCTGTACCTGGCTTCTGTTGTTGAGATAGACTATCAAGTATAACCAAAAGTAGCCACGGCAAGAGACTGAAGGTGAAGAGTCATCTATCCACTGCAATGGTTACACTATTCATTCATATGATCGACCCTGGCACTTTTTTGTTGTTGCCTGGGTCTACAATTTCCCGCGATAGTTCCACTCAATTACCCCGCGGGAAGCCTGAAGCACAAGGGCCAGGCACAATCTTAGCCTTCTCATCTTACACTAATGATCTGCACACTGAGTAAGGATTTCGGGGAGTTGCGATTGTAATTGATTGACTTGCACGTGGACCATAGTTGTACCATGAAGATAAGTGAGTTGTCATCTACAACTAGTACGTAATAGTCTCACACCTAGTGGAGGATTTGCGCAACAAATTCTTCATCAAGAATGTCAAAACTCAAGAAGAAGTTCAAATTTCGAATCTCAAAATTTCATGAATTCTCGAATATTATTGATTATAAGCACTTTGAACGCAATTCATTTCCAGACACGAGTATTTTGATATCAGTCAATGCTAATCTTGAAAATAATGAATGGCTGAGAAATGTTGATCCTGACGGGTCCGACATAAGTTATAGACACATAAGGTCAGAGAAAAACATCGTCCAGAAGGGAGAGGGACCGAAGCAGCCTCAGTCAACATGATGAGAGTGATCATTTATACGCTTTTAGAGACCATGCCCAAGGACGTCGATCTGGAAAAAGTATATCAGCATAAAATCTAGATCTACAACTTCTACATACGAAATCAAGGTCAGCAGACCCATATCAGTCAACGACCGAACAAAAGACGCGCTGTTAGTAGAATGTGTCCTTCTATCTAAGAACAACATCGTGCGTATTGGCGAACGTTGCTCCGTGCACATCAAGATCAAGTTCGTCAATGGCGTCGCCAGATTCTGCTTCGCTTTCGCTAATATAGTGCTGGTATTCTTCACGACTACATCGTTTTATGTTGGCAGTGGATTTTCTTCGCAAGACAACAAGTAATATTATACAATGATGAAGAATGCCCCGCCTTAATATTCCAAAACTAAAATACAACTGGCTGCTTTCTCCAAAACTATATCATAATCACTTCGGCTTTCCTGGTTTTTGATTAGAGCGAGCGCTTACTGTTTTGCCTAGTTCCTTTCTTGATGTTATCTCGTTTATTCCAACTTTTCTTTTACACGACGTCCCTGCCAACCAGTACCACTACCAGAAAGTGAAAGTCTTTGTCTTCTGTTCGATCTACTGATTGAAGGCATTGAGAACAGCTTGTTCGTCTCAGATCTTCTTCACTTCATCTCCAGAGTAGAAAGAAAAACAATATATCTATGTATATATAAGGGGATACAATAATCTACTCATTTGCGCGGTCTCTTCGTAGTTGTTCTCCCTTGTACTTGTGAAGGAAATTTGGCCAAGACGCATGATGAGGGAGGACTAGACGCTGAAGATTATAAGCTTAAGGACGATTATATTTCACGTGCCTGGAAAAAACAGTTGCAGCAACGTGGTTAGTGTCTAAAACGGCCATTTTTTAAGGGACAATACATGTTTTAATTTTTCATCTTGCTTACTCCCACACGTACTCTGTCTTCGCGAGTTCCGGATGTCTACACTGTCTACCCCCCTTTCGCGCAACATAATCGTCCGCGCCTTGTTCCATTTTGAGAAAATCCCTCATTTTCACTCCCGTTATCTGTTCAATACGCTGACAGTAAGCCAGAGTTTGTAAACGGCGCCGCACCTCGTGTTGCGAAACGATGTTAGAGGTCGAGTTAGGGTCCTGGAGAGCGGCAATCCCACGCTCCATGTTCGTCAATAAATCAATCGACTGTCCGTCGTCAGAGTCCGTCACGCCAATACCGAAGAATTTAGATCTGTCCGGCAGTTCCGGTACGTTGTACGGCCGGGGTAGGCTGCGGACCGAGGGCGGGTAGCGCCGCTCCAGAAAAGTGTTGGATACGTCCTTGATCTTCTTGCACGCCACGCTGCTGTGGTTCGTCTTGCCGTAGATCCACTCCTGAAATAAGCCTGGGGAAAAATTCACCGGAAGATTGTACCCAGGGGTGGGGTCATAGAGGGGAGTAGGGGTTTTTGTGCTAGGCTTCGCATCACGTTCAGGATTTTCTTCATTATCTGGAATTTTCTCGAGTAGCTGATCTTGGTGTTCCAGCTCTTTGCAACACGGATGAAATACGGTAGTCCTGGAGGTTCTTTGCTCCTGAATGAAACTCCAAATTTCAGGGCAAGAAGGAATCGCTGTTGTTTCTACTTCATGATCTTCCCTACTTCCAACAATCCTTTCAAATACAGAAATTTTTTCGCCGAAGATGCCGAATTGCGGAGCCGTCATGTCCAGCACAAATGTTTTCTCCCGCCCGTCTGCAAAAATCTGGAAGGTGAGCCAGGTATGGACCGTGCTCCAATTATTCGAACCCTTGTTAGCCTCGTCAGGAGCTTTTCTCCATGATCTTGGTCCCCTCATCTTCTGGACCCCTTGTTTCCCCTTGTATAGGCCACGAGAATACAAGGCAAAAGGGGGCCATGATGCCGAGAAAGATGGACACAACTACATGTTGACCATAACCTTGGATAAATCAGCGTCCGACGTCAGATCCGACCTTATTTCCTTCGCCATGCCATCCTGGCTGACAAAACTTTCCGCTCCCGAGCTGAAGTGCGTGCAGAGTTCCACTTTTCCCCACAGGGTCTCCGGCACGAAGCAATGGCCGCCAGAAACGATCCGGACGTTGTAGACGAGTTTGTCGCGAAAAGTAAAGACGATCTGCGGCTCAAACTGGTTCAGTAAATCGCACAACGCGAAGCAGACCTCGTTGCACTTCCGAAGAGAGAGCACCGTTGACAAAAGCTTGTGCGCTTCCTCGTACCCGCCAATGGATTGCTCGAGCTGTTTCGAGGTAGTTAAGGAGAAGGAAGAGCTGCTTCGACTAGGTCTAGGTGTGTAATGTCTTGTTTCAGAGCCTCTTTGCGAAGACGTTTCCTCTTCTTGTCGGTGTCCTTCTCCCTCGGCTTCAGTTCCACTCTGATGATCACTTGTTCCATCGACTTCGGCATGAAGACGACGTGGTCGTCGAGGACCTGCAGGAGGGGGAACATCGTAATCCTCCACTGCGACTCCACTGCAAGAAATGACTTCCGTCTCCGAGGCATAGACTTCGCGAAGAGAGTAGGACTCCACCGTCTCCCCCGCGGCTGCGGGAATGGTTTTTCCCACCACTTTCCTGATCTTCCGCACGTCGAATTCCCACGGGTAAAAATCCTGGTTGAAACTGCTTTCTGCTTGATCATAATCGAGCGGCAGCGGGTTGTGGAAGCACAGGTGCAGCGTCTCCGGCTTCTCGTTCGCTGCACGGGTTGCGGGGTTGAAAACTTCTTGCCCGCCGCGGGTTGTCTGTCTAGGCACGCCGGCGAACTCCCGAGACAAAAGTTGCTGTAGCGCTTGCGGTCCAGCATTCTTCAGTTGCTCTTCTGGGAGGTCTAGCGGCTGGCCTTGCTCCGTAACTAGGGCGATCACTTTCGACATTGCCCGCAGCCCTGTCGCTTGCTGGAACATCAGAGAAGTGGAAGTAGAATCTTCAGAAAACGTCGGTATCAGGTCTTTCATTGTGTCTTTTCCAGTCGCTTTGACCAGTAGCAAATTATGCAAAAACAGATCCAAGTGGTAAAAGGGTCTCTCCGCTTCCACTCCCGCGAATTTCGTCTTCGTTCCTCCGAACTTCAATGTCTTCTCTTGCCATTGTCGAACTTTCCCCCTGCGATCTTGCCAAAGCCGCACTTGTAACCTCACGAGCTCGGTTTTTTTCTCGTACGAAACCTCGTCGACGTCGAGGATCTGCTTCTGCGTCGTGCACAAATTTCTATCGTACTCTACTTCCCGGTTTTGCAAAGTCGGGCGCCACACGTAGAGGAGCTCAGCCGTTGCCTCAGCTGCAAACTGCTGAAAGTCGATACGCGGCACCGCACATTTCGGGACGCGACGGAGATTCTCAGGTTTTATTTTCTTCACGTGAAGGTAGCTGGCATTTTTGTAGTTTTTTTTCTCTTCGGCTGAACTACGCGGCTTCAAAAATCCAACCGCAACGGCAACCCGTTCCGGTTGGGCATTCAACACCGTTTCTTGTCGCCGCGTAGAAGTAGCTTCGGCTTTAGAGGTTTCATCACCTGCTGAGGCAGAAGATATTGACGAGCCACTGATGACCACTTGCCCGAAGTTTCCATTCAATTCTCTCGCGCCCTGCAACCCGTGGATCTCCACATAGTCTCCGTCCTGGAACATCATGGAGAAGTCTGTCTTTTGCAAGACTGAAGTCACCTCCTTTGCTCCTCGTCGCGCCTCGTCATCTTCAAACTCATCGGGAGATAATGGCTCCAAATTCTCCGGTTTGAAAGCCTTGCGAAACTGTTCTGCGTTCAAAATGCCGCGACCAGGCGTTGCCAACGCGCACACAACCAGGTACCGGCCCGCTGCATGATCGCCAAGTTTCCCGTCCACGCGCCCGACGCATCCATTAAGGAAATGGAGTTTGTCCGACTTCAAATTCACCACACGCACGTACTGGTCGGTGTGGAACAGGGCATCGGTCTTGCCACAAATCGAGGTTGTTGAAGCGGCCATCCTTCTGGGATTTTTTCAACGGCGCGTAGGCGTTAGGTGGATAGTGGCGATTTCATTCGGCAACATGATGTCACTAAGACATACCAACACATTTAAGTACTTACTTCATTTATTTTACTGTCCTCACAAGCAAAATCACTGAGTCTGAGAGGAACAACTTTATTCCTATCATCTAACTCAAGAGCGTTGTACGAACTTCTACGCGTCTAAGTAATCTAGTACTCAAGTGAAAAATTTCAAAAAAATCAAATCCACGAATCCGATGAATCAATAGTCGAAAATTATTGATTCTAACCATTTTTAGTGCAATTCATTTCCTGACAAGAGCATTTCTTGGCGCATTTTTTTCATATCAATCTCAATTTAATCAGCTAATTTCCATGAAACAAGTTCAGAAAATGAGAACATCGATCTGCAGTGTATCATGATACAACTGAAGCACTTCCTGATCATGCTGTGGTATGTTCTTGTGTGTCTTCTATCACACGCAGAAGCTGGTGCGTCGTATATGTACTGCAGAAGATGATGACTTGTCATTGCTGTTCTTCAATTGTTGCTTCGTTCTGCAGACAGCATCATAAAAATAATGCGTCGTGATGCTTCGTCGCTTCTTGACTGAATGTGATGGAAAAGTCTTCTTTTCTTTTGATTGTTGAATCTGCTTGGTTACAACTGCCATCGTTGTGATTGATCTCGTTGAAAATAATCTAGGACTAGGTCTAGTACGTCAAGAACGGGCAATTAGATCGCTAGATTTTTGGATGTGTTTTTATCAGTGTCGAAATACACAAAACTGTTGTGCTTTCTACACCTACTCCTAAAAATTCTTGTTCTTCTATTTGTTCATCTTCATGGTGATGAAAAAATTGGATATCTTTTCCGAACCTCCGCATCGACCCACCCGATCCCTTTGTGGGCTGAGTCTACATTGGGCAATATACCGCATTTTTGTCGCTCCAAAGGCACACTTTCTCGTCGCTGCTCCATGATCATTGTCTTCTGCAACTTGGTTAGAGATGAACTTCCTTCCTCTCGCTCCACTTCCTCCTGGTAGAAGATGTCGAGCACCGACGCAGAAGCGTCTTGTGTTTCTACTAGTACTTGAGGTAGCTTTTGGGGTAGTTCATCATCTCGCACCACCGTCCCCTTGTCTTGTTTAGTCGAAGCAGTGGCAGAAGATGCAGCAGCAGAAATTTCTTCCGCGATTGATCTGCGATTTTCCGGAATTGAGGCGTCCCAGTCGCCACGTCCATAGAGTGAGTAAGCAGCGCCATCTAAGAAATGGATCAGTTTGATTTAGAGCGCGAAACAATTATCTTTTCTTGGCTTCATTTCTTCAGAATCTTCTTAAGTGGAAAACCGAAGAAAAATATGTACATGAGCGTTGCAAATGAATTGCATCAAGCCTTAATTGATTTCGTCTAGACTACCGGTCCATCCTGGCCAGTTGACAAAGTGATTGTGTGGCTCAAACACGAACCAACGGGGGACAGGTGGAGGGTGCCAGACATGATCCACCTCGGAAACATGATTTTTTGGCTTTCCTTCTTGTGCTCCTTGTCCTTGTTCCCCACTTTGACTTTCGTCACCAGGAGCAGCATAACCATTACCATTTTCACGCTCACCTCCGAGGTTTGGATTGTGAGCTGGAAAGGAAACTTTTTCTGTGTAATTCAAAAAAGCGGACATTGCGCGTTGGTCGTGCTCGTAGGGGTGCTGGTATAGCCACACGAGCAGCTCCCACAGCCACCGGGTCATTGTAGGAGTGCTCTTCAGGAAGAAAAATCCGTTGCAGATACAGTCGGATTCGAATGCGTAACTAATCAACATTTCGTATGGAGGATCTCGCGATGGTGCTGCAGCGTCCTTGTGGTTGTGGTGCACCAACATTTCCATACCAGAATTCTTCTGACGCAGCTCTTTCCAAGCGGACTGATACCATCCAGATCGACGTCCTTCTTCCGTCAGCGCCGACAAGGCGTCCCCGTGGAGTGGGTAAAGTCCAACGTCGGTCCTTTGTTTCCAGTCCGCATACTTTATCGAGAAATCCCATTTGTCATCAATATCCCCGTCACCTCCTCCACGCGTCAGCGCTAGCACCGAATCGGACGGGTCTTGTACGAGAAACAAATCGAGATCAAGCCAAAAGACGTCAATGCCCAACTGCAGGGCCAGAAGCACGATCGTGAACTTGTTCAGGCTTGAAATCGACTCACCCTCCGCACATCTTCCGGGATAGCCTAACTCCGCGTTCTGCTTCTCACACTCAAGCAAGGTGTCGCGATCGAGACACAGAAAAAGCATCGCGTCCTGCATCCCCAAAAAGTGTAACCGCTTCACCCAACCTCGCAGATACTTACGGTACTTGCAATGGATGAAAGGTACGACGTGAACAAGTCAAGGTACTAGTTGGGACTGACCACGAGAGGGGACAACATACATTACATCGTCACTCAACATGATCAGTTGCGTTCGAAGTAGTACATACTTTCAATTGGAAAGCATCACGAACGTCGTATGAATGTTTAATGAAGAGGACGTTGTTCTTGAGCAATTGTGCCTCCAACCGTAACATATACGAACGACATGTAGGCGAAGCGTCGGTTCTGCATGCCAATGCCAACGATCTGCCTGACTTGCTCTACGAAAACTGGTCGCCACCCATAGTGTTCGTGTTTGAGCGAAAATCGATGTCCCGCAAAGAACTTGCTTCTGGCTTTTTGTTTTCTTGTCTCGAGCAGGCTGCGAGTTGTCTCATGATCTCTTTTTTCAATAGTTACTTCGGTGAGTATGTAATCAAGCAACAAGACATGCTCCCGCTGCTGAAGCTTCTTTTCATCTCCTCCACACGCGGCTCGTTGTATGACGGATGATGACGCTTGATGCGTAACAAGATTTGGAGGACCACTTGCTGGTTGTTCAGGTGAAATGGGCAATGTTGCGCTACACTTCTTTTGAACATCTCTCCTCTTTCTTCGCCAGTACGCTCTCGCACGCGGATCCTTCGCATCCTCTATTGTCAACCCAAAAGCGCTGAGTACCTTCGCTGCGTGTGCTTCTGGCGATAACGACTGCAAGTAAGGCCCACTGTCGCGCCAAGGTAACTGCAATTCGGCCTCAGTGTAGTCCAAATTGAAACCGTGACGCCGTAAAGACTTTCCATGCTCCAGAAGGGAGAAGATCGGCCAACGGCTTCCCGCTAAAAACTGCAAGCTCTCATAGAACATGCCTTGGATATGCTCTGCGTAGGCTTGGAACGCAGAACTCTCGGTGTCTGCTGCCCACAAACCCTTGATGACGTTCGCCGTATACAGGCCAGTGATATGAAATAACAAGTCGGTAGATGAACATCTTCAAATTATACTTGTCTTAAGTTGTACTACTTCTAATATCATGATGGATGTTGTACCCAGCAGAAGAAAAGGAATGAAACTACAATCGTACTAACCTGGGAGAAGTAGTTTTACAGCTGCTCGCAAAACTCATCTACTCCGAACATTTTTTTTACAAGATTCGAAAAGTAGTTCAACATACCTTTTTTAGTATTACTACGTCATGAACCAGGTTCATCTTCAAATTCAACTTCAACATGATCTTGATCAATGAGTAGACACCAATCATAGTAGAGACATTCTTTGCTTGCTCTGGGAGTGTTGGCAGAGATATCTGTTGAGTAGACGAATTTGATGCTGTCAAGCCACCAACTCCGATATCGCGCGTAGTAGTGAGCATCGGCTGCGCTTTTGTAGGCTTCTGTTGACATGCCCTCTGGCCCCATGCTGAAAAATATCGCGTGCTCGCTTATCGGATCTATTTCCCGCACATAGCTATGTTCAGAGATGTGTTCTTCGTCGTCTGGTGTGGGCGATACGTGGTTCGGAGGAAAAACGTACTGTGGGTGCACCTCATTGCATGACAGATTGTCGTTTGGAAGTTTGTGATCTTCATCTGCTCCAGTTCCACCTGGGTTCGTTGCTTGTGACTCTCCTGCCAGTTGTTCCACCTCATCAGGTTTCTCCGATTTGCGTTTGTCATCAACTCCAACGCCAACCCTTATATTTCGTTCCGCTCTTTTGCTTGTTTTCAACCACGCAGCAAGTGCCTCTTCACTCATGGCGACGCAGTTGTACGTTTCAGTCTTGATTTGTTGAGACTCGTCTGAGGAATGAACGGCATCCAACATAGAAGTCTCACCTCCACCACTGCTAGTAACAGTCGCAGTCGCAGTTGTAGAGCCACCCGCAGAAGCAACAACATCTTCGTGATTGCAACATAGGTGGGCCGCGATTTCCAATGGCCTAGGCTCCACTCCACCTGAGAGTTTACGAGCAAATATGCTGCGCTCATAGGCCTCGTGTTCTGCATCCTCACTTTCTAGGGCCTCCCGAGCTCCAGGATCATGATAACTGTGGATCGAACTCTCGAAATAGTGATGGCGCCAGTCACCGGGCCAGACGAAAAGATCACGAAATGCACTCCAATTGACCAAGCCTCGATCACTTTCTGGTTCGCGGGCACTGCCGGGTGGAAGTAGTTGATGTCGTGATTCACTAATTATATGCGTTCTTGATAACCTCGTCTCCTGTTCATCTCCTCGTCCAACGTGTTCGTTAGCTGACGGCAAATTAAACACATCCCAGCGCTCGCAGTCGAAGTCCATGCGATCGCGGTCGAATCCAGGCCACGTCCAAGGCAATGTATTCAACAAAGCAAAAACTGGCCAGTCGGAACCCAGAAACACTTTGAAATCGATGGTACGCATCACCTCCCGAACGTGAACCGAATAAGGCAAGTAGCAGTCCCCCATAGCTTCTTTCAAGACACACTGCATGAGACGCAAGATCTGCAGTACTAGGTAACCCAGGGGACACTGCTGCTGCGCGGCTTCGCGGAAAGCGTCATGTCGAGGGCCTTGACTTAGATGAAAGGCAAAGGGATGAAACTACTATTAATTATACATAGTAGTTTCACATCTACAATTCGGTCAGGCCTTCATACTTAAACAAAAACAACGTCAACGAGCTGGATCATCCTCGAGAGAAGCCTCAACTTATCAATCGGAAAATCCGTGAAGTCTTCGAGGAACTCCAAGCCGTCTGCCCAGTTCCGTACCTGCGTTGAGCATTTCAACGACCATGTATATTTGGTCACTGAGTCCGCACAGCCAGGTTTGAAAAGAGTGCGGAGGCGCTGCCAGTCTACGAGAGGATGCTCAACACGCCTACAATCCCAATCAGGAAAGGGCCGTGATATGTCGAATTGTGCTACGTGCTGAGATTTCAGGATCAACTCTTCCCGAAAAGGCGTAGTGAACTCGGAGGCAGCGGCCAGGCGCGTTGTTTCGCTGCCTACTGCCAAGACCACGACAAAACAAGTCCTCAAGAGCATGAGCATCCAGTATCGGCGAAAAGTAAGGAGGACTCCTGATGATGTCGGGGCCGGTGCCGCGCCGTCTCTTCGCCGTAATATCCTCCACAGCATTTTGTAGCTAGCAGCTGTAGCCCTGCTCAAATCCCTGACTCGAAAAGAACCGGGACTGACATTTTGTTCAGAGCGTGCAAGAACTTGCAGCTGCAACGGTCTTTCTCGGGACCGTTCTTGCCAGTGAAGAAAGACATCTTTTGTGGTTCAGCAGATAAGAGGACACTCGACTTCCGTCATCTTTCTCGCAGTATTCTACTAGTCGTGTCTCCGCCTCCTCGACAATTTCCTACGACATCAAGCACATGAGACTATGTAATCGTCGCCTATGCTTATTGTAATTTGCTCTTCTAGTAAAAATTTGAACATAACACAAGAAGCGTAGCCATCGAACCGTGTTCAATCTCACACTCACCTTCCAGGAAAGGGTTGACCAAGAATCTGGTGTCCATCCTCTCCTCCTTCACCACATCATCTTGCGAGTCGCTCATGATCGCTTCCTTGTTTGGTGGCAGAACAGAAACCGCCGACTTCTCTTCAATCAGCTTAAATTCTTTCTTGAATAAGATGATCAAGATGAAGACACCACAGCAGAAGAAACAAAAGATGATGTTTTAGTAAAACCAGCTGATTGAAACTCTTCAAGTTGTCATGCCTATCCTTTCTTTCTCGCAGAAGATGCAGAGCTCTAGGGTTCCCTCTTGGCCACCTCTCTCCATTGTGACTCCGGCATCGGGCACAAAGTTTAATGCTCCTCCCAAGTGCAGGCGCAGCGCTAACTTTGCAGCACCACACGTCGGACAAGGATTTGACTCCATTGCTTCTGCGTTTTTGACTGCTCGTGGAAGCCAAATGACTTCCTTGCATTAGAGGTACCAACAACCCATCTCTCGGAGCAAGGTCTTTTAGCACTATAATTACATAAGCAGCAAGAGCATTGTTGGGGCAAAAGACGCTATGAGAGATGGGTTGATGGCGCCCTTAATTGCATTTTGGAAAAGCGTCGCAGGATATTCGAAAGCTATTGTCCTTGCTTTTTACCACTAGACTGCCTTTCCGGCACTTCGGACACGTTTTGATCGTCTTTTGAGGTCGTCCACCGGCAAGGGGACAGGAGGTGTGTCGACACTGGAAGCACCGCATTTGATTGACGACGGGTCCATTGTCAGCAAAGTCAGGTGGGTGGGTGAAGCAGAAGGGACACACAGCATGCTCCGTTCGAGTCTCATTGTTCTTGACATTCACCACTCCCGTGTCGCAAATGGGACACCGAAAGTCGTTGTTTTTGCTCTGCAAAGTCCGTGCTGTTGATGCCACGCGCGACGGCAGCATAAGAACGCTGTTGCTGAGATTACAACTCGCATTTTGACAACGAAAGATGTAGTTTGCGACTACCATTTGCTGTTGAGCTGCTCTCCCTCCACCTCCTCGACTACCACCCGCGCCTGTAGCTTTCTTTTTTGGGTTTGCGGTCTTCTTACTCTTAGCGGCACCGCCTTTACCGCCTTTTTTGTTCGCACGCCCACCTCCCTCTGCGCCCTCGGCAATTTGGATCTTGTCCGAAAAAGTTCCAGCAGGAAACGACATCTCCTCTTGCGCGAGTAGGTCCAAGCGTGATCCACAACGACATGGGAGCAAGCCTGAGGAAATGACGCGCACATTTGACGGACCGCCAGAAGATGAACTCGATCCAGCTGCCGCGTGAAAATTCTGAAACGCATTGATCAAACCTCCACCACCGCCTGGAGGAAATCCAGCCGCGCTGCTCCCTGGTGGCATGCCGCCGCCTCCTCCCGGAGGCATTCCAGGCATATTGCCAGGTCCTCCGCCACCAGGAGGAAAGTTTCCACCACCTCCACCTGGTTCACCAGGATTTGCTCCACCTGGTGCACCTCCTCCACCTCCACCTGGTCCACCTCCACCTGGTCCACCTCCACCTGGTCCACCTCCACCTGGTCCACCTCCACCTGGTCCACCTCCACCTGGTCCACCTCCACCTGGTCCACCTCCACCTGGTCCACCTCCACCTGGTCCACCTCCACCTGGTCCACCTCCACCTGGTCCACCTGGTGCACCTCCACCTGGTCCATTTGGACCTCCTCCTCCGGCAGCGTAGTTACCCATGACATCTGGAAAATAGCTGCCTAACCGCGAGTCGAGCGTTTGCGGTTGCTGGTTCACTTGCACAAATAGTCGATGCATATGCGCCAAGCACTGCTGAAGAAAGTCAGCTTTCGCCTTGTTTCCTCTGGCTATCTGGTCCATCTCGCTCTCCATCGTTGCACGCAGCTGGGGTCGCGATATGTCGTAACCAGAAACGAGCGTCGCAAAATCCTTTTAGAAGAACTCACTACAATCCAACAACATCTTCTTATGCCTCACCACCTGCTGTGTCCACAACTCTTGTTACAGATGAAGATGAAGATGATGAGCCAAATAAATAAGATAAAGATGGTGGATTAACTTCTGAGGCCTTAATCCTGGTAACCTTCGACGAGTGCTAGTCCCAGTGTGGTGGGAGCGAAGCGGCGGTCTGCGTTAAGCGTGGAGTAGCTTCGGTCTTGGATCGTTTGAATATGCGTGGCCATAGTAGCATCTGTACCGATTTCGTTCTTGTCCATCAAGCCGATGAGCTCGGCCTCAGTTAGTAGTTCCGGTGGCTGCGTCGTTCCGCTTGTCATTTCTAACTGCGACGCCCTCCGAACCTCGCCAACCGCAAACGGCGGTAGCATCGTATCGTTGCGACCCCAACGATCGAAAATATGAACGCCTGTGATACTGATAGCTACCAACTGTTGGAGTAGACAGGAGATCAATAGAGGTGGAGCACCAGTACAGGGGAGAGAAAGCTGCAGTACTAGATTATGATGATCAGGAGATGCAGAAGATGGTTGTTATTATATCAAAACTAAGCGGAGTCATTAATATGAAGATGGATCACTAAATGTGAATCTGCAACACGAAAGAAAGCAAACATTCGCCATACTACGGGTAGACTTCCAGGAACCCTCTCTGGGTTACGCGCAGACCGCTTGCAGTAAAAATTTCGTCCCCGCAATTGACTTGAACTTCATTCTTCTCGCCTTTCGCATCTGCTGAGACGCAGGCTAAAAAATGCCGAGCGATCAGTTCGTAGACACTCCATTTTCGCCCAGCCACTCCTTGTTCGCCTTCCGAAAGGCTCTTCACCGGATGGATTGGAGGATGTGCCTGGTCGTCCTTCTGGCCTTGTCGTGCATTCAAAAGTTAGAGAAGAGCTGAGCGGTTCTTTCTGTTGTTGCTGGTTGTGACATCTTCAACAAGCATGTTGAGCTTGAGAAGATGTTGAAGCGATTCATTCATAAGCAGTACTAGTAAATCACCCGGCGACGCTCTGCCTCTGCCTCTTCAGAACTTGTAACTCAAATACAAATCCACTACATCATTTTTTAACAACATACAGCTTCGACAGAAATTTCATTACAGGTAGTAGATAGTCCTTTCATAATGAAAAGTTCCACCGCCACCTCCAGCGCCAAACAGCACATTCTGCACGTAACCACCCCACGCAGCATGGTTCATGTGTTCCTGCGCTAAATCTCGCAAGTTGATACTAGGATGAAATTTTTCCGTCTCTGTGCGGGGATAGGAGATGAAGCCCGCCTGGTACAGCTCTTCGGCGAGTTTCATGGTCTGTGACGAAGGGATGCCGAAGTAGGTCGAACACTTTTTCGTCAGCTCGATAGTTGCTAGAGGAATGGGCCGCCAATGTGACACTTCGCGCGTATCTGTTGATGTGACCACAACATTCTCTCGATTCGCAACGCACTCTTCGAAAAAATTCAACACCGCCAAGCGATCGAAAAGCCGTCCTCGCTGCCAGGTGAAGTCCACCACTAGAGGTGGCGTAGTTGTGGCTGCTGGCGTCATTGCTGTCGCTCCACCAGCAGTTTGTCCTCCATACGACGTATTCGTAGAAGCACCATGATGAAGCCCGCCATAGAGTCCACCTGGTCCTCCAGAAAAACCGGGCGCAGGAACGAAAATTCCTCTACCTCCTCCAGGCTGCTGCTGTAACACTGTACTCGCATCCACTTGCAGTTTGATTCCCCAAAAAGGTTCGGGAATGAAATTCCGAATCTCCTGGTACCGCTTGACGACAAAGCCCAGTGTAGGAAACTGGCAAGGTCCGTAGCTCAACAGCTGGCGCGCGAGATCGGGAAAACGTCTCTGGTATCTAAGGCACATGAAGCGCGTAAAGCTTGCGCCGATCCGCAAGTCCACCTCTGTCCGCGCCTCCACGGCGTCCGATATGCAAATGAAACATGAAGATGATCGAAAGAAGAGGACAAAATCAAAAAGTTAAGCAGGGAGGATTTTTAGGAGAGGACAAAAGGTTATCAGTAGTTGTATGGGAAAGTGAATCTCATCACACCCTTGGCGTTCACAATCACGACGTTCGAACAATCTATCTTTAATTTTGATTGTTGTAAAAATTATTGCCAAGTGCCACCAAAGCCCAACATAAAGTTTCTGTTCGGATCCCGAAGGTTCTGTACTGCCCGTGTGATGTCTTGGTGCGTTAACGCGGAAAACACCGCTCTCTTCACCATCAAGCGAGGATTTCTACCTAGTGCGACCTCTAAGACTTCGAATCCAATCGCTTCGCCTTCTCTGTCGCAATCTAACCACAGGACGATGACCTGGCATTCTCCAGCCAGCGTCTCAATCATGCGCTTCAAGGGCAACATGTCGTTCGGCACGAATTTTCGTATCGGCTGTGAGTAAAGCGTCTCCGGAGGAACCCCTTGCCAACTACGACAGTTCTCTGGAAAATCCTGGTAGAGTAGATTACGACAAGGTCGTCGTCGTGAAACAACAAGAACAATAATGAGATGACCTTCTAGTACAGCAAGAACGGTTTAACAGATAAACAATGGCAAAATCATGTAAGTACATTTTTCTGTAGTATTGTTGACGTTTCTAAGAAAATGGCAAGAACCTCATGAGGCTGACGCCGCGACCTCGTCATTTTTCTACTATCATCAAGAACAAGTACGATCTGCATCAGGTGTCCTCGCACAGCTGAAACCTTCATCTCAACCTGCTCGCCGTTGATAGTGTACATGAATTCGTCCACATTCACGCCATTATTTCCCTGGCCTACGCGGCGCCGATTGATGTTTACGCCTCGAGCCAGGTGCTGCGTGATTCCGCGCTGCACCGACGGCTTCTCAGCTATATTCATCACTTTTCGCGGTGGCATCTTGTTCCTTCTATTTTTGTCCTGCTTTACAGACACCTAATCATGTCCTTCGCCTTCTGTATAAGTACTTAGAACTCTTCACTGTTGCTGGCGGCTATATTTAGAACTGGAAGAGCAAATCGCTGCCCCTCTCAAAATCTGCGAACGGCCCATCAGCAGGTGCACCAGAGGTCGGACCCTAACTTCTCAGGCCGTGCTACCAACGTTCCCCCCCGATGGATAGCAGAAGCGTAGTACTTACTCCTGCAACATCGGAACAGCGAGTCGGCATCAGGAACTGGAATAGCGAGTCTTGGGCAAGTGCAGTGCACGACGTCGAATGTGTCGTGCTGCATTGAACGCCGTCCGGTACCGGCAACGAATTTAAGCAAAGGAACATTTTTTGCAAGAACAAAGCTCTTCTAAATGAAAAACATCATCGTCGACGAAGCAAGTAAGAAAAATTTGAAGCAGCTTGTATGGAACAATTGGATGTGTGTATCTCAATGTGTCTACTGAGGATCGAGAATACTGGTAGCTACAGTACCGTTGCCAAAATGACCAAGCAAGGTGGAAGTACTCTGACTTTTTAGCTGCACCTGTTCTACTTGCGAGTACAGGTACACTGAAAACATCGTTCTCTATTTACTAGGTAAAAAGCTGCTAAAGCTTAACCAATAGAACATCCTGGCTGGGTACCACTCGGGACGGGGAAGCCAAAGAAGCTCGATAACTTTCTATCATCTTTTCGTACTTCTTTTTTCCTTTTTCAAAACCTAGGATCCTTCAACTTCTTTTTGGTCCGACAATTTACCAAGACGGGACCACAAAAACGTCCAAACACAAAACGAAGGGGCTGAAGCTGCACTCTATCTTACGCGGAAATTGACATCACCAACTAGATCATAGTGAAGATAGTACTACATAGTTTTCGTACAACGAAATCATAGAGCAGCTTCCTAGATGACAACTACAGGCACCACCGTCGTCTTGTCGTGAAATAGCTAAGTAGCTTAGCACACCGCGGAAACCGATCATACTAGACACAACTCAACAGGGGCATTACAGTGAGGGTTCGCGCGAGGACCAACCCCCGCTGCAACTGAAAAGTGCTTAGTAGCACTGGCGGCTTGTAGTTTGCCTCTACTTTTATATGCATGCGTTGGCGACACATGTTCCAGGGAATCGGATTTCGGGGATACTGCTACTGGGTTGTACAGATTTAGGTTAGTGTTTCTTTCTTTTATTTTCTGAAACTGAATCTATTAGTATTAGCGGTAATTACGATATATGCCAGCACGAAGGTTCATGATTTTTACCCAATCACAGGAAAGCGGCAGCAAGACCACTAATTTTTCATATAATACAGATCATGCGGGGCAGCATAACTGGTGAGGGCGAGATCAACTTTAATGCTCATGCTGGACTCATATAATCAACTTTATTGTTGATACTGGGGTTGACCTAGTAAGTTTCGCTTTCGCCTGGCTATAGGTGTAGAAGATGCCGGAGGCCCATGAGGCGATATAAGAACAAAACATGAAAAAAATTGTACACCAATGCTTGCAAGAACAGATGAAAGCAACCTCGATTTTCTCCTCGCGTCTAATCGATACTGGGTTTGTAATCGATAAAAGCGTCGTCATAGCAAAAGCAAAAGATCCACTTGACGATGAAAACGTGACTCACAATCTGCCCACTTTTCGTTCCATTACGCACCTTGCTGCAGTTCCGCCGATTTGGTTTCGTGTTTCCGCAGCTCCGCTTTTAAAAATCGGAGCTCTTGTCTTAGTGTTGGATACATTCGAACGCAGACTGTTAAGTCGCGTCTAGTTT
Source organism: Amoebophrya sp. A25 (assembly GCA_905178165.1). Taxonomy (NCBI): domain Eukaryota; class Dinophyceae; order Syndiniales; family Amoebophryaceae; genus Amoebophrya; species Amoebophrya sp. A25. The sequence continues at coordinate 2,277,361 of CAJINU010000001.1, read as the reverse complement.
CTCGGTGAGAGACGCTTGAGAGTGATACTGTTTGCACAATTTGCACTCACAGCCTGAGACTAATGATCTCTGGCTGCTTTGATCCCTGTGGATATTCATTGGGGTTGCAAGGAGGAAGTCTCAGCTTCATCATTGGGATACCATGTTGCATGGGGAAGCTTTCATATGCTTCATATGGAAACGCTTATGCTGTCATCATTGATTCATACGATCATCATGCACTGGCGTTTATCATTGGTCAGAACTTGACAAGACATTATGGACCTGATTACAGCTATGAAACATTCACCATTTCTTCTATCTGAATACGTTGAAGGTCCTTTGCCTGTTGATCATTGATTTTGGAACCATATGCATTTAGGTCTGTAGGTTATCTTTGAGATCATTCCGGTGCTGTTTTGTCCTTGACTGTGTTGGGAGGCTTGAGCCACAAACGAGAGAGAGAGGAGAAGCCAGAGACACCCGCGCGACGGTAAACCCGTCGGGCGTTGGATAGTGCTCCGGTAACCTCTTGCAACAACAACGAGAGAGGAGAAGCCAGAGACACCCGCGCGACGGTAAACCCGTCGGGCGTTTGGATGGTGCTCCGGTAACCTTTTGCCTGGCGATCTTGGTCATTTTGCTGATCTTTATCCTTGTGATCTTTGTGAATCCATTAGGGTTATGACCTTGACCAACACCCCTCCTCAATCGTTGCGTGTCGAAGTCCCTAGTCTTCTGGACTACCACGGAAGTCATATCTCCTAACTACTCTTCGATGGCTACGGTATACTCGGCTAGAAACCAAAATAAACCGAATATACTACGCTATAGTAAGCTAAATCATCCCCATTCGTTTCATCGTCTGAGGAATCACAATCATCATACTCAACTTTATGTATCGGATTATCTATATGGTGAAGTAGTAGTCTACGCTGAGACGAACTACATTCTAACTTAGTTAAGCCATCAGCCTCCATTAAGTTAGTTGGACAGAAAACTATCTTACTGGCCGCATCACGCACACGCAAGTAGCGAAGTGCATAATGGCGACTCTTCGGGCGTGTGTCAGTTGCTTTAGCTGTTGTGATCGCGGATTGGTTGTCGATCCAGAGCACAGCATTGTCTAAAGAGGGAGACAAGCCGTTCTGCGTGTGTACCAACTGAGTTGGTAGAGGCCTATAGAAGTCTGTAAAGTCATGCAGTTCACTAAGCACAATTGTGTCAGAAGCTGCAATATATTCACTTTCAGCCGTAGAATAAGCACGGACAGTTTGTCGGTTACTTCTCCAAGCGATTGGAACGCCTTTGAAATACATGATCGATCCACTTGTGCTTCTCATAGTCTTTACGCAGTTGGCGAAACCTGCATCACTAAAGATATTCACCTCTGGCATATCTCTGCCTTCAGGTAGTAACTTTGAATAGATTCTACCGAATTCTTCTTCTTGTTCTGGTGAGTATTCCAGTCCTTGGTCTCTCGTTGTCACCAGATACTTCAGCACTTTTCTGGCTGCTTTAACCATTCTAGTTGACGCGGGTTTGCTGACATGTCTAGCCAATGCTGCCACCGGTACAGAAATGTCCGGGCACACGGTTACAGCTACCCATAGCAAGGCACCAACTACCTCACGAATGGGATACCCTTCGACTATCTTGATCCCCTCCTCAAGAAAAGCCGACTCGTCAAAATTGGGCGAGTAAACCGGTTTTCCGACATCAATTTCGAATTTCTTTGCGATTTTATCAATGTACTCCTCCATATTAAGCCGAAACGTTCGAGCTTCACGGCAGTAGTACACGATGGCGCCTAAGAAGTCGAACCCAAGCCACGTTTGACCCCAAGGGGTTGGAACGGACTCCACATCAATCGCACGGCCAGGGGCACGCGAGAAGATGAGTTCTAGTTCGGTCTTGAGTTCATCAAGATCAGGACCCGTTGCAAGATTGTCATCAACATAGACTGACATCCTGAGGAACTTCCCTGGTACCTTCGCACTCGGCTTTCTCCATAAGCCTGGCGCAGAATCACACGGCTCCCAGCCAATGGTGGCTAGTATGTCGTGACATTTCTTGAACCATGCTCGTGGTGCGTCCTTCAAGCCGTATAAGGCCTTCTTGAGCTTCACGATCTCGCGCCCATGCTTCTCTGCCCAAATGGGTGGGAGACGGCAGAAGACATCGCGATCGAGTTCAGCATTGAGGAACGCAGAATCTAAATCGAACGGGATCACATAGTCCTGTTCTGACGCAGCAGAAGTCAGGAGCAGCCTATTAGCGGCGTGCGAAACTACGGGAGCGAAGGTGTTTAGCTCTCCTGAACGATCTAGATTACCGAGGACACAAGCGCGAGCCTTGTATCTTCCACATCTTTTAATAGTTAGAATTATGGCAATTGGTAGAGCCTGTCGCGCGGTCGCAAGCTCCTCGTCAGAAGCTTCTTTCCACGTCTCGAAGGCTAGTAGTCTCGCATGCTCTTTGTCAATGACCTCCCGCCACTTGTCGGCATCAGGAGACTTGAGTGCTTGAGCAACGGACAAAATCACATATGATTCGACGAATTCCTCATCTTCGTCTAATTCACACATGCCACCTACAGCACTAGCGAACAGCGCCGCACTCTTCCTCAGTTCTTCTAACTGTTTCTTTGTTCTTCGAACCCTGCTACCTGCTTTGTCCTTCGCTCCTTTTGGTCGGCCACGCTTCTTGACGTGTGTATGGCGTTCGCCTGCCACAACACGTGCTGGAGAAGGCGCTTTCGACTTAGACGGACTTAGCGGAGCAGATGTCTCGCTATCCTTCGCTTCAGCATTCCCCTCCTCAAGTGGAACACTTTTAGGAGTGTCAGCTGCGTTGGATTCCTCTACTTTATCCAGTGCCTCAGTAAATAATTCGTCGGAAATCGCGGTCGGTCCACCTGGAATGTGCTCCGTGCCAGAGAACCCCGATTGATGATCCAGCCTTTGCACTGACTGCCCAAGCAAGGGGGAGCCCAGCGACGACGCGCCACTCTGCAGATTTTCCAGTTGGTCATACTCAATGTAGATGCCCTTCTGATCTGGCAAAAGCCAATCAATATTCTTAGTGAGGTAGTCCTCTCTGAACTTTACATCTAGGGTAGAGTATTCCGCCCATCGATGTCCAAGCTTGCAACGATCGTCATGAGCGAAAGTTCCAACCAACCAACCAGACGACTTCGGACAGAGTCCAAGGAAGACGCCACGGCGGTACTTGGCCGAGAGCTTGGGTTCAGGAGTGTTGGCTTGAATTTGTTCACGAAAGTAAACTAGACAACCAAATCGGCGGAGCATGCCGATTGAGCTCTTCGATGAGTTTCTACCAGTCTTTTCTTCTAAGATTTCAATTGGACTCTTTCCATCATGTTGAGGCATTTTTGCATAGTTATGCGGTAAACGATCCCAGCAGTCACCAGCGTACTCGACGCAGTAACACCAGAGGCGTTTATCAACTTTAGTCAGCATTGTGCGCACACTGCCGAACAGAGTCCGCATAAAACGCTCGCAGGTCCCATTCATCTCCGGATTATAAGGAACAGCCGGACTGTCTGAGACTCGCAGCGATTGCATAACTTTGGTCATGTCATCACTGCTCAGGACAGGTTCTCCATCCCTCCGGAGGAACCACACTACCTTGTCATCAAGTGATAAGGAGTAGTCCTGGCGAATGCCTTTGATAACTTCTTCTATTTCCTCCACGCAGTCACTTTTCAGCTTAAGCGGTCGACAGATCACCTTCTTAATTACATCACAGATGGTCACTAGTACACATCTCTTTGACCTGACTGATACGGGTTTGATTCCAACAGCAAAGTCGATTGCTAGTAACTTCAATGGTTCAGGTTTATAGTTTGAAGCATCTCTAGCTTTTGCATGTGGTGCGCGTTGGCCTTTATGTAGATCACACTCAGGGCAATTTACCTGGAGGCCATCTATATGAAAGTGCCCACATCTTCTATGAAGTTCGAGTCTTGTAAGATAGCAACTACTGACTCCTTCTTCTACTGTTGAACAAATATAACCTTTATCAGTCTCTTCTTTAAATAAGTTGTATGCAAGTATGGGAAGCTGCAAGCGTGGATGACTTCTTATGGGTATGGCCTGGCCGGTGTCCGTATGTACGAGACAACCCCCTGTGCCTTTGAAGTTGAATTCCCATCCTAATTGCGAGCAGTTCCCTTCACCTAACCAAGGTATAATACGATCTAAGCCCTTTGGTAGTGAATCATAATAAGCACCATACTGGAGCCCTAGGGGGTTTGACTTTAGTTTTCCTACTCTTCCGTCTTTACTTCCAGCGCTACCAGTAATCCTACAAATTTTCATAGTTATTTCACTAAAATCATCTTTGTGTCTTGAAGGATATTTGTTTGCGCAACTATCAACCAGACTAACTTCTTCTCTTGCAGTAAAAATGGAACTAGTTGAAAGACTATGTCCCACAAGTTTTACCTCCCCAATGTTATTTATATTCATTTCTTCACCCTCATCTTCATCCAAGTTCAGCGAGCAAAATCCGCTTTCCACTGGTTCCGCAACTCAGCTCTGCTTTCCGCCGTTGAGAGCTTGCCACAGCTCCGCAACTGCAGACATGTGAACCATGCCATTACCCTTTCCACCTTTACCCATAGCACTACTAGATTGGGAATTGGTGTTCCAGTTCCAGTTTGCCTGGTTCTGTGGATTCTTCCAACAAGACGCGGATTTGTGACCCGGTTTGTTGCAGATCCAACAGACTGGGCGGGTATCTTGTTTTCCAGAACCTTTATTATTTTTGTTCTGCGGCTTTCCTTTGCCGTTCGAATTGGAGGCATAGACCTCGGCGGCGATCTTCTTCTTTGTGTTTGCCTTGAAGCGCTTGAGAGCACTTTTAGACAGAAAGATCTTACCACCTTCATTGGCCTTTTCCTCGTCATCCTCCTCTTCACGAGAACGTTTATTCGAGGTCTCCTGAACATTGACCGGGAACGCCTTCCCGAAGGAATCGTTCTCAACTTTGTAGGTTCCCTCCTCGATCAACGTCGCAAGACGCTTTTCAAGTCGGTCACCAATCTGGTCAAATGTCAGACCATCTTCTTCCTGCATGCGTTCGATCGTTGCCTTGAAGTTCTTGCAGAACAGCTCGGGCAACTTCTGTAGCAGTGCACCATTTTGCTGGTCACTTTCTGGCACTCCTGCTTCCGGCGGGTACACGGTGGGCGACTGGTTCATGATGTCTCGGACTTTCGACAAGAATCCCGTGACATCTGCAGGCTGATCCGCGTTGTGGAACTTCAACACACCATCCGTAAGCGGTTTTACTTTCATCCGTTGTTCCTGACGGTTGTTTTGATCGAAGTGTCCTACATCACGAAGGAGCACAACAACCTCACCTGCATCCATCGCATCCACCTGCCCATTATCGTTCTGGTTGTTGATGAACGACGCAGCGGCACCTTTCAGACTACGAGTGATCGCATCTTTCAGGTTGCGCCACTTCTGCCGAATTGTTTCCTCCCGATTGGTAACCCCGTTAGGAATACCATGAGGAGCTGCCGGAATGCCGACTACATTCGTGTAGTTTTGAAGCAGGCCGAGACGGCTAGCTTCCTGACGTATGGCAAGTTGCCACGCTCGCCAGTCGGACTTCTGTCCGAGTTTCTTCGAAATTTCTTTCGCATCGCAGGACATTTTGAAAAGTTGTTTCTAGATGGATTTCTACTCTATACTAAGCTCAAGGGTCAAAGTAGTGCTGGATACATTCGAACACAGACTGTTAAGTCGCGTCTAGTTTCTCGGTGAGAGACACTTGAGAGTGATACTGTTTGCACAATTTGCACTCACAGCCTGAGACTAATGGTCTCTGGCTGCTTTGATCCCTGTGGATATTCATTGGGGTTGCAAGGAGGAAGTCTCAGCTTCATCATTGGGATACCATGCTGCATGGGGAAGCTTTCATATGCTTCACATGGAAACGCTTATGCTATCATCATTGATTCATACGATCGCCATGCACTGGCGTTTATCATTGATCAGAACTTGACAAGACATTATGGACCTGATTACAGCTATGAAACATTCATCATTTCTTCTATCTGAATACGTTGAAGGTCCTTTGCCTGTTGATCATTGATTTTGGAACCATATGCGTTTAGGTCTGTAGGTTATCTCTGAGATCATTCCGGTGTTGTTTTGTCCTTGACTGTGTTGGGAGGCTTGAGCCACAAACGAGAGAGAGAGGAGAAGCCAGAGACACCCGCGCGACGGTAAACCCGTCGGGCGTTTGGATGGTGCTCCGGTAACCTTTTGCCTGGCGATCTTGGTCATTTTGCTGATCTTTATCCTTGTGATCTTTGTGAATCCATTAGGATTATGACCTTGGCCAACACTTAGAGAGAAGGAGAAGTATTAGACCAGGATTTTTCTCGTTGCACAACCTTGCTTTTTTTTCAAAAATGCCGCTAGTGGCAAGGCCTGGCGAGCTCCCCTACGCCTTGGACGCTGCGCGACCATGGGCCCTTGGCGCCGTCGATATCGACAGCGGAGCACCTCCCAAGGCGATCCGGCCCCCCATGAATGATGGCAAACCTAGACCAAACGGCGGAGCCAACCACGGGGTACGCAAAGCGGGCCCATTTTGAAAAAAAAAGAGGCGACAAAAATGGGGGTCATTTTGCACCCCATTTTTGGAAATAAAATGTCGACACTTTTTTCGGCATTAAAACGGCCCCACTTTAGGGGGCCTGGGGGGGTCAAAGTGGGCCCTTTTTGCCCCCCCTTTTGACCCCCTCCCAAGCCTCCCAGACCAGAGCCTCCGAAGCGAAGCGGCTCCTCCTGGGACGCCTACGAAGTCCACAGGTTGCCATCCCAGACGAGGGGCTCCGGCTCAGCGGGTCCACTGCGAGGCTAGCGGAGTGGCGACGTCGGTCCATAGAGAATTGGGCCTCCTTAGGCGAGCCAAAAACGAAAAAAAAAAAAGGTCGTGCAACGAGGAAAATCCTGGTCTAAAAGTACTAGAGGTGGATTCTGTGTCCTTCAAATGTCGTCGTCTTTCTTGTTGTGTCATGACCTTCATAGAAGGTCACTATGGGTAAAAAACTACTGACATATCCATCAAGATCATATTATTATCGTAAGTTGTATTAAAAGTACTTAGTTGTACTAGGGTACCTGCCCAAATCTACTTCTACTGGTTCTTGACAACCATAATTGTTCCAACTGCCTGCGCACCTTCTCACCCTCTATAAGGTCATCCGAGTGCTTTTGGGCTGCCGCTCTATAAATCTGATAGGAATGATCCAGCTGTCGCTCATTCAAGTGCAGCATGGCAAGCTTATGGTCCATCGTCTGTCGAATATCGGCAGCCTGTAAATGTCTATCAATGAGCCTTATACGTGAAGTGGTCGAAAACAAGGAACAGAAGTAGTCGTTATATCAGCTGAAGATATGGAAGAATATACAGAACAAGTAGTCGATTCATCAAGCACAGTGAGCTACTTACTTACAAAGAATCAGTTTTACCGTTTGCTCATGAGAGTCTCCAATTTTCTGGCGCTTCTGAGCTACTTCGACTTGTAGGTGCAGCCCTCCGGGCGATACTGAGTCTGCGGCGCGCTTGCCCACAACTGCACTTAGGCATGGAGCAGGCGTGGCGCTCGACGATACGTCGACAGCCGGTGCGGACGAGGAGGGCGAAGACAACCGGTTGCGGTTTTAGAGAGAAGTAATAACTGGAAGAGCAGTTCTTTATTCATGATCATTTTCCCGTCATGATTAGAAATAATCCTCGTCAAGTACGGTGGAGGACCGTCGTCACAGCCCGCCCACAAGGTTTTACTGTACTTGTTGTCACTGCGAGGTCAGCAGTTCTTCTTGCTGATTAAAATGAAATAGATTGCTTGTCAGTGTCTATGTCACTACAACTTACTACTCTTTTCCACTTAGTACAAAACGTTGAAGAGCATAAAAATTTCCACAGCTTTTCTTGGAGGACGAATCCGTCTGTTCGTCAAGGGACGGACACGGATCTACTTGATTGTCGACCACAGTTAAGCTAGCCATTGCGTCTGTGTCCTGGAGTCCAGGCGTCAACCCACAGCCAAAGATCTGCCCTTCGTCAGCTGTTGAGGACGGATCAAGTTTTTCGTCGAAGCAAGAAGTAGAAGATGACGCGGAACTACTTGGCATTCCTGATAGTGCTGGCGAACTGAAGGACGGCACACCAGTGCTCGTACTCGACGAACAAGTTCTAGAAGTTGTAGTATTTGTATTCTTAGAACAAGAAACTATAGAATGCAAATAGTACTTGCGAGGTGATATCAATGGCCTTCTACTTTTTTGTCCTTCCCTTTTGACAATGCAAGATGAACTCCCAGTAGAAGGAAATGAATCCCCCCTCGTGTCCTCTTGTGAAGATGTACTAAAAATGGGAGACCTGTCTGACTCTGAACCAGCCAACATAATGCCAGCTCCCACAGTTAACGAGGACGTCGGCGTGGCAGCACTGCTGTTCTTATAGTACGGCACCGCTTTTCCTAACGATCCCACAATTTTCGGACGCGATGTGGTACAACTACCATTCATCTCAATAGTCAAAGGCCCAACTGGTGGCGGCGGAATTCCACCTTTCACGTTGTTCCCTTTCCCAGGAATCTGCAGCCGCCCCTCCTTTGGAAGAGGTTTCCCACGTACTGGAAATGGTGATGGTCCGTCGTAAAAGTAGTCGTGCTGAAGCATAGTCAAACGAGGCCCCTTCTGTTCAGCTGGCCCGTGTTGGTACCCAAAAAACGGTCCAAGCTTCCCCCCGTCCAGTGGCGGTGGTCCATACATGATGCTGCGACCACCTAGCAGAAGCTTAGAGCAGCTCTCTTACCGAAATTCACATTTTGTTGAACCAGGGTATCTCTGAAAAATATGATTAAGATGCCTAAATTATAAGAAGTAGATGATGAACTTGTGGAAATGAATAGGGAATGAATAAAAAATCGTGAATGCCTTAATGAGTTGCCCCCCATATTCATCGCCTTGAGCATGTTGAAGCTCCAAATTAACTTGGTCTTGGATGGCATTCACTTCTGCCAGAGTCCTCTTCCTAGTATTTGATTTCGAATCTTCACCAAGATGTAGATCGGGAGACTTGGGCTTCACTATCCAAGGATGCCCAGGAACTCTTTGGCCTGCGTGGTTGTTCTCGTTCTTGCCATTTATTTTACCTTTGCCATGTTCGCTGTTATAAGAACTTTCTTGCTCATTTACATGATCAGTATTCTTCAACTTCATCTTGTTCATCTTCTTCTGTTCTTCACTTGATCGTGACATGATACCCGAAAAAATGTCTTGTTCCCCGGCACCAGGTTCAACTTCAAGTTGCTGATCTTCAAAAATAGTATGAAGACGCATTTTTCTCTGGTCTTGGAGGCCCAGACCAACAGGAGGAGCCGACTTCTTTGGGTGAGCCCCAAAGTTTGTTTCGAACGTATGATCCTCGACTTGCTGCTTCTTGTTGGCCTCAGAGAGAGGAAGAGTAGTTTGCTCTGGTGCAGCGTCAGACGAAACAGGTGCTGCGTGTCCGCCGGCGGCATTCGAGGAGGACGCCGAAGATGCAGAAGATGGCTCTTTACCATTAACGACCTTAACGTCTTTACTTTTCTCAGCATCTATATTTCGTTTTCCATCATCATCCTTGTGATCACGCACCTCATTTTTTTTCTTCTTCTTTTTCTTTTCCTCACGAGATCTTCCTGTTGCAGAACCATGATCTCCAGCCGCGTTAGCCTTGTTTTCCTTCGACGAAGCGGCATCGTCAGGGGTCGTGCTCTCATCAAGACACGGCATATGTCCACCAGCCTCATGCGATGTCATTTTGCTTGTAGTTGTAGTTATCGCGATCGCATTCTCGGTGACCTGGTGGACCTGCTCGTTGCCATTCGACGATAAGATTACCTCGCCACTCGCCGAGATTTTCTCGTCGGGGTCTATCTTCTTCTCGTTGCTTTTCTCCTTCTCGGATGCTGAGGAGGACGTCTTCTCGTTGCTTTTCTCCTTCTCGGATGCTGAGGAGGACGTCTTCTCGTTGCTTTTCTTCCTCTCGGATGCTGAGGAGGACGTCTTCTCGTTGCTTTTCTTCCTCTCGGATGCTGAGGAGGACGTCTTCTCGTTGCTTTTCTCCTTCTCGGATGCTGAGGAGGCCGTCTTCTCGTTGCTTTTCTTCTTCTCGGATGCTGAGGAGGACGTCTTCTCGTTGCTTTTCTTCTTCTCGGAGGCTGAGGAGGACGTCTGATCGAACTGCTCACGCCCAGGAGAGTCCTTGCTTGAGCTCGATGACGAGCCCTCAAGTCGGATAAAGGGCTCCTTTGTTGGTGATCCTTCCGTTGGTGATTCTTCCAAAAAGCCCATGCTCATTTCTACGTTCGTGCTGCTCGAAGAAGTCACGCCTTTATTCGGTGCACATGCAGTCTCCATGAGATTGGACTTTGAAGCACCCGCTTTGGGCGAGCTCTCAGTCTTGCTAGAACCCTTGGGCGAGCTCTCAGTCTTGTAGTTAGAACCCTTGGGCGAGCTCTCAGTCTTGCTCATCTGCTTGTCTGCTTTCGCAGAGGCAGACGACCTAGAAGAGCCGGACGATGAAGAACTTTTGCTGCTTTTAGACGTCTTCGCTTGATGGCCTACGGAAACGCGACTGCTTTGCTTCATGTCCTTCTTCTGAACGCTACCAAGATCCTTTGATGAAGATGAGGCTGTTGTGTTTCTGGCAAGACAAACCTTCTTCGACGTCTTCTCTGCTTGGTGTTGAGTTTTTTTCTTCAAAGCTTCAAAAAAATCGAGATCAATGTTCTCCACCTCGTTTGAAGATGAACAAGATGTGGCGGTTTTTTTAGTTCCAGCACCACACGCCACAGCTTTTTCATCGCCATCGTTCTGCTGTGCGACTTCCTCATTATTCCCAAGAACGTCGGTTGTCTTACTCTTGTTGCTCGACACGTGGTCGTTTGGTTTTGCTTTTGACTCTAGATATTCTTTCCGCTCTTGAATCGCTGCAAGCAAGGGTTGAAGCTTTGCGCGGTCCTGCACTTTCCACTGCCACGGCCTACCTTTGATGGTCATGAATGTAGAAGACCGAGCATCTGCCTCGACGCTAGGATTTTTCATCACAAGCATTTACGCTTGCGGCATGGCGACAGGGAGGAGCTATGTATTATAAAAATAGAGTGAGTAAAAGGTTATAGGTTTCTTGATCTATCAACATGCCAAGAAGCGTCCGTGTGGCGAAGAAGGAGATGCTTGTATTCTTTTCAACGTAACGGACCTCGAGTTAGCGGGCAGCGGAGCTGTTGCAAGCACGAATCTTGTTGGGAGCTTGGGCTTCTTGTTCTGTGCCTCGTAGTCCCGCAACCAACTTTTTCCCCAACCGTGATGAGTCTCATCTAGGCCGTGTTCCATGAGGAGACTCTTCAAGGTGATGATCTCCAGAACACCATTCTCACCGCTCGTCTGTTCTCGTTTAGGGGTAGACGAGGAAGAGGAAGATGCACTTGTTTTCTTGTTCTTTTCCTGCTCGGGCTTCTTGTCCACCTTTTTATCCTTGTTTACAAGGCCGCGGGCGATACTTTGTTCATTTGGCGCCTTGTTGGCATTTTTATCACTCGCAGGACCAATCTTCTTGTCGCCCTCCTCGTTGCCCTTTTGCGTCGCTTTTGGCACATTACCCGGCATCTTGTCTCTTTGTTTTTGTAGTTCGGGAGGTACTATCTAATATGTGCGTAAAAATGGAATTCGTGCATGCGCGCTTCAGGCTCTTTATCGGGAAGTTGAAGAACAAGGGACACAGAAGTTAAAAATACTCTGTATCTGCTTATGGTGCTTACTTGTTTGGTCTACTTACACGTAAAACTACTCATAACATGTAAAAGTTCAACGTCGTGTAACCCATTTTTCATGAGGCATCACCTTCAGCTACAGCTCAGCATACACATGATACGTTTACATTTGCGCCTTTTAGTCGATCACATATGAGTCCACGATGAGTGGAAGATGATACCACGACCTGCAATTATATATAAGGATTGAAAATCATGTGGACCCGCTTTAGTACTCAAAGTTAACAGATCCGCCATTCTTATCGCATGAAGGGTGGCGAAGTGCGCATCCCAAGACGCTTGAAAATGGTGCAAGTGCACCCACAACGGACATTGAGAGCAGGCGATCTCAACCAAATCAAACCGCGACACACAGAAGGCACCTGCGCCACTGATTATCCCAGGCAGAAGAGACCGAATTTGGAATGGTGAGATTTGTTGCGCAGTTGTTCTGTTGCGTCATCATCATGCATCGCACATCTAGTTTTGGCCATGCGACCTTCTAATGCGACGTGCTGTCGATCTCTTTTTCATTTCAGAAGAGTATCAATCCAACATAACACACCAGCACCAGCACGAGAAGCGCCAACAGATTTGCCAAGTACTTGTTGTGCAGCCACAGAACTTCACGAGCAAAGGCCAAACCGTTTGCAGTTCTTTTTGTCTATTTGAAGTCTTCATACATTTTTTAAGCAATCATGTCTGTACAGGGGAGAAGAGGGATTCTTGGCTGAGGGCAGCGCTGCCTTCCGAAGTCGGTTACAACGTAGAAGTTTCAAATCATTATGCTGGGTTCGCTTCCCTGACCAAGCTGCTAGTAGCCTAGTAGCTTGACCATACTAGTAGCTTGAAGCTACTTAGTATATTAAAATTAAAAATGTTCATGTCTTTAAGTAGTCATTATGTATGTTCTTCGATATGTCGAAATCATCATTTTCATTGAGTATCAGTGTTGGACTTGGAAATGCATGGATTGATATCACTATTTCAGTATATTTTATCATCATCTATAATTGGTGCTAGGAAAACCCTCGCTAGTTACGAATATGTTTGTATCATTATGTTGTTGTAATTTCTCGTATTACCAAGAATTACAACGCGAAGTGCTGTGGATCGGCATAAAGCAGCCGACCCACGCAAACACCGGGAGTGCCTCGTCCTGCTCATCATGTGTTCGAAATATTTATTTGTTCCTCATGATCGACGAGTTTCTTTTTCATCGGCTATAATACATTTACATAGAAGTTAGTAGAAAAATAAAAATTTGTTCGCCGTCTTGACGAGTCTCCGTCTTGATGAATCTTCGACAACCTTCTTCTCCTACTGCTGTCAGCCCGGGTCACAAGTCTGCTACTGAATTAGCCGCTGCAAAAGCTGCCATGACCCGTGACGTGGACATACGATCTGGGTCCCACGAAGAGCCACCAGCAAGAACGGAGTCAAACGCGCCATCCGGCACAGCTCCATTTTCCTCCGCCTCGCCAGCGTCAACCTGGTGCTGGAGTTCTTCCTGGTCTGGATAAGGATACTCAGGATGCTGCCCAGGAAATTCCTGAGATGCTTCACGCAGTTTTTCTACAACGGTTTCGCCGAAGAGTAGTGAGGCCCCGGGCGATGCGAAATCGAGATGGGCTTCCCCAACAACTCGACTCACTTCTAGATCGTCATCCTCCTCCTCTCGTCCTGCGTTGGTCACTCTACTATGCTGGATGAACCCCGATACGTCATCTTCAAAATGCACCATCATATCTAGGTGTTGTGAAAACTCATTTTGGTCTATGAGAAGGCTCTTCTGCTGCTCGGCCTCCACGAAAGGCTGCGCCAAGAAACTATCGTCAGCTGCACGAGCTTCAGCCGCTTCTTCGGCAGCTACCTCCTTCAGGACAGCGTCAAGGATGCACGAAGATTCGGTCCGTGGTCCAATGAATTCGATTCGGCTGTCCCCGTGACGCGGAAGCTCGGGTCTGGGAGAGGACAGAACCTGTTGCCAATCAACCTGCTCTGGTAGCTGTGCACTCAAATCATGCAGCTCTGCCGGAGAACTTACCCTCTCGCCGTCCGCTAGCGATGCTTCTTGCGTTTGCAATACGGTAGAAGCTTCAGACTGCAACGACCTTCCCATTACAGACAACTCATCGTGGATTAATCTTTCTTCACCTCTTGAGCTCGATATGCCTGCTTCTAGCAATGACATGTGGTCTATCTGCTGTTCTAAAGTTCCTGCCGCTGGTGCTGTGATTCCACCCTGTACGAAGAGTGGCCCCATGGCGCAGTTAGCCTTTGACCCCGACAAAGAGGACGATGAAGTAGCACTGTCGGTTCGGGCCAAGTCGGGCAAGCTTTCGCCAGATGCAAGCGATCCCGCAGCTGAGTCATCCAACAATGAGTCGAATGCGGGCAACAATGCATCTAACAAGGACGCTTCTCCGACACTCGTTTCTCTGCTCTGCTCCTCTTGCATTTTTACGCTACTTCTGTTGCCAGTGGTCCTTGAAGATGGGCTACCATCTGCAGTAGCTGCCCGGCGGTTCTTCAAAATGCTCCCTCTCGAAGAAGGTTGCTTCAGATCTTCATTCGTTGTTTTGTAGCCGAAAGCACCGCAAGTTGTGGTGCTCGGTCGACTCTTGACATTCAGAACATCCCCACTGCGGAGCTCGCGCGAGTGTTCACCTTCCAATGTACGAGGAGAGGCTTCTCCGTCCGACAAGCCGATCCTGTCCAGGCAAGGTTTGTTCTTTGCGGAGTCCTGTACTTTGATAATCGGCGCATCGCGATCACGGTATTTCCTCTTGTTGGCGTCCGTCATTTCCCATCCCTCTAGAGGAACGCAGGATCCACCACGGACCAACTTTTCTTGGAGCTTCAGAATCTGGAGCCATGGAATCTCTCCTGCCGTCAGTGTACCAGCACCTTCGAACGGAGACATCTTGATCGGAGCGGGCTTGTTTTGGTCCTCGACGAGAGTGCTGGAGCCATTCCCATTGCCTGTTGGTAGTTCTTCTTGACCACCAGCAAATTGGTCTCCTCCCAACTGCATCTGAACTCCTTCGTTTGTCATGACATTATGAGCCAAGCTTCCGGCAACAGTCAGGACACCGCGATTCGTCGTGCTCACTGCGCGCATGTTCATGTTCGTGCCGCTCGTGTTTAGCTGCCATAAACGAGAATCTCGATCGCGTCGACCAACTTGGGGTACCTCGTCAACGGGAAAAGCCATCTGCAACTGTTCTCCGCGAAGCTTGCGCTCATCCGTCGCCGGCCCCTGCAGCTGCACTGCGTGCCGCATATGAACGCCGCCCAAAGGGGTGATCATGTCCACCAAGTGCAATCGAGGCGCGAACGGAGCCGCAGCCAGCAAAGAAGCTTCTTGTTGATGCGGAGCTCCTGTGAATCCACCTGTTGTAGTGCCAAATCCTCCAGATCCTGCAGTCGTATTCAAATCTAGAGGCGTTCCCGGACGAACTGGGGTATAGCCAGAGCCTTCTTTCCTTAGTTTCTGCAAGTTTGCTTCGACGCTCCACTTGTAAACACTGATACCTTTCTCCGTATCAATCCACCAGCATTCGTCGCCTTGGTTGTAGTACAAATAACCGCCGGTTTTCTCGTGTCGGTACCTGTGATGAAGATGAGTCGGAGTAGGTAGTGGAAAACAACAATTATAAGCCTTCATGAGGTTCGTGCACATGCGATGCTGCACAAAAAGTATTGGTTTGATACTAGAGCAGGCTCAGGACAGCGCAAGGCCGACGCAGATGCAGACTTTCGTGGTCAACATCCACCTTCTAGGTAGGATGATTACTAGCCGAGTAAGAACGAAAAATCAGCTTCCTGTTCGTACCCCTACTGCTACACATCAATCTTCAATCATCTCAACATCGAAATCTAAATCTTATCATGAGCACAGCAGAGCTTCAGTGCCTCTCACACACGAGGACGAGGAGAGCACGGCTTTCGTGTAAAAACAATCCTCAAATTCAATTTCAAATCATACGAATCTTCTCCTTAATTTTCGTATTCATCCCCGTGATCTTCTTTGACGAAACTAAATACCTTAAAAACCCAAGATGATGGCTGTTTCCATGCATGGGCATCCATTTTGGTCACGGAAAGACCAAAATGGGAATAGAGCTTGGATAAGAACCGGTTTATTTTGGCATTGCGAACTACACTCATGGGTTCATAGGACGAGCAGAAAAAATCCGCTGCAGAGAACCCAGAGCTCTAGCGCATGCAAAATACTTACACTTGTTGTTGATAAATAGGAACAAAAAATCCTTTTGTGACGATTTCGATTGTTGAATTATAAATGACTATGATCGATCTCTTGGTCGGAGTGAATGTTTTATTCATCTTATTTAGACATGGCGAGGAGGCCTGCCTTCATCAGTGTCGTGCATTGTTGATCACGATCATGTACTGGGCCTGACGAAGATTATAATTATATACACCGTGAGAACCGTCTACTCGAGATTATTCTGTTCTCCTCCTAGTACACTTTGCAAAAGCAAAACTTGGCGCATATTTCTAAGCAAATCCAAAAAAGTAGTGAGTTTCTTTAGTGCTGTACCAGTCATTTTTCCCGTTGAGTTTGAACCACATATCTGGCGCGTTCCAGTTTTCAGAGCGGCAAAGCTTCCGAAACCCCACCGGAATCTCCGTGAACGGTGTTCTAGAGTATAACCCGTTGACTTCGCGAGCTCCAGCGCCAAGCAAAACCAACTCGTCTGGCGGTGTGGGAACGTGCAGGCTCTTGAGGTGCTCGCGTAAGGCGTTTTCCGGAGACGAGGACGATACGTTGCTGCTCGGGCTTTGAGTCGCGACTTGAGTCGCGCTTCGCTTTTGAGTAGGATTAGCTTTCATAAACGGGGGTTGTGGCGCAGAAGTTGAGGTCCGCGACGTCGAGCCTCCAACATGTTGAGCAGCTCCACGCTGTACACCGAAAAACTCTGCATCCTCGTCGAAAGCAGAACCTCCATACCCACTAACTTCGGTCGCGCCACGGGGAGCACCACCAGAACGACCCATTTTTTGGTTGAAAACAAGTATGAAGTAGACTACTTATCGTTAATTTTAGTAGGCCACTCAATTGTGAAGGTTTTTTGTGAGTGGATTCTTGACGGAAATCGAAAAGAGATAAAGTAGAATAAGATGTATTTATTGTTCAGGAAACCCAAATCATTAAGTATTAGATTAGGTCAGTCGTAGTCAACTATAATCATTAGATATCACCATGTACTTTGCCTGTGGAGGATAAGGATAAAACATGGACCGGTTTCATGGCGCACAACTCGAACATGACTAGACGCACACGCAGCTCAACGAACGGGACACTAGCCTCAACAGACGGGCACTGATTCTTCACCCTTCACAGAAATAGAGGAAGCATCCTGCTTCTCCATACTTTGAAAATGTTCACTCGTTTTGACAGATCCCATCTTTCTCTCTGCTTTGACCGGATTATAGTGGTCTCAATCTTCCGGCAGATTGCAATTCTATGATTTCTCTCTCTTTTTGACAGATATGGTGAAAACTAATGTCGTCTGACAGATACAGAAATTGAAATCTACGCTCAATCAAATTTCCTAAGATTAGGTTAACGACGTCATTGATTATCACCTCCCTTGTAACCGACGGCCCCAGGGCTATTTTGCGTGGATGTATAGAGAAACAACAACAGTTATACAACATCTGGTGCAATAGTGTTCGAAGATTGTCAGCCATCTTATTTGGCCTCGGGAAAGCGTAACGTGTCTTCATGCTGCACAATAGAAATACTAGCAGCTGGCACATCGTACGCGTAGGGCATTCGATTCTGTTCCTGAAATTCAGAAACGCTCATGGAGCTTTGAGACTAACATAAAAGAAACACGATGATCATGAAGACAGTGACAGTGGACCACGCTATCTCCCACAGTGAGCATGCAAGACATTTTATGCGATAGGTATACGCATACATTGCAATACGTGGCAATAGACAAGCGGAAAAATTGACAGAAGAAACTTACTTGCAATGGCGCGCAAAAATTCTTTTAGTTCATCGCTCTCACTCATAATCCTACACTTACAGACTGCTGAAAAGTAAAAACTTACTTATAAGAAAACTCCCCCAAAAAATTCTTGTTCTTAGGGCCAAGCAAGTCTAACTATGTAATTCAATTAGACAGTAATTGTCCTTGAAGCCGTCGTACATTCATGACTTCATTCGGCAGTGTGTCGTAGCTACATGAAGATTGATAATGTTGAGTCGTGCATTGTCATTCTAAATCATGTGGAGGTGCTGGTAGACTCTATTGACAGTACTACAGTGAAGTACAACTCCCCTCACTTGAAGTTATTCAATCTATTTGCAGACCGCGCAAGATTCTGTCCTATTTTCGGTGCTATCGCACCGGATCGCCAAAGCGGTTTTGGAGCGCCACCAAAGGGCTTCTTGTTGGGCGAAACCGAAACAACTCTACTACTAGTACCACAACTACCACTTGTTCTGGCGCTGCAATCGTGGTCCTCATCTGCTTCATGTTCATCTACCGTTCCACTGTCATCGTCAATCGAGACGTCTGCTGCGCGTGAGAACGTATTCCTCGACGCCGGTAACATCAGTACTGCATGCTGCTTTTGTGGACTACTGCGCGTCGAAAAGTTGTTGCGTTGTAGCGGCCGCTGTTGTGATGCTGATGTATGTGGTTGGAGTTGATGAGGACACGTTCTTGAAGTAGACATTGTTGAAGGAGCGCCGTAGCCGTGAGAAGTGACAACGTTATTGTTTTCTGGCATTCGATGTCGCACCCAGTCAGCTTCCTGCTCCACGGATGATGCGGTGACAGCTCTGGACGAAGTAGGAGGCACACTGTTAGAGGAAACGCTCCCGGAAGATGCTGTTGAATGCCGCTGCGAAGAGGGAAGTGCGCCAGCGGTCTGGTGCTCTTGATGATCAAGGTGTCTGTGCTGTCCTTCTCCTGCTCCACCTCCTCCTATTGTGGTACCACTACTACCTCCTATCGCGCGTGTTTGACTGTGTCGCTTTCGCTCTTTGGCGCGTGTATGTTGAACTGCAATGTTCAGCTCCAGCTTGTGTTTCCTTTTCAAATGATCTATCGCCTCGTCTCGCTTCTCCAGGTCACGCCGAAACTTTGCACACTCCACCTCTAGTGTCGCTTTTGCAGTGACTACTTCCTGATACTTCCGCGCAAGCTGGTTGTGCTCACGGGCCAAAAGCTGCTCGTGTTCCACTGGCGTGATCTCGTCCCAAGAGGGTGAGGACGAGGAACTACTGCCAGATGAACCGCTACCACTCCCATGTGGTCCCTCATCAGCGTGAGTCGTGGCTGTGAATTTCGAACTGGCAGAGGAAATCGCAGTCAATTTTGATGAAGACGCACTCTTCGTTGTCGAGGAAACGTCGACAGCTGATGCGGATGCCACATTTTTGCTAAAAATATTTCCACCTCCCCAATTTCTATCCACCACTTTCTTGTCGCCAGAGGACAGCACGACGTCATCTTGAAGCTGCTCGTTCATTTTCTTCAGACCTAGCATTTCCTTTTCCAGTACGCGTTCCTTCGCAAAGAGCTCTTCTGACCTCAGCAGCAGCTCGGATCCCTTCAGGCACAGCTCTCCAGCACGCTGACTCAATTCCCGATCCTTCTCGAGTACATCGCGCTCTCGAACTTTGAGAGCTTCTTCGCGGCGGTGCAGTTCTTTCAACCTCAGTTCATGTTCTTCGTCCGTTGCGCGACGTGTGTCCTCCTGCAGGAAATGGACATGAGGAGTAGATATAATAAGGTAGCTGTTAATGGAAGTGGAGAATGATTTCGACTTTGAAGTTGAATCAAGACTTCTAATACTACGTACTTGTGAGTTTATACGTATAAAATCTTCAAGTAGAACTGTGTTGAGAGCAATTTTTTTGCTCTTCTTCAACGTTCAAGAAGTTGTACATGTACTAGATGTACTCCTCCTACTTTAACTAGGTACTATAATTCCTTGTTCAACTTTGAGTCTATTATCATCATAGATACCAGAGCAGTCGCTGCAGTCTCCACTTCCGCCATGCGCGTCTCGAGATCTGCTCGTTCTCGCTGCACTATCTCAGATTTCGCCAAGAAAACTTCACGTTCCGCATTCAGAGTCTCCACTGCCGCAATTTTTTCAGCTTCTGCTTTTTGTTTGTCCTGTGACAGCTGCAGCTCGCGTTCGTCTGCCAAAGACTTCTCCCATGCCTGACCTGCGTCTGCAAGGTACTTATCTCGCTCTTGTTCGCAAGTGGTTCTCGTCTCTTCAATCGCTTTTTCGATCGCATCCTGCAGTTTTCGTTCGTGCGCCTCCTCCTGCAGCTGCAGATCCGCGCTGTGGTGCGAGTCCCACAGCTCTTTGGCTTCCGCAAGCGCCGCATGTCTCTCCTGCTCCGAAACTTTCTGGGCCTCCTCGATTTGCTGTCGCAGGCTCGCGCACTCCTCCTGCATTGCGTTGCACTGTGCGGTCAAAGGCTCTACCTCGGCCGCAAGAAGCCTGCGGGCTTCTGCCTCTCCTCGCTCGCGTTCTTGCTGCAGGTCTCGCTCGAAGCCTTCACGCAACATCTTCTCTTAGACTTTTTGGGGATCCATCCTGAAAGTCATCTGGGACCCGTTTCCCCCTTACTACACGGAAGTCCAAGATGCTTCTGAACAAAAATGGATTTCCGGAAGTCTTAATTTTCTCGCGATTTCGCGGCTTCCTCCTGCTGTTGTTGCAGCTCCTTTTTCTCCCGCGTGGCGTCGACCAGAGCCTGACGCTTCGTCTCCAGCACGCAGCGTCGCTTCTCTTCTGCCTGTTCGGCGAGCAGTTGTTCACGTCCCTCGAGCTCTTTCAGCTTTACATTTGCCGCTTGGTCCTCCATCTGCAGAGCCAACTCCTGCAACTGCAACTGCGATGTCGCCCGCAGCTCTTCCCGCTCGCGCTCTAACGCTGCAGCGGCTTGTTCCCGCTCCTTCGCAAGCAAAGCGTCAGCCTCTGCCTTCAAACTAGCCTCTTCAGCCTCGATGGCCTCTGCAGCTTCTGCGCGTAACTTAGCCCGCTCAGCCTCAAGCGCCTCTGCGAATGCGGCTTTCATGCTAGCCTCCTTGTCCTCCAACGCGGCTTTCATGGCAGCCTCCTTTTCCTCCAACGCAGTCTTCATGGAAGCCTTGCTGTCCTCCAACGCCGTTTGCATCGATGCCTCTCTGTCCTCTAACGCCGTTTTCATCGATGCCTCTCTGTCCTCCAACGCCGTTTTCATCGATGCCTCTCTGTCGTCCAACGCGCTCGCTGTGTCCGACGCCAGTCGAGCCAGCCGAGCCCTCTCAGATGCTATCAATTCCTCCGTTTGCTTCGTCAACTCCGCCTGCAGTTCGTCCCTGAAACTCGCCTGCTCGTTCTCCAAGGCTAGCCTTTTCTCTTCAAGTTCTGCTTGTTCTTGTGTCAACGCCGTCTTCTTTTCCGCGACTTCTTTCTCTTTGTTCTCGACAGCAGCGATTTTCCGAGACAGTTCGGAAGTGTAATCCCCAATGTGCTGTTCAACTTTTTCCCTTATTTCACGCAACTCTGTCTCCTTCGCCTTGACAAAATCAGCTTTCCAGCGATCGGCTTCCTTCTCGAACTTCTGCTCTAGTGCTGCTCTCGCGGACCCGATTTCTGCTTCGGCAGCCCGTTTTGCCTTCTCTTCGGCTGCGCTTATCGCGTCTCGGAGCTTCGCTTCGTGAGTTGCCGCAAGACCACTAGCTTCATCCTCTGCAAGAGAAAGCCTTTCTCGGTCTGCCGCAGCCGCATTTTCCAACGACCGCTTCATCTCCATCGCGTCTTCGAGCTTCTTCTCCAAATCAACAAGTTTCTGCGTGTAATCGTCCTCCAAGGCACTCTGCTTTTCCAACAACGCGTCTCTCTCGCTAGAGGCAGCCTGAGCCCGCTTCTCTGCGGCCTTTACCTGCGTTTCTAGTTTCCCACGTTCGGCACTGCGCTGTTCTTCCACGATAGCGAAGCGCGCCGCCTCTTCGTCTCGCAGAGCTGCCTCTCTGCCGCTCCACTCTTTCTCCACTCGAGTGCGCAAATCCGCAGCCTCTCGTTGGAGAGCCTCCTTTGCGTCGTCACAGACCCTCTGCGCCTCACTCTGCTTTCGCGCCTTGTATTCGGCAAACATGACACGGTACTGCCCATGCATCTGGGCCTCGAGATCGCGCCAGACGCGCTGCTGCTGCTCGCGCAATATCAGCATGAAATCGGACTCCAACTGGAGTTGCGCTGCGCGGGACTGCCAGGTGGATTTGTGTTGAACAAAAGTGAAAATAAGTAGAGCTACTCAACAAGTCTTGATCTTATCCGTGTTAGTACTGCTACCTCTAGTGCAAGCATCGAATAGCAGGAAGATCATGATAAGTTGAACGAGATCTTCATGATAAGTTGAAGAAGATCATGATAAGCGGTAGATCACCATGAAGATCACTAGTAACTGAAAAATCAGAGAAACGAAAAAGTCTATCCATTGATGGTTGATAGTTGCACCTTTGCATCAGCGTTGGCTAGCTGTTGTCGTAGCGTTGAAATATCGGCTGTTTTTTCTGCGATGACTCTCTGCAATTCCCTCATGTCGGGAGCACTTGATGATGAACTAGTACCGCCGTGGCAAGGATCCTCTTCCCGTGCTCCGCCTGTGGAGAGAACGGACGTTCGCGTAACTCCAGCACCAGACGTTGGTGGAATCGATGCAGCTGGAAATCCTGTCGAAATTCCTGTTCCTGACGACGGGCTCGATCCCCCAGCAAGCTGAACGTGACTGATATAGTCCGACGTGCTGCTGCTTAGATTATGCGTCCGTGCCCGTACCAGCTCAGCCATGCTGCGTCGACTTGATTCGAGCGAGTCGTCCAAATTCTGCATCTGCATCGCACCGATTTCTTTCTGCAGCGAAGTGACTAACTCCACGTATTCCGATACTGTGGACTCCAACTTGGCCCTGGCTTGGTCCGAACTATCCAAAGCTTTGGCCTTTCGCCGAATCATCTCGCGAAGCTTGCTCACGTCTGAGATGTAATTCTCAGGACACTCAGTCGAGACTTCAGTTATCGACTTTCTGGGAAGTGGAGCTGCTGTGGTTGCTCCACCAGAAGAAGTACTATCCGTATCATGATGCTGACCACTCTGGTCGTTCCCAATCCCATGTTGTGGAGCCTGTGCAGGAACGGAGCTACTAGTAGCGGTCTGTGTTTTCTCACGAACGAGAGGAGCCATGACACTGTTTTCCGCTCCCGCTGTTGAGTTCGCATTCTCGGAATCTGTCGCTCGAATGCTCCGAGTCGAAGTGCTACTAGAGGCCGCACCTGCATTCCCACTACCTCCTGACTTCGATCGCGCCGCCAGCATCTCTAGCGTGTCCTCCAAGGAATTCGAATTTTTAGGAGTGATATCGATCGCTGTTGTCGACTGCATTTGCAGTGGCAAAATCATGGCATTAGCTGCTGGAGTAGGGTCTTCGAGGCCCTCTTCTGGTATGTCGGGCAGACGTACATGCGAGATCGATAACATCGACATCCTGCTTTTTTTGTACCAAGTTGTACAGACCTTGTGGCTGATCTGAGTGGTGCAGCTGTTCTCGACGTAATATAATTTCCTTTTCTATTCTTTCTGGTAGATGAGGAGAGATTATCTTTACTTCATTGATTCCACAGACATTCTATTTATTGGTTAAGTATATAGCTTCGGCGCCGGGAAAATAAAGGAAATGTTGAGTCTACGTCGAGTACCATCACTAGAAAGCGAAAGAATAGTGGGGCGGGTGCTTCTTGTGCAGACAACGTTGGGGCTACTTTTTTGTACTCTCTGCACGCCTAGCATCGAAAGCGACACAGATGAAGAAGCAGCAAATGCAAGAACATGTAACCGACAAAATAGAACGTGGACCGACTGATGCATTTTTAAAGGATCATAGTGACAGATGAATGTGCGCAACATCATGTCATGATACATTTGCAGCACTTACCGACACAGCCATTTTGCTATGATCTCTCGTTCGGCTTTTTTACCTCCATAATATCGTGAGCCGCTCAGCACCATTTTTTGAATATGGCAAAGGCAACTACATACTTGTAGAAGATACTACAACCTACTTAATTGATTTGACAGATATTTACAAGAGTTGTCGAGCGACGTCATTTTTCATCCTGTCAGATGTTATCCTCGCGACACCAGCAAAATATCTTAGACAAGGTGTCTGCCCCCTCTGTCCTTCCTTGAACACGGCCGCCAGCTAAAATGCAAAACCACTGAGAGGTTTTCGTTTTCATGCTAGTCTTTTTCGTCATTTATCATTTAAGTCTATCAGGTAGAAAAACTAGAAGATCTTGGCGCATGGAACCCACTTTCCATATGATCATACAAGAAAGGCGTCAAAAGCAAAGAGCCAGAACGTCTATGCGCCTGCAAGCCCGTACTTTTCCAAGGACATATCACCGTAATCTGCCAAATCCATGTTTCCAAGACTCTCTTCGAGCTCTCTTTCTACGTCCTCATCTCCCGAATGATAGTCCTCACGGTCTTCTTGATTTTCTCCCATGCCTTCATAAGCGCGCTCATTGACCCGCTCCATCGCACGGTCGTAAGCCTGATCGTCCACCTCTTGATTCTCGTAGTATTGAACGAGATCCGCCACGCGATGCGCGATTTCGGAGAGTGAGTCCTCGTCATATTTCGAGACACAGGAGTAGCAAACCATCTTGTATTCGTCAAGCAGCTCGACAAGAGCATGATTCAGAGCTCGAAATCTAGGATGCATGTCCCGATTCAGCTCGGGCAGCAAATCTTGGACCTCATTGTCGAGGAAACGCTCTAGCACTGCTGGAGGAGAGCGCTCCTGACCTCCACCTGCTGAAGTAGCTTCTTCCGCAGCACCACCACGAATTCCTGGCATGATGAGTCTTTCTGCTGCTGCTCTTGCCGTTGTAGAACCAGCTGCACCTCCGTCTTGTTCGTCTATCTCGTCGTCGTTGTGCATTTTTCCTAGCTGTCCTTCTTCGAGCAAGTCCACTTTACTCAGTAAATTTACGTGCGGCAACGCCAAGTGCATCATGCAGTTGAGCGCCATCAACGAGCCACTCAGAAACTTGCTGGCGCACACGCCGTTCGCAACTACCGAAGCATCCAGTAAGAAAACGCCACAGAGCCGAATATTGCACTCGTCTTGCAGGAAGTCCACCACCCACCGCATCACGGGATGGTGAATGTACAGCTCGATCTGTCCCGGACAGTCGAACAGAAAATACTCGTTGTCGCCAGCAAATTGCTCGAGCTCCTCGCGGAACCAGGATCGCAAATTGTCAGCAAAGTACTCCATTGCATAGAGAAGACCGCCGTTTGGGCCAAACTCTAAGTCCTCCTGAACGTCGTCGCTGGTGATCAAATCCCTAATATCAATATCGTAGATATTAGGAGCCTCTTCATCTTGATCCTCATCTTTGTCCCCTGGTGATGATCCATTTCCACCTTTTGCGTCACTCTTCTTGTAGTTGTTTTCCAACACTGCGGGATCTAAGTTTACGAGCCGGCAGTTCTTACGGTGCGCAACCTGCATGTACTCCGCCATATGCTGGGCGTAGGTACTCTTCCCGCTCCCAGCGGGACCCATGATGAACTGCCCGAAACGAGACATCTTTGACAGATCTTCGCAATAATTGGTGATGAAGACGAGCTACTTCGAGGGGTCGAGGTTGACGTCGTGTTTGTCTAACTCTAACAGTCTATTATCTTATGAGAAGAAGTTAGCAGGAAAACAGGGAAAATGTAAGGCTACTACTTTCTGATACGCATCAAGAGCCTGCAATAAGAAATTTAGACAAAGATGGTATCGTTCATCTATTTTTGCTCTCGTCTATGACTGCAAAGGTAGATGAGGATCTTGAGTGAGTGATTATTGTCAAGACGCTCCTGCTTCGAATGCTCATTCTTCCTTATGGATCTTTTGCTTTCTTGATCAACATTATCATGGTTCTGGGACTTCTCATGATTTATCACTCTGCTTGGAGATCATCTTGATCTTCTTGTGAGTGTCAGACACCTCTGCAAAAAGCTGAGCCAATCATGCAGAACTTTAGGCTGTACACGACGAGCAGGAGCATCATGCAAATAGTAAGGATCTCGATCATGGCCACTGTCTTTGCATGAATTTTTCTTCATCTTTTTCTTGTTCTATAATTCGAAAACGACATTCAGATCTGAATAGAACGAGGAGGAGACGGGGACATATTTATAATTCTTGGCAATAAAAACACCGAGAATTGCGCTTATAAAAAAGTCCTCGGTCAACATGAAGAAGTAGAACACTATGGTAAACGTAAATGCCACAACTTACTATGGGAGGTGTGGTAATTATTGTCCCTCCTGAAGATGTTGGTTGCCACAACACGTGCTGGCGGCGCAGCGTTCTTCGTAGTTGTTCTTGTTGGTGCTGGTGGCGCAGCACCCAGATGAAAAGAACTCATAGTTGATATAAGGTGGTGATCTATGTATCTATAATAATCACGAAGATCCATCAAGAAAGAACAAGGTATTTTATGGAGGGTGGATTCTTTGCCGCGCGCGGAAGATAGACTATTGGCGTCAGTCAATCACGACTCAGCTTGCCTCCGCGGGGCACATTTTTTTTTGTATTCCGAGAACGCCGAAAGGGTGATCCCAGTGTTGTCCGGTGTACCTGCCCGCAGCTGCGACTGCCGCACCTCTACGCTCGGCGGGAGCAATATGAGGGAATCATTAAGAATATACATCTTCGGATACAAGACCATGTGAAAGTGAGGCAGTTCTATACAGCAAAGTGCTAGTTGTATGTATTGGAGTGCCTCGATCATTCACGTGAAAGGCGGGTGTGGGTGCGAGGAAAAAAAGATATACGTGAGAAGGGCTTACTGAGAGACTTAATATCCAAGTCAAACGCGACTTGCTGAGCTTGAACTACGAACTTGGGCTCCCTACTTCTTGATATGAGAATGAGTGGGAGTAAGACTAATGAGTGCTCGAAATTTTCTACCTCCTTATCGGACGCACTGATGGGCTCAATCTACTCGACGAGTACAAGCTGCCTACAATTTTCTGGTACGCGCCTGCATCAGGTCAACGTCAAGCTAAGAGACCGAGTACGAGTAGAGGTCACTGTCAGAGAAAATATGATTTCTAGTTAACATCTTCAATTATGAAAACTCCAGAGCCATTAACAAGCCTAATCTTTCTCAGCCAACCATATATTCTTCACCTTCATGTTGTCCTGTCTCTTACTAGAAAATGAAAAGTATTCTGTTGTCGAAGCTCCTGCACAACTCCATTCAAAAACCCGTTCACTAGAACGAAGCAGAGACACAGGCCAATTGGTGGAAACTCTTAGGTTACATATGCCCTGCCATGCAGCATTCCTAGTAGTAGTAGTCGTGTGCCCATTCGTGGGGTATTGAAGAAATTTTAATTAGCAGGCGGCCCTTCTTTCCTTCTTCTCTTTTTGAAGAATTATAGAATCGCGCTACCCTTGGTTGTCCTTGATATATGTATCATCGCGACCTTGTTTCATTCTTGGACTCCGTTCACGATGATGATTGTTCTAGAAGCAAATATTACTACGCACTAAAGAGATTGGATGAGGCTACGATAAATACAGCCTCCTGACTATGCTTTCTGACTACAACTACTCAAAAAGTTACGTACAGTTAATTCGTCACGCTGCTCCAGAGTATTGCAATCTATCGATCGTTCGCACCAAAAAGAAGCGCAATCTTCGACAGCAAGTTGTTACCCAAGAGCATTATCTTTCTCAGGTGGAAAGTACGGCAATCTTCTTCACATTTGTTCTGAGGAAAATACGTCACATAATAGCAGGCTCAACTTGCGGCAACGATAGAACATCTCTAAGGTGGAAAGTGCGGAAATCTCTTTCACGTTTGTTCTGAGGAAAATACGTCACATAATAGCATGCTCAACTTGCGGTAACGATAGAACATCTCTAAGGTGGAAAGTACGGAAATCTTTTTCACACTTATTCTGAGGAAAATACGTCACATAATAGCATGCTCAACTTGCGGTAACGATAGAACATCTCTAAGGTGGAAAGTACGGAAATCTTCTCCACGTTTGTTCTGAGGAAAATACGTCACATAATAGCAGGCTCAGCTTGAGGGTCCTGATGGAACAGTCTTGTTCTGTTGTGTTTGTCCTCGCTCCAAGAACTTGTCTTTTCTTCGTGGTAGTGCTATGACGATGACTTAGAGCTTGTCTTTTCTTAATCCTAGTTTTCTAGTGTATTGGCAATTTTCTGTCACACGCCTGCACCAAGTCAGTCTGAGACGAGACCGAAATGCAAGACAAAAAAGTCATTTCTTAACATCTTCAATTATGAAAACCTTTAGAGCCACTAACAACCCTACTTGTAGAGCCACTAACAACCCTACTTGTCAAGTTGATTATTCAATACCAAGTACAATTGTGTTAACCTTAGCAACGCTCTGTGTCTGTCTTTGAAGGCATGAATCAACTCGAACAAGTCCCTTGTTGATATTAGTGGTCGCAATGAAAAACATATTCGAGGATGTCCTTCTTGGTGGATAGGCAAAAACAAAAAGAAAAAAAACAACTGTTAGGCTACTAAAATAAAGTCAGTACTATTTTTCTTGCTTAATATATTATAACTACTAGAATAGGGTGTGGCATCATAATCATTTCTCGATCCTAGCGTTTAATTTTGTCGGCCCTAGACCTAGAGGAGGGAATAAGTAATTTGGCCTCGCGACCAACCAAGACTAGTAGTTGGTTCCACATCGCCGTCGTCATCCACCGTTGCGTTTCAACTTCTTCCCTCTCCCCCTGCATACCTATTGCGCGGCCAACCCACGTGCCGATACTGTCATCTCCCACTACTTCGTTTTGCGTCGACAGGGAGCCTACTTTTGTTGGCTGGAAGACTGGCGACAATGTTTTCTCGGATTCGATTTCTTTCTTGCCTTGACCAACCAGTAACATGCTATTTTGCTTGCCAGTTTTTAGAGTCAGCTTGAATCCCGCTAGATCCTCCCAGCTTGGTACCTCTTCCCTTGTATTGTATTCCCTGGGAGAAGGGTACCATTACCAAGATGCTGCGGAGAAAGTAGAAGATGGATAAAAGCTGACGACCATAAATTTTCATTTAAACAAGTGGTGGCCGCACACTTAGCTTTCCCGATGTCGCCACCGGCAGCCCATGCCATCAAAACTTCTCCAATATCAGGTGGAAAATGGGCCAAAATGTGACCAAGCTCTTCACATTTCTGATCAATTTCATCATTGACCTGCTTGTCTACTTTCTTCAGCATTTGCTCATCCATCCTGAACGCAACGGCTCTACGATTAGGATCGCTACTCCGTCTTGCATAATACATGTTACTTTTATGCTTCTCGTGAGAACGCGAACGAGCAGCAGTCCTGCTTCTCCGCTTCCTCGCTGCAACGGCTGGCAAACAGCGTTGTATGTCCCGGATCAAGTTTCGAAAACCAGACGCGCAGGGCGGAAAATTTAGTTCTAGCAGTGTTCGCGAGTAAGTCGCGCGGTTGAGATAAGCGCTCGTGACGACACCGTGAAAATAATGGCTTGTCGCTTTCTCCAAAGTCGTAGTAGACGTACATTTAGCAGATGTAGTTGGCTCCTTTCTCTTCTGCTGTATTTCAGTGTTCTCCTTCTCCTTAGAACGATCACGATCATGGAGGGTCGTCTTCACTAAGGCTGATTTTGATTCCTCGCCGCGTGCGGGCCGCGGTTGTAATGAGACAAAAGGGACTCCAATAACTCCATATCGGTTGTGTCGCCGACTTTCTTCTAGGAGTCGCGCGCCTGTGGGACAGAGCCAACTGAAACGTTGTCTTGTCAACTTGGCACGTCTGGTTTCCTCATCATCTTCTGCTATTAAGAGCAGTCGGTTCCTGCTCACGCAAGGCTTTTTTACAGCCAAACACGATGATGTAAATGACGTCTGCACATCCTCAGGTTGTTGCTTTGCGGCTGGCGTCGATTGCTTGTCGTATTTCGCTGTGTTATCGCCAGTCGCGCCAGATGTTGCAGAGGACCGAGTATTCCCACTTGTTTTTTGAGTAGTAAGAAGATTCGGTCTGGTTTGACCGGTCCGGCTGACTCGATACCGATACCGAGAAGGCATGCTGTCTGGCTCCTCAGATACCCAGAGCAGACCGTAGTCCTTCAGGGACTGAATCGCGTGTGAGTAGCACGTGCGCCAGAAAGGTCGCCCGGAACCCAAGACCCAGACTCGTCTGCTCACTCGGTCCATCATCTCCTTCCTGGACTGAAGCATGTACTTTTTAATAGCCGCTGCCGAAAATTGGCCACTTTGCAGCATGCGCTCTCCATCTCTGTGGTTGCATATGAACAAAGAAATGGAATCTTCATCAAGTAAGGACGAGAACGAGAAGCATAAATTCAAGAGTAGAGGATGTTCAACATGATCTATTTTTGCTTTACATGATTGAAATCATGATCAGAATCAGTGATGTGTTGTAGTGCAGAAAGCTACTCAGAAAAATATTTGTTCATAAACATTGCTTGCCACTCCATGATTTCTTGCCAGGCGGGATAAATGACTCGCAGGAGCTTTGAATAGGTGAGGCAGCGGGGCATCGCCGGGATCTTCGATGGAGCGATAGTTAGGAGGCCATCGTTGGTTACCGTAAGGTAGCCATTTTTCACTTCGATGCCACTCTCAATCAAATCTCGGAAAGCGCCCAATCCTTCTGCCTCCATGCGCGTTGTTGTCTGCCGCATCTTGAACGGAATCACGCCCGGCGTCTTATTGGGGTAACGCCGACTCGCACCACTCTTAGTCGTAGTCGTACCGCTGAAACTCATGATACCACCAGCACCTCGACCTCCGCGCGACTTCTGACGACTACTAGACTGTGCTTCAGAGCTGGACGACCGTCCTGAGGAAGATATTGAGGAACACAAGCTCGGGTGCTTCAGGATGCTACTAGGAGCACGCGCTCTTTGAATTATCTTGCTGTTCTTTCTAGTACTACATGGAAAAGGCGATCGCGCTCGCAACTCCAACCGTTTGTTCTGTAGAAGATTTGGTTCTAAAGCCGCGGACGCCGAGGAAGATCTTCTAGTAGCTCGCAACAAACTGTCTATCATCTCCTGTTGTTTCGCAGCAGTGGTTTTTGCAGCGAGTGCCTGTCGTGCTCCTCTTTTGCGACGTTGCTCCAAGGTAGCTGTCGCACGGGACGACGACATGCTCCTGCGCTGTGCAGAGCGTGAGCGCGACCTCCCACTGGTGGTACTAGTAGAACCTCCAATGCTAGTAGACGTCGATACGACAGCCGCAGCCCGAATTTTACTCCGTTTTCTTGATTTAGCTTCTTTGCCCGCGCCCATGAACCACCCCGCTGGATCTCTTACATAGCGAGGAGCGTCCTTTAAAGCATTTTCGTCGGAGTCGGTTGGTCCGCTGCTGTCCTCATCGGGTGGTTTGTAAAAGTTGTGTCCGCCTTGTCGTTTATTGTTGAAGTTAATCGTTTCCGCTTTTGTTGCTTGCTCGTAAGGGCTGCGGTAGCGTCCAACTGCTACTGCTCGCTTATGCATAATTTTAGATGCGGCATCTCTCATACTGCACAACGCGTTCGGATTTATCATGTCCATGCAGGACGTTTGCTGCACAATTCCCCGTCCTTTTCCGGCTCCGTCGTCTCCACCGCCTCCGTCCAGAAATCCCATGCCATCGTAGTCGTATTCATCGACTATTTTAGTATCGAGAAAGGCAAAGGCCGCTTTCGCATCGGTGAACGAGCTCTCGTCCCTGTATTCGCCATCGCCTGTGCAGTATGTTCCATCGCCAAGATATTCGAGGTAGTACGTCCGGTCGTATCTTTCAGGTTTTTTTGCAACTGCAACTTGTTGATGCTTTTCGATTTTTGCTTTCGAAGCAACTGCTTCGTCAACGATCTCCTTGACGGGGCTCTTTCCAAGACCCTTGTTGATCTTCTCACCTGCACCCTTTTTAGAGTCAAGTTGTTTAAGTTGTAGTTCCTGCATCTTTTTTGCCTGCATAATTTCATATTGCTCTTTCTCCTGCTCGATTTGGATCTGATGGGCTGCTTTTTTGTACTTTCCGGCTCTAGGATGGTATAGACGACTGCGAATGCGCTGTTCTGCTTCGCGGAACTCATTGATGACAGCCAGGTTCACTTCGGGAATGCGTAACTTTTCCTTCCCGAACTCGATGCCAACCAAAATCTTCTCGACAGCGTGACTTTTGCAACCCACGGCATTTTCCACGTACTGCACCGGAATCGGAGTGCTCGGCCACGCCTGCATAAGGTAGAGATCGATCGCTTGGGAACGGGGAAGCAGCGTCGCCCCCGTCAGGCGATACCTGGTTGATGTGTCGTCTGGATGTCGGTCTATGCCACCCCCGCCCTGCACGACAGCAGTCATTCCAGTCAGAAATTTGACCTCCGTGAAGTCCTCAATCATTGTGTTCAGTGTGCCACCACGATCCACTTGGCATTTCATAGGTTCAAAATTTTTGAAGAAGTTCGCGGGAGGGCGCCCTTCCTTTGGAGATTGTCTTGTTCTCGTGCGATCATGATCAGGAGACGAGGCAAAAGGCAATGCTCTTCCTCCTCGACTCAACATATTACCACGTGTACAACTACCAGAGCCTCGAGGACTCTTTGTTCTGCTTCTACTCCTGTTTAGTCCTCGCCGATCGCCCCTTCTTGTGTCAGAAGGCATCAGAAGTTGTCTCCGGGTTGTGCTCTCCTGTGTAAGGTAGACCCACTTCTCCTGCCTTTCCATTTTGAGGCTTTTCACGCCATGAAGGGTCTCGTCATCTTCACCGAGAAACTGGTTCGGGTACTTTTCGTCGATGGGCGCCAGTCGGAGCAAAGCTTCCATCTCCAGGGGAAGGACGCCGTTCCTCGGTACGTAGTCCCGTAATCGTTGCTGATGATTAGAAGTCGCCGACAGCTCCTGCGATGGAATGTGCTGGAAACAGATATCTTCTGCAACTACCGCATTTGATTGCATGTAATTTTCAGTCTACTCTTCGTTGTGTCTACTTTTTGTTGTTTCAAGTTAGGCAAAAATATGCATTGTATGCATGGACCGTCCTTTCTTTTTAGGCTCAGTGAAGAGACGAATGAGTTGATGTACTGTGTTAAACAACAACGAGATGATCATGAAGATGCTGGACATTTATTTATTCTGTTGTATTTGTTGTACATCTACCCTTAATGTAGACGCGGAAGTCGGCCCGTCGTTCTGACTTACGATGATACTCGTGAAGCAGAGGGGCGTACCTCATGCAGAAGCGATGGCGTATTGCGTGGTTCTGCCGCTTGCGCCAGTAGTCTGCGCGATTAGAGCACCGGTACCGGTCGCGACCTACTTTTTCTTTTGCTTCAAATTTGATGTTATTGTTGAGACGCGAACACGCGGGATCGATTTCTTTCTTTTTCAAAATGCCGCGAGAAGGTCGAGGACCACCCAGTGTTTTGGCTCTGGTGAATTTGTTATGGAGTCCGTTTTCTCTATTGTTCGCGGTGTCCATCGAGCCCAGCCGATCTCTGCCGACGCCAGCGGAGCGACCTCGAGGACGTCTGCTCGCCAAATAAGAGTCGAGAGTTCGGTCTCGTCCTTCTACACAACTAAGATACTTTTCACCGTCTTTTTTTACAACCGCATCGACGGTAGCTTCGAAGTACTCGCTGAGCCACACTCCGCGAGGGTCTTCACTGTATCTACCGCGACCCGTCGGGTGCAGCAATCTCTCGTAGGTCGATGGCGGAAAATAATGAGTGTGTAATGGCTCATCTGCGTCCCTACACGCCACATCGCCAAGTTCTTCGTCGGTCGAGGCAATCTCTTCCAGGTGTACATTGCTAGAACAGTTACTCTTCTCGTCATCCGAATCGCTACTACTCTTTGTTCCGGAAGAAGAGGCTGACGAACTAGAAGACGAAGAGTGCTTGATGCCTCTGCTTGCTCTGGAGAAAGACACCGAGCCACTATGCTTTTTCTTCATCTTGTCCTTCTGCGGTCTACTTTTAGCACGACGACCACAATTAGAGTTCGGGCTCTCCTCCATGATAGGTTGCAGCGTTCCACAAGTGCTGACTGCATGTCTCTTACTTGGCCGCTGGTGTATTCCGATATTAATCCCACTTTTGGGATTTTTGCGATCGCGTCGTCGACCAGAAGATTTAGAACCGCAATCATTACTAGGTCGTGTGCTTACGTCTTGCTCTTGTTCTTGTTCCGACTGGGATTCCATGATGGTTTCTAGCGGAGCGAATGAGCAGTCGTTTTGTGCTCGCGCAATAGCCTTTTTCCTCTCTGCTTGTCGGACCTCTCTAGCCCTCTCTTTTAGCTTCTCGTCTTGGATTTGGGCGATCCTCAAAAGGGTAGCGACTGGGCCATGCTCTCGGTAACCTCTCGATCCAGGTAAATTTTGTTGGCTATGTAGTGTTTGTAGAACTCTGTAATTGTAATCGACACGGTTTTCAGCAGAGCTGCCAGTGAACCAAAAGTCATCGTGTTTTTTTTCACCATGTCGTCTTATCAAAGCATCCTTTGCCTCTGCCTCGTATGTTTTGCAATGGGCACTGTAGTTTCTCTCCCTCGCCTGCCATTCTCGACCTTTCACTAGCCGCGGCGAGGTGATAGTATCGCAATACTGCCGAAACTGATACCGGTCGAGATCTACGATGGCTGCCTGTTGGGCGGACAGCGGTGGTACCAAAGCGGCTGCCTGTCTCTCCTTAAAAACAGCATTCGGGTGTTGCTGATGAATCTTCCTCGTGGGGTCTTCCAGCACGTGCTTCTGGCCTATTTCAACGCGGCCCGAAAAGTGCAGCTGGTTTGTATGTGGCAACATTGCGAAACATTTCCTCCAACGAATATCCTTTGCGATGATCTCCCTAAAGAACTGCTGCTCCCACGATGGCCCTCCAATATCCGGCAAGGGGTTGAGGTTCATCTTGTTCTTATTTTTTCTACGTCCTCCTACCTGAAAAGGACCATCGACTTCGCCCTCAGCCTCGTCTCCTCCCGCCGCGGTGCTGTTGGCTACTGGCGCCGAGGCCGCTATTGTGATCAGAGGAAAGCTCGTCCTCATCTCCCGCATCACCTTTTCTAAAATGTCCTGCGTCAAAATTTTCATGCGTCCGAGCTTACTGTACGAAGGATAGCGCTCCCACATTGACGGGCTAACAAGAGGCTGGCTCAGGTAGTCGGCAAAGTGATACTCGAGTAGACTAAACTGCGCTCCTGTAGGATTATTTCGCGGTACGCCTACACCAGGAGGCATCGAGATGACATCTTTTAATCGTTCAGACAATCTGCTAGCGCGATCCATGTCACGAATCTGCGGTGGTCTGGTCGACCTCCCAGGAGAATGCTGTAGCAATCTCTCGGTCGATCTTGCAATATGTAGTGCTGCAGACGAGTAACCGGCTCGGTCCACACTACTAGAGCGACTACGTATTCCTCGTGCCGCTGATTCCTGCGTCCCGAAAAGCCCCTCTTCGTTTACCGCTGTTGCCTCCTTCGCCGCTCCCCTGTAGACATCCGCAAATACGCTTGTGCCTTTTTGACAGTCAGAGAGCCACTTACCTTGCACACTTTCTGGCAGTAAAACCAACTGGCTCCTGCTCCTATCGTTCGGGGAAAATCTTGCCCTGCTAGATGAAGCAGCACCAGAGCAAACAACGCCATTTCTTGTTCGTGCATCGCCTTTTCGGGTACTACTCGTTCTGCTCGTGACTCCATTCGGATCGTTTTCAATTGTAGTGCGAGGTGTATATGTAGCAGCCCTATTCCAGAGTGAAATTTGGCGCGCAAGGTCGCCCATGGACAGGGCAAGGTGCTGGTGAGCGTAGGCATACCCTATCCACCAGTTCGGGTCGAAGTCACGCGAGAACCGGAGGCTATGATCAGGTGCGTAGCCACCGATCACACGGCGCAAATCCATTGCGCGCTCGTTCACCCACTTCCAATGCAGCCCTCGGCTGAAGCACGTGGTAATGTCCTTAATGCGTTCCACCAGTTGCAGCCACCCTGTTATTAGAGGGATAGGGAATGCATCTCACAGATCATCTGGGTTCCTTTCCTTCGTATATATTTCTTTGTCCAGAAGATGTTGACTTTGGAGATACATTTCCTACACTCATAATTTTAATTTGATCATTTCAGCCACTCTGTCGGAAGACCTTTCGTGGTTCCGCTTCTGCTTCCGAGACCGAGATGGTTGTCGGAGTCCTCGCTCACGCTCACCTTCATCGCTAGTATTGATGTCAAGTTCCGGAACGACACCGGGCAGCGCCGGGATACGAGGAATGCCATCCTCTCTTTGGTTGCTTCGATTGCTGCGGCCAAGCATCCAGTCACGCCATACTCGCTTGTTCGTGTAGTACCCAGCACCAGAAGAATAAACTGAAGAGAAAGTAGACGGTCGCTGCTCCGAAGGTTGTGCTGCCCCTTCAACTGGCCCAGCACTCTGCTTACACTTGAAAATGAATTCCAGTGCACGATAGAGAGAAGCGATTTCAGAATAAGAGTCACCGTTGAAGTAGCTTCGGAATGCACATTGCCACTCGCAGGTCTGATACCGCATCTCGCGCCACTTGTGATGTTTGTTCTTCAGGTCCTCTTTCACAGGATTAGCATCTACAAAACCGCCCCCATGAGCAGCTCCACGTGGTCGTTGATTTGAAAATACCCTTCTACCAGATCCCCTTCCCTGGCCAGCTCTTCCTGTATAATTATCATCTGGATAGAACTCTTCAGCGTATCCGTTCGCCATGTATCTTCTGCTCCGATCGTTGTTTTGATGGAGGCACTCCTTCGTACTTTTCACGACGTCTAGTTCTTTCCCGCCGTCCGTGATATGCGTCATACACGCTGCAAGCACGATTCCTTCCTCGACATAGTGACAGGCGAGTGCGGTAAAGAGCATTTTTCCTACCATGAGGGGACATGGTAAACTCTCCAAAAATGCGCCTAGCACAGTGAGCTCGTCTTTGCACATGCCACCGAGACGCTTCAAGAAGTCCACGGACTGAAGCACCACTTTTTCTTCCGGAGGCGCGGGAAGCATGCGCAAGAAGTCCGGCACAGTACGCTTGCGGTGCTCTATCTCCGTCGCCTGGAGGCAGGTCCCATCTTCGAGCCTCCACGCTTTGGCCACGTGGTCGTAGCCCCAGACGTGCTTCTTCCGCTGTAAATCCTGCCACCCAGGCAAAACGCGGAATTTGTCCCGCAACTCGGTGATCACACGTGCGCACTTGATTAGAACTTACATAAATCCATCAGTCTGCAGGAGGAGCATCCTTGTAGTTCCCGTTTTTCCTTGAGAAACGGGTGGACCAAGATGCCGAGAAAGATAGTGATGGATAAAAGCTGACCATAACTTGAGAACCACTTTATTAATGTCCGGCTTTTCTTGTGGATCGGTCTCGTACTCCTTCATCCTCTTCTCCCACACCTGCTTGGTAAACATCCTGATAGCGTAACCGCGGCGCGTGCGTCCCGTGCGCCCTGCCCTTTGTGCCACACTCGCGCGGCTCGACCACGCGAGCACGAGCTGCTCTGACTGCGTCTCCTCGTCAAAACGCACGACCCGCTCCATTCCGTAATCGATCACCATTCCACAATCCTTAATCGTTAGGCCTGATTCCGCCATGTTTGTCGCGAGTATGATGGTTCGTCCGTCCGGCGAGTCCTGGTGCTCCTTCATCCCTTCCTTCTTTTCTTCGTGTGTGCTATGCAGCCAGAAGATATTCACCTTTGCAGCTTCCATGTACGCGGCATCAAATCTTCGTCGAAGTCGATTCTCTAAGGTCATCATCTCTTCAGCTCCCGGCACAAAAACAAGGACTGTGCGTCCGAAGCGCTGTTCTCGCTCCGCCAACCCGTCAGCAAACGCCGACTCCCAATGTATCGGGATGGGTCGCCCGGTGTCGTTGTGCGGAATAATCGCCTCGAAGACGAGCTTCGCCGTGAAGTGGTGGAAATCCGTTGCGATCTTCTTCATATCGGGACTTCTGGTCAACATGGTCTTGTTTACCCTGATCAAATGAGTCACCAGGTCCCGTTCGAGCAGGCCTCCACCAATGACCTCTGGAGTTGTTCTCTGACCACCGTCTTCTTCCTTGATTGTTCCGGAGAAGTGTATTCCTCTAGGTTCGCTCTGGGCATTGATTCGACCGTTCATCGTAGCTTTGCCCTGAAACGCATTGTTCTCACGCTCTCTAATCTGTAGGCGTCCCTCTTCGCTTGCAAGCACGGTAAAGTGTGGCGGCGCGCAGTCTTCAACGAAGAGGTGCGTGATCGGGTGTGTTGTGTCACTTTTGATGACATGTCGAGGAATGACTCGTCGCGCGAAGTTTCCCTGACAGCCATTGAAGTATTTCTCTACGAAGCCGCGCTCCAGGGTCGCCGACATGACAATGATCTTAATAGCAGCAAATGTGTCCTGGGCAAGGAGGACCTTGAGCACCATGCAGAGAAGTTCGACCTCGACACTGCGGTCGTGCATTTCGTCCAAAATCAGATGCGTCACTTCGGACAGGTAGTAGGGGTCGTGCAGCAAAACTTGGAGCAAGAATGTGGAGGTCATAAAACAGATTTCGCACTCGCGACGAGCTCGGTTGTCTCGCCCGACACGGTACCCGACCTCCTCACCCAGTTCCGGAGGACACCAATCATCGGGTCTTCGAGAACAAGTCCGCTTCCTGGCCAGGATACCAAAAAAAGTGTTGACAGTTTTCGCCAGTTCTTGCGTGGTGAGCCGCTTTGGCTGCGTTACGATGATGCGCGGCTTGCGAAATACGCCGCTTTTACAAGCATCGGTGTTCTCCAGCGCGCTGAACCGCTCGCGCGAGGCCTCAGCAATATAGAGAGGAATTTGCGTTGTCTTCCCGGTTCCCGTCTTGCCGTCGATGATGACGATGCGGTGCGTATCGATCAGGTCAAGGATTTGCTCGCGGTGGGCTAAAATTGGATAGTTTTCGAACACGCCGTTGCTGGGCCCAAAATTGCTTAGCGATGTGGCAGTCTTCCTTGTTTGGTCAGGATTCCTCAGAAGTAGCTGTGCATCGCCTGGCACCGTGGTGGGCATTACGAAGCTGTTGCTCACACGTTGTTTGTGTGTCTTTCGGCCATGAAGTCCTTCCCTCATCAACACTGACTGCCCCCTTAACCTCCGGAGCCTGCGGCGTCGCGCGGCAAAGCTTTTGTTATTCTTCTTAGCCCGCCCAGCACGAATAAGCGCCTTGCGGCGGCGCTCGCAGCGTCGCTTCCCTAAGGCGTATCTGCGATACGCCACAACCACACGCAGTAGTTCGCGGCTGAGAACGCACTTTCGACGCCCGTCTGGAGTATACAGGCCTCCCGCTTCGCGTGCTGCCGCCTCCCGCTTGGCCTTCTTCGCAATATCGAACGAGAGCGCGCATCTTTTTTGCACTCTCGCTACCATAGGCGAAAACGCAGTTTGGCGATGAATTTTGGCTAAATGCTTTTTTCTTGGACCCGGATTCGACTTGATTTCCGCCATATGCGCGTCAAACACGGCTCTGTGCCGCCGTCTCCGGTTGGCGACCGCAAGGCGGTTGAAAACGGATGCGCCGTACAAATACCGCGAAAGAAAAGACAGAGCAGTGTGAAAGTTTTCTCCTGTTGTGTTTCGAGCTTTTTGGTCGTCCTCATCAAGCCTCGCGACCAGCCGCAATACCATACTATCATATGCCGCACGCGCGCGCCGCTGTCGCCTACTCGGTTTTCGCTTTCGCTTTCGACGACGCGCAGTTTTTTGAGCAGAAGGGGATACCTTCCTCGTCCTTTTACGCGGCGCGATCACGTAAGTGCGCTGACGACTGTTGTCGGAGCGTTGCTTCCGCCGGCGCGAGACTGCCACATGGAGGCTCGTGTACCTTCTTACCTTGTCCGTATATGCGATGACCATCTTCTGTAATTGCCGCTTACGACTCTGCGTAGCGATAGCTGCTGACGCTAGAAGCCGAGCCGCTCGATAGTCATAGTGGCGCTTTGTTCTATCTTCGCAGAGAAAAGGCCGCCGACGATGGATGGATGAGGATTGCCGATGCTTTTTACGTTGTCGTGGCCTTGCTGGTGTCATCCTAGTATCAAAAAGGGGAATATAAGCTGCAGAAGCAGGAGAACCACTTGGAAGTCTTCCGCCATTTGGAAAGATTGCGTTGTCATCTCCGCCAATGCGATGACCACAGAAGGAAAGAACCATGCGCGTGGCTCGAATGGGGTGCTGTTCGATGGTAGCAGGCTCATCGATCTCAAGAGGCTTGCTTTCAAGAAATCTCCGCGAATGGCGACGCAAGTCCCGCTGCGTCTCTCTGTCCGTCAAACTACACAACAGGCGTCGGGTGTCCTCCACACACGGGCTCAACACAGTAGTGGGTCTTCCACCTGCTTCTCCCAGTCTGGGCTGGCGAATAAGGTTCTCGAGATTCTTCGTCTGCAGCGCCCGTGCCATATTGATCTCCCGCGCTCGATCGCGGCGTCCTTGCAGCTTCCTGGTTTGCCTGAGGTGTCTCTGGATTCTTCGCGAGCCAGCACAAGACGCGAAGAAACAACGTGGCAACGGCTTCTCTGTCTCGAACATTTTCAGTTGCTTCCGCGTGCCTTGTAGCGAAAGGAGCGGCACTACCCTTGCTTTGCCGCGTCGCGTGCATCTCGCGTCGCTTCGCCATTTCAAGACCCGCGCAGTACGCGCCTCGTGTCGCCACGCCAGTCGCGCGCGCGTCATGCGTACGTGAGCGTTCATTTTCCTGCCACGGCCACTGTCGTGGCCCCGTTCGGTGATGCTCATTGTGTTGTGCTGCACCAGCGTCGCCAAGCGCCTCTCATACGAGTCTCTGAGCTCCTCGTGTGCCAGCACTTTCAGGCAAAATGCGTGGTTCGCCAACGCATCCGGAGAAATGATGTGCGAAACACGAATCTGAGGATTATGGAACCATCGCATTCGTGACGCCATGGCTGAATTCACGCCTTGATCAACTTTCTTGATCGTCTGGACGTGGTTCCCTTGACCATGGTCATCATGCTCTGGGATTGCTGGGAGCTGCATTTTATTGTTCCCAGTCGCGCCTCGTTGCATAAGGGACCATGATGAGTCAGAACATTTCACAGTCACGGTTCCTCTCTGTCCTTGTTGTAGGAGAGTTTTCTCCGAACGCGTCCGCCACTGCTCGAAATTCTTGGACATCCTGCTTTGTAGGGCAGCTGCTCTATCACAACTGCCTGCATCGGCGAAATTGTCCGCCTCCTCTTGCTCTCGCTGCTGCCTCTGCTGGAGCAGCGTCAGTGTCCTCTCCTGTCCAAGGTTAAGGGGATGTGGGTCATCCAAGAGAAAAGCCCTCCAGTGGTCGTTCCTCCGCGTGCTGTCCTTCAATGCAGACAGGGGCATGACCCTTTTCTCCAACCGTCGCAGGTATTTGAACAACTTTTCTGCGATACGCCTGCGTTTCGGACGAAAGCGGCTTCTTCTTCGCCGGTGCAATACAATCTGCATGCGCCGTAATTCTTTAAGGACAGCAGCGCGCTCCGCAACGGTGAGCTCCCGATGCTGCTGCCGCGCAGCGTCGATCTGCTCGGACAGACGTACATCGATTGCCGGAAGCACTAAGTGCGCTTTTACAACTGCTCGATGCTGCTCTCTACCTGAGGAAGTTGAGTGGGTAGCTGCCCCTGGCGCTGTGTAGTTTTGCGCGTGGTCTAGAGACGTCTTCGCGCCGGACAGAAATCTCACTGAAGCAAAGCGGGCTCTAGAGGTAGTGGTCTCATCTACAAGACCATGGCGAAGAAATTGCTCTTTGTCTACGTGATGATCTCCTTGTTGCTCGACGAGTATTTGAGAGCAGCATATTCGTAAAAGAAACTTTGCAGACTCTTGAGACACAGCTTCTTTAGCTCGGTCTAAATCCGCGAGCACCGAATCAAGCTCTTCAGCCGTTTCAGCTTTAGCGATCTCCAGTTCCCCCACATGGTCTTGGTCATGACTATCATCCCGCCCGGATCTCTTTTTGGCGATGATCCTGTCCAAGAGGGAGAGCTCTCGTCGTAGCTTCTTCGCGTGGCATCGCAACTGCGTTTCGGCCGCCGTGAGAGCGTCCAGCGGACGCTGCACAAGTTGACAAGCGTCGGCCTGTTTCTGCCAGAGAGACAGTGTGGTATGCGATGCCACGACGTCTGTTGCCTTACGCAAGTCGGCCCGCCGCTTCTCTGTCTTCCATTTTCGCATTTCGACGCGCCAGAAGCGGCTCTCCCGAAAACTCAAAATGTCTAGTTTCAGGAGATCAGGCACCTTGCGAAGAATGGGATCGCTTCGGAAAGCGAAATCTAGACTCACACGCGCATGCTTCTTCTCGAGCGTCCAGCATCGGGGGAAAGACTTTCGATGCAACACGCGGTAGCGCATTGGATCCGGGGCTGACAGATGGCGGCGCGTAGCTGCTCTTTTGTCGCTGAGGCCCATCAGCACCCAGCCACACTGTTTATGCGTTCGTCCAATCAAACGACTTCGAGCTACGCGGCAAGCAACCTGCGGACGCCGCTTTCTCAATCGAGGAAGCCCATAAGGCTGAACGTCCTTTGGGGGCCTTGCATTGCGTCGTCGAGGAGGAGCATTTCCTTGTTGCCCTTTCCTACCATACTTGCCTTGCCCTTTTTTACCGTAAGCGTTGTAGTAGTTTGATTGACGAAAAGCATCAACGGCATTTTCCCTCTTCTTTCTTCTGTATTTCCGGCGTGCAAGAAGGTAACGCTGCATCTGGTGGCATACTCCCAGACGGCGGCGACGACGCCTTTTTTGACAATTATGAAGAAGCAGCTGTCGTCTACGTCTGCGTCGCATCCGTCTCTTCGTCTTTCTGCTCTGAATCACAGTTTCATGTGTTGAGGCCTCTTGTGCGAGTTTCCGCCGCAACCTTTTTTTCATGGCTCGCCGCTCACGCTTACTCAGAAGCCCTGCGCGTCTCGCGTAAAAGCAATCGTCGCCTCTGTCCTCTAAACCCGGCAACGGGAGTGTTGGCCACACTTGTTGACAACCGGTGGGCAGCTGCGGCCTCGCGGCCACTTGCGTCTTGAATGCAGAACGTGGGAGAAAAATGAAAGCCGTGGAGCGGCAAAGGCGGTCGAGGACGCTCCTTTGCGCACTTTCGCGCTTTTTCTGAGGGTTCACTGCCTGAATCAAATGACGCACTAATTTTTTACGAAGCTCCCGTTTACGTTTTCTTGGATCGGCAGATCCAGCTCCTCGTCTACTAGTACGTCGAAGTCGTGGCAACGATGCATGATACTTCTGATAGGGAGGTCTTAATATTTCGAAGCCGCGGCCCTGTCCAATATATTTTGTCATCCTTCGAAGCAGCACTCTCTTTCTTGCCATCACTCGTGATAACCTTCGTTTTACAGCCTTTCTCTTCCTTCTGAGTTTTTTCAGGCGAAAAATAATGTCAGCCTTCTTTACCACAACCCGACGGCGACCACGACGTAGATGCGTCTTTCTGCTGTCTTTATAGACCTTGTTCTTAGGTAGGAGAAAATGGACTCTGCGTTTCCCATTCCCTTGAGTGCCTTTAACGTCTTTTCTAGGCCGTGGACGTGGTAGCGGTGGAGAAAGTTTGCGTTTCTGTACTAGTTGATTCGCTTTGAATGCTTTTCGCCTTCGGGTGCGGTCTCCTGTCGTGGTTTTTCTCGAAATAGGAGTAGCATTTTTTGGAGAAGAAGTTTGCTGCCCATTATTCTCTCTCTGAAGCTTTTGCAGTCGGATTTTCCTCCGCTTTTCGCGAGAGCGTTTTTTGCGTTCCAACATTCGTCTCTTTTGGATGTGGATCCTTGCCTTCGTGATTCCGAGTCTGGTTCGTAGATTCTTTGGGCGCTTACGGTGTGGTAGTGATCCTTTGCGAGGAATCCGACGCTTTTGATTTTTCCTTTTCTTCTTTCCACGCTTAGCACCCATCCTTTTTGATAGTCGCTTGCGTTTTCCTGTCCTCAGGCTGGAGTCGATCTTAGTCCAAACCTTGTAGCAGGCACGAAACGAAGAATGATGCAGGCCTGCACGCGATAAGAGCGCCTTGAGCATCCGACGACGCCGGTTCTCGGTACTTGCGCTTATCGTGATCCTGTAGTAGAAGCAACCTATGCGGCAAATTTTAGCCCAGCGCGCTAAGTCTCCTTCGGCCTCCTGCAGCTGCTGCCGCAGCTGTCTGATTGCGAACAAATCTTGAGAAGGCAGAGTCAATGCTTGATGTGCAGCTTGCGGCCCTCTTCCAGCTGCTGCCTGATTGTTCTCGTCGCGCACTTCTTCTTCCTCCACTGGAGCCTTTGCCTTTTCTGCTCCCTGGACCCACACCCTGTCGAAGGACGCGGCCCTCTTCCGTTCGAGTGCTGGTTTATCGATTTTTTCCGCTTTCTCCTTTTCCGCAAGTCTTGCCTCATCGGCTTTTTTCTTGGCAGCCTGCATTCGACGTTCGATGGCTTTTTCTAGATCCCTCTTCGTTTTCCGGAGGTCGCGCACATCCTCTACTTCTGCGTCGTTCAGGCGGACGAATCTCTTCTTTCTCGGAAACGCGCACATGCGCAAGTACACCGCCCAGGCGAGGCGCATTTCCAACGAGGGTACGCGCCCCATCTCAGGACTCAGATGCTTTCGTCCCTCGTGACACGTATCGAGCAAACGCCGTAGCGCCAACACACTCGGCGGAAGTCGTTTTTGTAACCGCGCAAGCGCTGCTTCTCTCCGACCAGCGTGACGCTTTGCTACCGCCGAACGGAGCGCGTACTCGACCAAATCTGGCTGCAGAGTTTCTTCTTTTTTGTCCTGGCGGAATTTCTTGCGTCGCTCATGAGCAGATGGATCCACCTTGTGCTGTTGAGCAGCGTGTAGTCTGACATAGTAGTCCTGCAGCTCTCGTATACCCCGGAGATGATGAACTGTGCTTGGACTCCCAATCATTTCTTGGGGTGCTGCTCCGGATGGAGCGCACTTCGAAGATAAAATGCCAGTGGGCTGCTCTTTGTTGGCGAGCGCCCGACCGCCACTTCCGAT
Source organism: Amoebophrya sp. A25 (assembly GCA_905178165.1). Classification (NCBI taxonomy): domain Eukaryota; class Dinophyceae; order Syndiniales; family Amoebophryaceae; genus Amoebophrya; species Amoebophrya sp. A25. Next base: position 2,232,430 of record CAJINU010000001.1, on the reverse strand, counting down.
ATGTTGCTCCTCGTTCTCAAGGGCAGTGAAGGTGCCCGGGCCTCCAACGTGACCGGCCGAAGCCGCGTGAAAGTGCGTGAGACATTGTCTAACGGCCTGGAGTTGGGAGTGCAAGACGCGGAAGCGGCGTTGAAGAAAGGCTATCCCTCTGCTGGTCGCAAGAGCACTCTGTCTGGCATGATCGTACAGCGTATTTCTTTTGAGATTGGTCGAGGGTGGAGCACTTGATGGTGCTCTACGAGAAGCTTGACCGGCAAGTACATTGCCTGCGTGAAATGGCGCACCTGATCGTACAGACAATCCTTTTCTTGCTGAAGTACTTCTAGCTCCCGGGCGGCTTTGTATTCGAGTCCCATTACAACTAGCACCGCTTTGCTCTTTAGAAGCGCTTCTGCGTTTTTTCTCGTTGTAGCGAGAAGAGCACTCTCTTGTTCCTGGCACCATCTTGGTCTTGAGGCATGGAAGTAAATGACTGCGTTTCCGCAAGCTTTGAAGTTCGCAGCCCGTTTTCTTGATCTCGCGCAATAAAGCGTACTTCATAGAACTAGCTTCCTGCTCCAGTACCTGCGGATCAATGTGCAAAACCAATTCGCGAGTTCGTAGAAACTGCTCAGGTCGTGCAGTAGCGCGCTCCGCGAGTTGGTCGTGGACTAGTTGTCTATTTTTCAAGGACGGAGAAGTGGATAAAATTTCAACTTGCTTATTTGACGTGTTTCGGTCAACAGAATCGAGCCCAAAGAGAAAAAGCGCAAGCCTATCATCCTCGAAGACAGGATCACCAGCAGCATTACGGCTTTTACTTATATTATCATCCACGTTAACAGCAGCAGCGTCTTGAGGAGCTGCTTGCTCCTGTTGCAGCATTTTCCCTCCGCCTTTGATAGACGTAGAAGCTGCAGCACAGGAGGTGGCAGGCACAATGCCCATCTCGAAGAAGGCGCCTGCAAGACAGTGGGGATTCACTGTGTTGTCCAAGGTCCAGAAGACCGCTTTTCGCTGACCCGTAGTTAGAAGGCCTTAGGTGGTCAACTACTTACACGTCTGTACGTCACTACATCCATCTACAAGAGGAGCATTAAAAACTAGTTAGTGTTAGTTATTTTTGTTTTAGTAGAGCATACTACATCAACATCTACTGAGTAGAAGAGAGTAAATAAAAAAGGTCTGTTAATGAATATGAAAACTACCCACCTGCTCCTTAACATTAGATCGGGCGTGCCGTCAACCTTTGGCGGCTTCGGAGTTGAACGAAATTGCCTCTCACGTCTTTCCCGTGCCCTCTCCATGTCGTTCCTCCACTTGATATCCCGTCTCTTGGTTTCTAGGGCTCGAGAAGAATGAAAGAACAATTTAAGAACTACTAGTGCGAGAAGCACCACAAGTGCATCAGTAACTCTATCTCTAACTTCTGCATATTATATTGACTGATGTTGAGGTCTTATACTTTTACTTACATAGATACTATGCTCCAGTATCATATCATCTGTTACTTACATTGATTCTTAGTTTTGTTCTGAGAGAGAGCGAAACAAGAAGGTAGCACCTTCTATTTTTAAGCAGACTTAGAATGTCCCAAGCATAAGTTTCGTCCTTATCGCGGACTATCATTGCGCCGCTTTTTGTTCTGATCATCTCGTCAGTCACAACTGCCACCCGCGCGGCATCCTCTTCGTTCTTTCTAGCAATCCGCACCTGCCGGTGCATTAGAACATCATGCAGCATTTGGATCTTCTCAAGCTAAGTCAAGATTATCCCAACAACTATTTTGCTGGTGATAATATTTCTGCCGTGGGGGCTTCATAGATACGTTCTTGTTCTAGTTGTGGATGAAGTGCGACCACTTACTTTTTATTGGCATCATAGCATAGCTACTGGACACTAGCGCGCATGGTCTCGATGCAGTCAAATCTCTGGTCGGATGACGATGATACGAAAAAGATGGAAATGGACGAATGTAATTGTAAACTAACGTTGCAGTAATTGCTGCCATAACTGTTCTCGCCGTTGCTGGCAGCGCTTTCTGTTGTGCTTCAGGTACTCTTTAATGCGCTTTATTTTCAGGGCTTCTCGGTGCTCGGCTCGACGGACCATTCTCGCAACGGGATGCAACATAAAGACCATTTTTGGCGGCGGCTTCCGTGGCTTCTTGGCATCAACTTCAACAACTGCCTTGTTGCCGAAATTTTGTCCTCTAGTGAGAAATTCATCAGTTGTATTCTTCATGCTCCTGTCTTCTTGTCCTTCATCTTCACTTTCAATCGACGCGTAATAAATGTCGCTGTCAACCCCCGGAGGGCGGGGATACCGCTTTTTCTCAACAGGAAGACGCTCCTCCACTTGTTCCTGTTGTTCTCGTGGTCGACCACGACTTTTTTTACGAGAACCTCTCGTAGTTGTAGATCTCTTTTGTTTTTCTTTCTCTTCTTGATCGTCCTCGTCCTGCTTGGTGCTCAGACGGTAACGAGGTTTATCCAGCATGTCCTGAGCGAAAAAACAGACGGGAATCAACTCCCATCCTTCCGATCCCAGAGAATAAAGTGGATCCACCCTGCTGGGGTGACTGGAGGAACTTCGAGCACAGTTCTTTTCCTCGTCGTTGTTGATACCTTCGTCATCTGTAGAGGACACACTCGAGGAAACATCGCTGTCTAGTTCATCCTGGAACCGAACAACGTTATTCTTGGTGGATGATTGGTTGATGTAACGTCTTTTCGCTGCAGCGTCGCACTCTCGTTTGGTTGATTTTGAAGAAGTTGAGCATGTGGTAGACCTTTTTGCATGTGGCACAGAACCTGCTCTGGCGTTTTGGCTTGTAGTTCTGCCAGCACAGCTTTTCCCTCGTCCTCGAAGACGATGCTTCTTCATCGACTTTTGGCTTCGCTCGTAAAAGGTCGTGGTGTGCGACGTGCGCGGTCTCCTGAGAAAAATAGTCTTGAGTGAGGAGAACCAAAGGAGTGTTGCACGATGCAGGGATGGCGTTGACTCGATTCTTTCCCGAACCGCACCTACAAAGTCAAAGGTCGGACGTGGTTTCTGTTCCTCCTTGCGCATTTCTAGCTCGTAGGCGTCTATCTTCTCTTTGCGCCTGTGAAGTTCGCGAGGCAGGGGCAAATCCCGCACTGCGCGCATAAAATCAAAATCCCATGGAACGATAAAAGGTAGCTCCTCAGCAGAAGAATGGATATGAGCTTCCTCCTCCTGGACCTCGTCCTCTTTCTTGACATCTTCATCATGCAGAAAAGTAGGGGAGCCGTTGACTACTTTTCTTGATGTTGGTGCTGCCTCTGTATTCGCATCGTTGTCAGGGCAGTCGCCCGACTTGTTTCCTTCTGCTTGTGGTCCCTTTCCATCCAAGTTCATTATCTTGGCCTTATCTTCCGCACGGGCCTTCTCCGCTTGAGCGCACTTCTTCCGCTCAACGTCGCAGAAGAGTTCACGGCTGCGCTCGGCCTCTCGAGTGAGGCGACGAAACTGTTTTAAACGCCAGCTGTGGACTGCTGCGCGAAACGCGGCCTTCTCCGCTTGTACAAAGAGCGCTCTGTGTCCTCGCGTGTTGATCGAGTCTGCACATTCAGAAGCACTTCTGCCACCACGTACAGCTAGCGCGGGAAGATTGGGCGACGTGAAGATTGACTCGTTTGCAAGCCGCGCTTGCGCCACAAGACTACCTTGGATGTGCTCGAGCCGCTGCTGGAAGCGCAGCGCACAGATTGCAGGCGCAAGCGGCCACGCTTGTTTCCCGCCGTTCCGCATCTTCTGCACCGTGTGTTGAAGTTCTGATGTCAGTTTCTCGTCCTCACGGTACCTTTGTCGCATTAAGCTCTTGCTCACTAGTGTCGACGTCTCCGCGATGTCGTCGTCGCCGTTGACTGTAGCCGGCAGACACGACAACGAGGGGTCTTCAATAGCGAGAAGGTCTCTTTCTGCATCCCACAGCTCTTCTCGAAGAATCCTTTTCGCGTTAGCTCCAAGCCCCTTATTTCTCGAAGGATGGCCTTTTCTTGCCTTGCGGCGATCTAACTCGACACGCACAACTGCCATTATCGATGCGTCAATCCATTCGCCAGAACCGTCTTGATACTTCACCGGCCCCTCGTCTTCTTGTTCACGCGCTGCTCCTTCATTTCTCATCTGCTTGTGTCTCTTGGTATCACCGGTGTCCCCTCTGGGATCCACGTTGCGCTTTCCCACATTCGTGGACCTCACGGCATTAGCTCCTTTGGCACTAAATCCCTCAGCATCAGCAACTCCTTCGTTTTCGTCCAATCCCAGCATGTGCATGTCTGGTTTTGAGAATAACGCAGCTGCATCACGACCAAAAACATCGTCTTTCTGATCAGCGACGCCCAAAGACTCCTTTGCGAGTGCGTTCCTCCTCTCCCTGTGCTTCGCTTCCAAGGCTTTTTTCTGCAATTTCATAAGCTCAAACTCTGCTAGAGGCACGAGCGCCCCTGTCGCTTGCAGAAACTCCTCGCCGGCCTAGAAAGGGAAAGGCGATGTATAGTGCAAACATGGGGGACTCATCAAGATTAAAAATTCTATGCACGACCACTGCGGTTACAGAAAGAATAAGAATAAAACCATGTATGTAAAGAAAATGGCTCGTGGTACTAGAAACACATCAAGCAAGAAGACTACATTTAATATTAAGTTGTCTAACAGAAATTGAAATACTAGTAGAGCCAGTGGGTCTATAAATGTTAAGACATTTTTTACTTGTTGTACTAGTAGCTACAACAACTAACGCTAGTACAACGAGCTAGAAACCACAAGCTTCACCTGCTGCCGTAGTTCGTTAGAAATCGCGTCTGACGCGATTTCTAACGAACTATGGCAAATTGAAAAATACCAGTCTGGGTGCTTCGAGAAGAGCGGCGTACTCCCAGTCATTTAGGATCTCCTTGTAGAAAATCTGTCCCACTGTTTTCTCCTCTGCTTTGAGTGGGCGTCGCAACCTCTTGCTGCGCGCTTTTTTCGCGTCCGCGGCGGCGCTCCGATCGCTCACGACGTCGACGCTGTGGTCTGCGTTTACTACAACAGCATGTTGAGTCTCTCCTTGGGGACTTAGATTTTCAGGTTGAAACACGGCCGTTGTGCTCGCTTTCCCTTTGCCGAAACCTTTCCCTTTTTCATGCGGGAAAAACGTCACTCTTTTTCCGTTACCCTTACCGAACGTTGGTCCTCGCCGATCCTCTTGTTGGCGTTGGAACTGGAAAATCACACTTGCAGTTGGCTTCGTCTCCAGTTTTCGCACGCTCTTCGAAACGACAGAGGCCGTCTTCTTTTGATCTTTGAATCTCGCTCGCGGCGTGAAGGGCAGAGCACGTAGAGAGGCACGAGGCCTTACTGTGAAGTGCTCAACTCCTGCTCTGGCTTGCTCGTCCTGGGCGGAAGACAGCCCAGGGACAGTCCATCTTTGGTAAACCCCATTCAGAAGCTCATCCGTGCACCCCTCAATCAGCACGCTGTCCGGCTTGATACAGGTGCGAATGTAGTCGGTGATGCGCACTCCACTGTTCTTGAAGTGCAAATAACTCTGCGGCAAGCTGCCTGCTTGCAGAGCGGCGCGGCCACGCTCGTCGCCCTCTCGAGGTCGTTGATGCCAATGCGTACTTCTCTCCAAGAACGAACAGGCTTCCGCCAGTCGCTTGGGCGCAAAAGGCGCAGATTCTGCAGTATCCCCCGCCTCGCGAAGGAAACTCATCATCGCGTGCTGAACGGGGTCCGCTGCCTTCTTGTTTACCGCTTCATCTTTAGGTTGCAGGGCGTGAGCGGGATCAGCTGCTTTTTTCTTTACGACCGCTTCATTCTTAGGCTGCGGCACCCCCATCTTACAGGACGTGTGCGAGGGGTCCCCCATCCCAGTGGTGCCAGCCTTTTCTTCACTAGCTGAAGCTTCACCGACCACGCGGATCTTGTTCTCACGTGGCACCAGCGACATCTTCATCGCCAGTATGCGCCGGTCGTCAAGATGAAGGAGTGGGTCAACATTTGAGGTAGGAAGACAAAATGTTGGTGTGAATGGATCGATATATTTATAGAATTTTCAAGAACTTACTCTTACACAGAAGTTTAATATTTCTGGGAGTTTTTTTTTCTTCACCAGCAAAAGGTTTGAAGTCAAGATAGGTATCTTCAATCACCAGTCCAACAATTTTATCTTTATGTTCTTTCGTGGAAATATCCGTTTAATTGTCAATCAAGAACTTCATCGTGTAGTTAAGTACCTATATTACTAATATAACCACAGCCACACGACTAGCAATTAGTTTTCAAACGTTTCTCCTGCTTTTTTTGTTGTGGTATTGCAAGAAAATTGGGGGTTTTCTGAATGGAAAGAATCAAATCATCGTCCACGCAGTTGGTGACACAACTTCCATCAAAAAGCTTTTTGCTACTTATACCATATGGACTTGGTGGACACTGTGCGTGGAAAGTGCCACTTGTATATTGCAACTACAGGAAGTACAACAAGAAAGCTGAGCAGCACCGACCACAAGTGATGACACATACCACTTCACACAGCACTTCCAGGCCGTCTATTAAGTACTTGGCACAACCTATTTCGCCTTCGAGCGACCAAAGGAGTGTTCGTCATGCGTGGTCACATGGGCTGGCTTTTCTGCATTACTAAAGGCTGTCTTTGACGATGAAATGAGTCAGCCTAAGCACACAGGTGGAGGTGCCAGCACCCACGTGTGAGGAGACCACTCTTTCTGGCACAGGAACACAGAATGGCGCCAAAGGTCCTTCTCGAGTTTACTTACCCGCAACAGTGGACACGGACAAGGAAGCATCAGCATAATGATTTTGATTTAATTTGGAAAAAATTGCACGATGAGAAAGTTAGTCTCGACTGATACAGCAGGTATGTTTTCTTTTTCTGGCATGCCAGCAATTCGACTACCACTTGCGAGCTTAGTCAGGATACATTATCCCACTTGCGCCCTTACTAGTCAGGATACATTATCATGTCGCGGACGCATGGGAGGTCGTTGGTCGTCATGACCTTCATGTATATGTCTCGTAGATGTACCATAAACCCAATCATTCAGTCAGAGCACAAAAAGCACGGCCTATGCAGCTTGAGGTGTTCTAGGAACATGTTAGATATGACATTAGAAGACCGTGTAGAACAAAACGTGTGATCGCATGAGTGACCACATGCACCACATCATGATGACAAAAAATCGAGCCCTTTGCACATCTCATCACTATCAACAACTGCAATTGTCTCGTAGATCCTACGACCTCGTGTTTCAGTCTTCCAGCGATTTCGCCCGTGCGCGGCAGTTGCTCTCGTCGTCGGGATCTGCAGATGTTGTTGTCACATTATAGTAATCCTTTGGCAACATATCTCTGAGGACAGATGATCCTCGCTATCTATCATGTACAATGTATATGTAAGCTCGCTACTACTAGACGAAGTAGAATATCAAGATCCACGACTATGTACTAGTAGATAACCATTTCGACTTGTTTTGTACACAACAAGTACCAATCAGTCATCTTCTCGGACGAGTAGGAGTATCACGACATATTCAAGTACTAGAACTAGACTGACATACTACATTTAGTTATTTTAGGAACCACGAAAAGGAACAAAATCCTTGTTACCAGTTACATCAACTTTCACCATACACGTTGCTGCGGGGACTTGTTTCGATGGCGTGGGTGATGCTTTCGCTCCACCCCTGCCCACCGGTCCAGATGGACCTGCTTTGTTGCTAGCCAACGCTACACTTCCTCCGCCCGAGGACATTAGAAGTAGTAACTAATAGAACGAAAAAAATTATTCTTTTCTCCCCTGTATAAATTTCTGTCTCAACAGTTAGTTTATGTCATATCATGATACCTCGTTCCACGTCTTTTCTAACGTCATAGAGGCCGTTCAGCTACCCTGTACCTTCATCCGTATGAAAGAGCAAGTGCAAGATGACCGAGTGACAAGTTATTAATTTATATACTTACAGTAGCAAGTGCTCATGTGATCACGATAGAAGTGATTGTTATTCTGATTGGTTACTCAAACACCTGAAGATGAAGAAGAACTATGATCCATAACAACAGCTTCGTGCGTTCGCGCATGCACGCTTCACGATCTTGTCGCATAACCATCTCCTGCTCAACACCAGCCCTCAAGAGCTTGTCAAAGAACATCTTGGCTGGATTCAATTCGGGGTTTCTCCACACGAATATGAAAACTGCTAGCACTGTCAAGAATATGGCAACATCCGCGAGCAATTCCAAGTCCGACATGTTTTTGGATTTTTTGTGTATGTAGAAGATAAAAGTTGATGTAGTTGATGAAGAAAAAATGGAGTCTATTTAGCTTGTTGCTCTTGTTGTAGTTTGATGCAACATCATGATCATGTAGCTGGCTCCCACCTACTAGTTCTAGTACAACATACAACTGAAGAAAGCGGAGTTGTTATCATGGTGGTCATGTATTATCAAATGTGATTACTACATGCTTGATTCATGCCGATTTTCGTTTTATCTGGGCTAGTCATGGTATCAAAATTGAAAGAAGCATAACAATAACTGATACGGAATCTGAAAGCAAGATTAGCAGTTACAAATTAACTGAATAGGACGAGCAAGAGCTCAGTGTCAGTCGTGAATTGATCATAAAAAATAATTTAAAAAAGAGCTAGATATTGTTGTCGGGGTAGAGGGGCGGGTATCTGATGCAGTTATCTTATCACCGATGGTGGTCGTTGATGTTCGTCTTCACCATATTAATCATTCCCAAGACGACATGTACTGCCAAGCCCGATCCCAGATTCACAACATTATACCGATACTACTTGTACTACTAGAACTGTTCTTCTTCTAGTAGTCTGAACAGGATTCTCCTACCAAAATAAGTCTTTACTCATCATTTCAACCGACACCACTTTCCTTCTGTTCTTCCCCGTCAACAGTAGGCTAACACCTATATGCGCAACACATTCGACAACGAGGTGGTAAAAACCACGGTGGCGACCTTGTCATGTGTGTGGCCCTAATATCGTCTTGCTTGACGACCGTAGGTTTTTTTTTTTGCGTTAGGACTATATGCTGCCACCCTTTCAATCAATTATTTACCCCCATATTTATAAGATCATCCAAATTACATACTGGGTGCGCATAAGACCGTACAATCGGCCACAGTTTCAGACGACCGTAGGGTTTCAGTCTGCAGATGAAGATCACGACAAACAAGCCTAGGCATCAACAGCCTACGCGAACCTGAAGCGGTAAATAAGACGAGGTCAGCCTTCCCCACCACCGAAGCGGAAGAAGACTGGCCCTCAGTAACTACGAGAAAACTCCTTGAAAATCCTGGATGAGGGATTGTTACTGAAGGAATTGGAATTGCTTTGCAAGCACGATCCACGAGAAAATGTAACAACAACTTTAGATCACTTCCTTGTGGACAGAGAAGCTGAAGAAATTGACACAAGATCTCACCCTCACGAGTCATCCTGTCAATCCTCACCGTGCGCGTATGGTACCTAGGCACAAGCCGAAGCCACGCACGCCCTGCTCTTCACCTTAAATCGCTCAAGCCGGGTAGCACTTCCTCACGTTCACTTTCACGACATTGCGGCATTCCCATCGCGTACTCGATCACACTTTCGGAAGACGTCAGAAATTGATGTTCCAGTGTAACGACATCCCATTTCCACTTTCTCGTCTGCAAATCGTGCCTATAATTGCGACAAAAAATCCACGTCCACTGAGTTGCTGGTCTTAATCTTATTGCTGGCAGTGGCAGAGAAGTGTACTTATATATAAAGCTATTGTTGTTGTTCGCATTCGGAGGTGATGCTGATCGTCCAGAAGGTAATATACACAAACTGTATTCCCAGCAAGATCAAATTTAGCTCGGAAAAAGTTTCACCTTGTGGTGGTAGATGCAGATTGTTGCGCAATTCTTGGGCCTGTTGCGCGGCCCAAGTTGCCCTAGTCAGTACAACTTCCTCTCTGACGAGATCAGTGGAAGTTGTCGTAATCGACCTCGGGGATCATTAGAATATAATCCCTGACACGTTTCCGCAAATTTTCAATGCTAAACCAGCTCGCTTCTCTTCTCCGTGTTTCTGCGATCTCATCATAATCGCTTCTGTTTACCGCCTCCGCCTCCCCAATTTGCACGCTCAAATACGGCAGCAGCTCCTCTTGCCACAACAGGTCCCGGTCATGGAAGCTCCAGGTGTATCTGGGGTCTTCGACAACTCTCTGAAGAATCGCGAATAAGTCAAACGCTGATCCGTCCTCAAGCAGAATAGGAGCGGTGGAGCTCCGGCTCTCTTCCGCAAGCCGTGTTTGTCTCGACTTCACCAGCTGTAGCTCCAGATCTACGCACCACTCAGTGCCGCGGGTTTCCAAGAACCCTCCGTCGTCTTTCGCGAAGCACACTTGGAGCGTCCCAAGAGGTTGCCAGAAGGTGGGCGACGTCTCTCTCCGAAATCGTTGCATTCTTTGTATCTCGTCGGGCTGCACGTCTGCCAAGGTGCTCCGCCGGCCGCTCATGTGCATATTCATATTCCTAATCTGCACCCGTCGCACGCGCCAGTAGGAGCCACTGTGGTCTGAGGAGGAGGTGGCCGCAGTAGAGGTTCCTACTGGCGTTGAGGTATGAGCTTTCTGTTCTGTTCTCAAATGCCTCTCAAGTGCTGTCCTTTCGTCCTCACGGTCATCGCGGTTGTCCCATACACGCGGCACGTCAAAGTACGTGCCCAAAAATTCCGACAACGACAACCGGGGCGCTAGATCGATTTCCGCGAGCAGCTGGAAGAACTTTTCAAAGCCACGATTCACGTTCTCTATCGCCTGCATGTGACTTACCGTGGCCAGACTACCTGGGTGCAATAAAGGGAACAGAAGTCCTCTGTGTGCTACTAGCCGTTCTGCTGTGATGACGTGCACGCGCTCCGGACCTTCCCGCCCGGCTATATCGCGTTCGCCCTGATTCCTCCATCTTCCATCCACTCCGAGCGTTGGCCTTAGCACAGACTGCCTTGCTTTCGTGCACAACGGGCGGCACTGCTCCCCGCGGGTTTGCGAGGTCGAGTAGCGGTCTAACACAGGCGTCAAAAAAGACAGCCCTGCCCTAGCTGCGTCGGGGGAGAATACATAAGCATAATTGCGAGACGCATCCCTTTCCTCCAGATAACCCGCGAGATCGTAAGACGCATACACACCGTGAAAAGACGGCCGCGCCCAATCGTGCCAGTCAAAAAAGCGCGTTGTCGCGACTGCGTGGGAAGCATCACACACGCGGTCGCTCCGCAAATGCAGAAACCAGTTCAACAGCCACTCTCTTCCGTTCCACTCCTCGGAGATAGCCTCCATTTCGTCTCGGCTCGCAACGAAGGCAGTGGTGACGACTCTCTTCAGCGCCAAAAGCCTTAGGAGCGGCACCTTCATCTTCTTGTTCTTTTGGTCGTCTGTAGTTTCGCTTTCTTCAGTTGATGTACTTGCACTTCCCTTCAAGCAAGGTAGCTCGTCGAGCATCGTGTGCCGCACGTCGATTCGCAGATCCCCAAATTGGTAAATCGGCTTCGCTGCGTTACCAGGTGCTGTAGGCGGACACAAGAGTTCCCATTGAAAATGCAGCGCAGCCTGTTCCGCGTCCTCTGACGGGGGAAAACGCCGATCCTTTCCCGTAAGCCGCCGCGTCAGATCCAACACGGAGAGTTCGTGCCACGAGTTGTCTAAGCTCAGCAAAATGTTGCTATCGTCGAGCGCGCTAACAACTTGCAGAGAGGCTGCGCGGGAAGGTCTTCCAAATGGCACAGCATGAAGCGTCTCGGGCGTGGTGACTTGCACACCCCGCGCAAACGGCAAGAAAATTTCAAAGATACGCGTTTTCATTTTCCAGGCGGTCAAAATAAACAGTTCTACTTCACTTTCTTTTTCATTACGATCGAAAACGAAATCAAAACTAATTCGAGACTTATTAAATAAGTATGCAATTCCAATTGGAAGCGCAAGCGCTCTCTGAAATGCCTCGAGGAGCAGTGATACATGTGGTCGTTCGTTTGGAGATATTAACTTGAAGAGAACAAGAAGGCACTAGAAGTAGCTGGAATTGTTTTTAGACGCGCACGGGTCGTCGTCGTGAAAGTTGTTACACGTCGACTTCATTCAAGATCCAATCTTGAATCCGTAAGTAAACATATGTGCAAGAAATGGGCGGAGGGTAGAGCTTCTCACATACGCATCGATCAGCACTTCTTTCTTTCATCATCTTTTCTTGTGCTTCCTGTGCGATTCATGTGGAATTCATCATTATTTTTTCCTCATTCTTCATCACATCGTTGTCTTTTCGTTCGTTCGCATCATATTGGCAAATTCGCATAGTCGGGACGATTTCAGAAAGTGCGCCTTCTTGAACTTCGGATCTGTCTTTGTGTTGAGATAGAAATGCTGTCTAAAGGGAAAAAATTGATCAAATTACGACTCTGTTGATCACTGACCTAATTCGTTTGAGAACTAGAACAAGTGCCTAAGGCTGTGTTTTTAATTATTATGGGGAAACAAAAGTTTCATACTGTGCAGATGAGCTTGACTGAAAGAACTTACTCTTTCTCGTATCGTCGTTGGATAGCTGCTGTTTGATTAAAGTCAACGTTCTTTCTGTTTTTTCGGTCATCCTTCTTTTTTCATATATAATTGAGATCTCAGAAGAAGTGCCAGCGCGAAGCCGAGACGACTTAAGAAATGCTAATTGTTTTGACCCTTGTTCAAGTTCCTTCATTTTGTTCTAGTTCCTTCTTTTTTCCACCACCCCTTTCTTCTCCACCCCTCTGTCATCCCTCTTTAGCTCAGCGTCAACATCTTCATATTTCAAGAAAAAGACTCACGATCCACAGTGTCATTAATTGTTTTCTCGTATAAAGGTCTCAGCTCGTGATCCCACCTACTGCAATCTTTTCAAGAAACCGACAACGACAACCCACATCAGATTATACTTGAATCTTCACTTCTTCTTATTTTTACACCCTCCCTGACAAGATAAACTTCCTCTAAATTTCCACTGCTTCCTTTCGTACGCTCCCTGCCGACACACTGGACACTTCCGGTCATCTTTACTTGTTTTTAAACTTTCGGACGACTCGACGCAGCAGCTGTGGACCGCGTGGCCGCAGGAGAGCACCGACACCCTCCATCGCGCCTTGTCGCGACAAGTCGATGTAGCAGATTGGGCACTCGTAATCCGGAAACCAGCGCGCGAGATGCACTGCTCCTTAGCCCACACCCAGCGATCGGTTGTTGCGGGTTCCTGCACTCCGCTGCCGAAACAATCCCGCAGTATCCTCCTCCTCTCACGGAGCTGTCGATTTCGCTGAAGAAGTCGTCGAGCTGCTCGGGGGACTGCGCTTCGTGTTTTTCCCGTTCTTTTTGTAACAGGCGCAGCCGCGTTTCCTGCCACAGCCGGCGGGAGGCCTGGAAGTGGGGATTCGGCGGGTGGAAGTAACGGTTATTCTTCAACTTTATTGCGCTCGCTGAACCCGTCATGAAGTGCCAAGCGTCCCTCCGGATCACTTACGCGCGGAAAAACCGTTGTATTCGCAACGCGCACTGCTCCGCCGAAAGCTCCCTTCCCCCGAACCTGCAGCACTCGGCATACTCCCCCCGGCACAGCGGACGACAGGGTTTCTCACAGAACTTCTCATAGGAGGTGAGGCACTTTTTTTGGTAGATGTGCCCGCAGGGTTGCAGAATTACCTGCGGCCGCTTTTGCGGGTCTCCAAAGTGGGTCATGCAGATTGCGAACGCCTTGTGATCGATCTCCACCTTGTGTTTCGCCATCACGGGCGCCATGAAGTCTTCCCACTCGTTATTTTCTCGTAGCGGCTCCGCTGGCTTCTCCTGCAGATCGAGCTTCTGCGCGAGGTTGAGGAACTTCTTGCTGTACTTCTTTTTCTTCGCTTCGTAGGAGAGGTCGCAATGCTTCGCGATCTGAACTTGCTGGTGTTCCTTCGACGTGTTGGAAGAGGGTAGCTGCGCGGCTTTCAGTAATTTCGCAACCGGCTGCATGAACGTCTGCTGAAACGCGGCAGCAGTGACCGCGAGCGACACAGTGGACGTGGAGGCGGGAGTTGGAGCTGACGTTTTCCTTTCTTGAGAGGATTGGGGTTCCGGTTGGGCGGCGCCGCGGCCGCGAACACAATCATTTTATTTAGACAAACAGCTGTCCGCGCACAATAAAAATCCTCCGAACTATTGCAGACGACTCGACTTGTTCTTTCAATTTCATCAACGTTGCTTGAGAATCCATCGCGATGGCGGGGCACCACCGCCGGCCCGCCCGCCGCTTTTCCTCTCGCCGCACAAGGCAGCACGGCATCTAGGCGTCGCATGCGGATCCGCTGCCGAACCTTGATGTACCCCGGTTAGGTTAGGTTAGGTTAGGTGTGGGTCCACTAGATAAACCAGCAGACTTCAGTGGCTACTGAAGAGCCAAAATACAACAAAAATGTTGCGCCACAAGTTGCTAGTTTGATGTGCCCGTGCGGTTGCACTCGGAGCAGCCACATCTTCAGATAGACGATCGTCCCCTTCAGCGATGAGACGTGGTTGTCATCGTTGGTGCATATTGAGAGAAATGATGATTTTGATTAAAATGCGTTGCGTCCATGATATAACTGCAGCCATTTTTGAGTAGGCATCAACAGTGCAAACACGCACTCGAATGAACGAATTGGTGCTTGTCATTGTAAAATCTTCACGTAGAAGTACAACACTCAAACTGAGAATATTTCTAAGATGGACGGGGAGATCAGCACCAACAAAAATTACAATTCATCGCAGTTACAACTACCTTAGAAGCGAAGAAAGGGACTGCAATACGTCATAGAAGATGGGTTCTATTGCAAAATGTGTCGACACACTTTCACTTTCCAGCCAACGCTTTTTCACTTTACGCCCGTCTGATGTCTATGAAGAAGTCTATTGCATTTCACAACTAGACTGTTTTTCCGCGGCTTTGTGGGATGATCGTTTATGGTTTTGGTGCCTACTCACTTCTAGTAATTGAATGGGTAGGGACCTTGGAGACGCACGAGCTCCAACCACTTGTTCGTCTTCGCTTGGGGGCAGGCGCTGGCCCAGGGGGAGACCCTCTTGAAAATGGCGTTGTCTTCTGTAGTCGTATCTTCTTGCTCACGACGAGAGACGGAGGCAGCTGGATCGTCGCCAACGTCCTCATCCACTGCTTACTATGTTGTTCATTTTTGAATGTCTGTTAACTATATTACAATGGTGCGAGACCAATAGTACGTAGAAATAAACATCATCTTAGACTTAGGAGCACAGCAAAAACTGTTTTAATTTTGTCGACAGGAGGACGAGGAGTAATTCCATCGATAGGTACTACCAATCGCAATGGTCATGAAAGTGGGAACCGAATCAAGCTATAATTACTTGATAAGTAATTAGCTTGATAATGCTAATCCATAATATCCTGTATCTCACTTAATCTTAAGATGATCTGAAAATGAAAGGTTAATGACAGAAGGCCAAGATATCAATAGCTGCTACGTATTTTTCTATCGAATTAAGTATGTCGATCTCTTAATCAGTATGATGTGAGCATCATATTCGATTACTCTCAATACAAGAAGCGCGCAGGCTGGACGTATGAACACCTAAATCTATGAATTCCACATACGTATAGATACTTTGTGTCTTTTTCTGATTTAGTAACGGATCTTCTTACAAACTGACAATTGAACAACAAGGTGGTCCTACATGATTATACATGCTACTTCTTATTTCATGAGCCGTTACGTAGAAGTGTTGCGTACAAACACAACAACTGCAAAGAGCAAGAGCTGTAGCACTAACTAGTGCGAAATAACGAACAATAGAAACAAGTTTGAACATACTACAAAGTTTCATCTTCTATATCAATAACAAAAACAATAAGCTTCATTAAATATAAATTTAATACGAATGTTGGAGCACGAATACGAAAGGAACCAAATCAATGAATGCAATGACCTTCACGGTACTATTTTTATGTAGTAAGTATGTCTATTTTGGACATGTCTATCATGTAAGTAAGTACATAGTAGTTTGTTCGAAGTTTATGAGCATGATCTAAAATTTGTGTTTGAACTCTGTTTTTGGACCTTCCAACAACGCCCGTCGACACTGACACCGGTAGTAGTGACTAGTGGAGGAAAAAGTTATGGTCTTGCCCCGCTGGTCGAGGAATACCATGGTTTCCCAGGAGACGCGCGGTTCTTGTCTGGAGACTTGCTGGCAGTTTGTATCATCATCCGACCACTGTTCGACATCAAGGCAGAACGCTTCAATCCCGCCGTCCGCGTCTGCTGGAAGCCTGCGAAACTAGAAGCAGGAATATCATCGTCACCGGCTGCTGCGGTGCTTGTCGCAGGTGACAACGTCGGCAGCTGCAATGCTGTAGTTGATCATGCGTGTAGTTGTGGCGGGTAAATTGAATTTATAATCCGGGTATGCGGCTGGCGCCGAGGAAGTATATCTTACTCTAGTACACCTAATCTAATGAAATAAATGAGGAAGAACCGTGCTCCGAGAAGAACGAGAACGAACTGATAACGAAGATCAAGATTATGAGTGATGACAAGAAGATGAAAGTCAAGATGTATTATCATCATGTAGCTTACATCCGTGAGTTGAGTCCGTAGCACTTGGTGGCTGATGCGCGTAGGCGAGCGGACGGTGATGGGTCGCAAAAAGTGGGGCATTAGAGCGTTGCAGAAACAGGCGTCCCGACCTAGCCAACTGCGGCGCATCTCTTGCTGGGGAGCTGCTTTTGGGGATGATATTTTTGTTCGGGCTGTCCAAAGCTCGTCGCAGAGCAAAAACGAAAGCATTGTCGCAGTTCCCGTTGGGATCCATCATGTTCATGTTATGGTCCACCCCCGCATGATTACCTCCTGATGATCCTGCCTGAGTGTTAAAGTGTGATGACTGCGAAATGGTCGAACTTTGGTGTGAAGACGGCCCGCCTCCAGCGCTACCTCCACCTCCTCCGACAACACCTTGATGATGGCCACCACCTAGATGTTGAAGCTGATGTTGTTGTTGCACACTATGCTGATTTTTGGAGGCACTAGGTGAGTAGGGTCCTCCACCAGTCTTGTTGAAGGCGTTCATGTGTAGAGGCGCGCTATTATCCCCTGTGGCATCGTCGTCGAAGACATCGGTACCACTTCGACGATCTCCGAATCTTTGACTCGTGCTCGAAAAGTCACCTCCTGGCCCACCTGGAGGACCGTGTCCGTGGTTAATATGCTGATTACTATGCTGCCCAGAAAGAGAAGAGGAGGACGACGACGCCTGCAGATGAGTCGATGATAGCAGGTCGACATTGGTCAGACTGGCAGTTGATGCGGAGTTCAGATTCTTATCGTGAAGATTCTTGGGTGTTGCGTGAAGATTCTTGGGTGTTGTGTTCGATGCAGGCTGCATAAGGACCCAGGATGAAGAATTCTGAACGCTGGGAGGTAAAGAGCTGCGCCCACTCGTTGAACAAGCGCCTGGAGGGAGGTTGCTTGAACGCACTGGTGCATGACCCGTACTACTGGCCATAGAAGAGGTCGTCGCATTTGAAGACGACGCATGTAGGGAAGGGCCAACAGTCGGGAGCATCGTTGTTGGTGCATGATTTGTTCGATCGTTTCCAGCTTGTGGAAGAAAGTTCTCCCCCGCAGAAGTCGACATTGCAGCAGTTGCCATAGTCCCTGCCGTAGAGGATGACGTCGCGATTCCACCTTGTGGACCTGATGCTGAGGCGCCACCTCCGGATAGAGCGCCAGCCATTGTTGTCCCTAGGCCTGAGGTCGGAAAGCTTTTTTTTGCCGCTGATGCTCGTGACTGAAGTGATGACGCGTGACTTCGCAGGCTCTCCAGTTCCTTTGAGAATGGATCTACCTGTTTTGCGAGAGCGATGCCATCGCTAGACATAGGCTGAACTCCAGCTATAGCACTATTATCTAAAGACGGTGCCGTAGTACCCACCAAATTGGCGAGGGACGTCCCACTGTTCTTTCGGCTACCGTTCGCGTTCCCGTTCGCGTTTCGGCCAGCACCACCTCCGGAGGACATCGAGTGTCCAAACCCTCCAGAAGCAGTCGTTCCAGCAAGAACAGTCGACGAAGAGCGGCTGCCGTTTAGGCTCGTGCTGCTAGACGACGACCATATTTGAGGTGGCCGCTCCGCTTCGAATTCTTGACTAGTCAGATGACGTGACGAACCACCGGCAAGCGGGTCTCCACCTTGTTGACCTTGTTGTTGCATCTTGTTCACAGGCTTTGACGAAGATGAGGAGCCACCAGTTCCCGAGAGTCGAGTCCTAGAATCCATGGGAGTAGATTCTTGAAAGACGATGTCAATGCGTTGTGCGGGTTTAACATTTTCTGCTAGCAGGTTGTGTTGGCTCCTCTCCTGCTCGTAGAGAGCACTAGTCCCTGACCCGCTGAAGGGTGCATGCCTGCCACTGTCTGAGAAGGACCCACTCGAGCCTCCAAGGCCTCCACTGTTTGATGTCCTGTCGTTGTACGGCAGTGGAGGCACGTTTCCTCCAGGGCCATCGATGGCGGAGTCGATGGCAGAGCCCACAACCGACAGAAACGCGGCATCCTCCCTCTCTGCACAGTCGGCTCCTCGCCCATCGCCTCCCATGTATACAATGCCGCTTCGCGTAGAGGACGACGGGGCGCCGGGAGCTCCTGTGCTAGTCGCTAACCCACTGTTGCTCACGCCAGGCGCTGATGACGTAGAGGAGGCCGCGTGGCCTTCGCAGGTTTGCGTGTTGCCGGTATTTCCTCCTGATGACGCTCTACCTGTAGTCTCCACCTGATGATCGCCAGCTCCAGCTGCAGATACGCTGTTTGCTAATCGGCCCGCTGCGGCAGCACCAGACGGTGTTTGGCAATCGCTGCTCGCATAAGGGGAGCCGCCGCCCGTGGACCGCACGTGATGATTGTGAACGTCATGACTTGCACTACTTGCTGCACCTCCGAGGCCAATGTAATTCGTCGCGGCCTCTGCGAAATTCACACCCCCTGCGAAATTCACGGCATCATTTTGGTCCTGTTCCTGGTCAGAGAAGTCGCCATCCTCTTCTGGATCTTCATCGTCTTCCTCCTCATCTACCAAGTAGGCCAGTTTTTCGTGCGGCCTACTATGTTGGTCCTCACTGTTGCTAGCTCCTCCCGCGCCTCCAGCTGTTCCTCCCGCCGCCCCTTCACTTTTATAATTACGGCCAGAAGAAGAGGAGCTGTTTGATGTATTTTCTACTCGTTGCTGCCCACTAGAAGCAACACCGGAGGTTTTGGTAGGACTACTTCTTTGATCAAGTGGCTCAGGGTCACCACCATGATGGAGAAATCGCATCGCGCTTGCGACCACGGGCGAGAGCCATTTTTGCTTATTTTTCTTCTTTTTTCCCTTTTTAGAAGGACTCAAGTTGGATATGCTTCTCCCACCGCTGTTGCGAACTAGTCGCTCCTTGCGCGTGGTTCGACCTGCAGCTGCAGGTGCTGAGTTCTCTACTATCAACAGAGGCTTTTGTTCTGGACCTGCCGTGTCTCCGGACGAGGGATGTGCCCCTGCAGGCAGTTCACCCTTATTGCTAGGCAGACCACCTCCAGCGCTACTCGACGCCGCATTCGAGCCGCTCACGCAAGATGATGCACCTGCAGTACCGCTTGCCACATTTCCGTCACCCAGTTGGGTCCACCCTGCAAAGGCAGCACCATCCTCCTGTCCACCCGCAGCTCCACCAGTACTAGATGAGTGGGCATGGTTCCCACCTCCGCTAGTCGCGCCTGCTGTGTTGAGACCTCCGGAGGAGGTGCTCGACGAGCCCTGGTGCCCTGCTCCTGTGACATGCAGTGCAGACGAAGAGGAGGTAAGTGTAAGATTGAACGCGTCTGTAGAGGATGATGCCTTGTTCTGATGTAAGTGCCACCTGGACCCCGACTCCGCAAAAAGGCTGGATGACGACGCGTTTCCTAGAGCCTGACCCAGGGGGATCTGCTGGTTGCGCAGCAATCCCATCGCTGCACCAGTGGGACTGCCTGTCGAGAAAGATGGGACAGCACCTCCTGCCGACTGGTGACTGCTACTTGTTGCGGCAGCTACAACTGTCGAAGTAGAAGTAGCAACAAGAGACGAGGAGGATGTGGAAGGCGTTACAGTCGTGGATGAAGTAGATGCCACAGCGGCTCCTGAAGAGGTGGTAGGATTCTCTGACGACGAGCTTGCGCTTCGCTTGCTAGTCCTTGCCGCGTTACCAGTCCCTGCAGTACTTGCGTTCCCGCCGCTGTTGTGAATGTGCTCGGTCTCACTGCTAAGGTTTGCTTCCTCTATAGTGTCACACGTCTGGGCGGATTGCGCATTGGAACTATTTTTCTGAATGTAGGTCGTTCGGCCAAACGCAACGATTCTATCGAGAAGCGACATCTTCTGCTGTTTCAACAACAAATCCTCTTTCCCGTTAAAAAGGTTGCGCATATTCAGGTACCTCTGCATGATGCCATGAAAGTGTCCTTGTTCCTGCTTACAACCTCCTCCGCCTTTCTTTGCGGTGTTTCCCGCACCCACTCGCGTAGTGGAGAGAGTTCGCCTCATGGCCGACTTGTCGCCCGCACCCGGGTTGCCTCCGCGACTCCCCATCTTCTCGCGCATTTTCGACAGCTTTTCCGGCGAAAGGTTGTCGCCACTGGGATTGCTGTCGCTACCGTCATCACCCTCAGCGTCGCTTCCTTCCGGGACGACTCCGCCAGCAGGCGCAGGAGCTCCAGCGTTGCCGCGGACGGCGCCGTGTCTTAGAAAGCCATCAGAAAGCTGTATTTCCTACAACTGCGTGAAAAAGTATCTATTTTACCGATAATGCTGAGCTGCAACAACATTCGTTTGTTTATGTCACTGCAGTATTTGTATTATAAGAATTCAATAACTCTTACTCTTTGCCGTAACAGTTGCTGCCTATAGTGCTTCTTGCGCTGCTTCTCTAGGTCTTCTTTCTCTTGGTGTTCTTGGATTTCCCGCATCAGGGTCTCTAAGTTGATGGAGGAGAGGCCACACGAGGCGGTAGTGTTCAATTGTACCACAGAAGAGCCTTGGTCGCCGTTCTGCCGCAGCTCCAGCTCTATCGTCTGCTGCTCTTGTTGTATTTCTACTCCTCCATCCTGAATCTTCATCTCATCGTCATGAGTCTCATTCAATTGGCCGTTGGTATTCATCGCCTTACTAGTTTTATTACCTACACTGGTCAATTCATCTTCTTCAACCTGTGTCTTTTTCCTTTCCGATCTGGATCTCTGTGAACCCGCACTTTCATCTTCTGAAGGAGACCCCGATGTCTGTGGTCCAAGGACGCCGTCAGATGCCTCGCCTGACGACCCCGCTCCACTTGCAGCAGCGGACGACGATGACACGAGTGAGTTTCCACCTGATGTAGAGGATGCATTCCCATTTTCTCCACTAGTTGTAGATGAAGACGACCTATGGCCGGTTGATCCTGGCGCATACGAACCAAACGTTCCCGCGGGACGGCCGATGCTCATTTTTTGCTTGCCCTCACCAGTCATCGTCCCAACTTGTAGTTCACGCTCACCTGAAGAAGAGGAGGATGACGAGGAGCTAGTACTACAACTACTACCTCCTGCTTGTGTTGCAGTGGTACTAGACTCTGTTCCTGCAGCGATTTGCTGTTGCAACATGGAGGAAGCGGACGTTGGAACAACTTGTCCACCAACAAATGAGGAATTTGTTGCCTGATAATGTCCCTGCAACCACGCGGCTTCTTGTTCGGGGGATAAGAAGTCGAACAACCGCACATCATCCGGCTCTGCCTCCTCAGCCAGCTCCTCGACGCACACTTCTTTCTCGATTTCTTTCTGCCGCACCATGTCACTTACCAAGTCGCTGACAGGTGGAGTTGGGATGCTGACCATGTTCTGCAACTTCGTCAGGTCACCTTTCACACCAACGGCATCTGCTGACACGCCCGTTGTTTCCAGCGACGCTACCGTCCCGCTCGCTGAAGCAGTAGCCGCACCAGGATCAGAGGCCTGTGCATCCGTCGTTGTTCCCTCCGAGCCAGTGATTGTTGATTCGGCCACTCCATCAGAACTACTACAACTTGTAGATGGCTTCGCTTTCCCTTCGCCGTCTTGAGGGTTGCCGGCGCCTCCACTTAGAACAGCACCCAAGGCCTGGTCTTGGCTCGCCGCTGCAGCCGCTAGAGCCGTTACCAAATCCTCTTGCTCCGCAGCGTCATCGTCATGCGTTAGACATATACTCTTCTTGTTCCACCTTGGAGACAACTACACGACCTGCTCCCCTGATGGGACGACTAGTTGTACTGAAGCAACAGCTTCATCTACTAAGTGACTTCTTCAGACCTTATTAAGCTAGAAAGAGCTAGTACTTACTTCATTTTTACAACAGATGGTACACCTGACGCAGAGCTACTTACACATGCAGCACCAGACACAGCAGAAGATTTACTTATAAAAAAGAAGAAAAAAAAAGTTCATAAATCCTCGTCTTCGTCCTCTTTTCCGGAATCGCCGTCTTTTTCTTCGTCCTTGTCTTCCTCTGAGACGTTCAAAAAATCTGGATCTTCTTCTTCAGAACCGTCCACGTCTTCGCCCTCCCCAGGCTCTTCTTCAACTTCATTCTCGCCATCTTCAACGTCCACTTCAGCAGTGTCATCGTCTCCAGCACCTAGTACCTTCGTAAGGCTGCTTTTACTCTTCTTTGATTTCCCTTTTTTCTTCCCCTTCTTCTTAGGAGACTTCTTAGGTGAATCGGCGGACGCTGCGACCTAGCGAATAAATTTTTGTGATGCTGGTCGTGGTTTTTTGTCATATTATAGTCAGAAGATGAACTTACTTATTCAAACAAAATGATTTTGAACCGAAGAAGACCAAATCGTTACATCTTCTTAAAGAGGGACTGGTTGAGACGGTCGACGAGAGGCCATCTTTTATTGAACAGAAACTAGTGGTGCCCAGTTTTATGCTTGCAACGAACACGCGAATGGTATAGAAGTAGAAAAAGTGTATGAAGTTGTAATTGTACTAGTTATACTTTTTTCTTCGTTGGGCTTTTCTTTTTCGGTGATCGGATCGGCTTAGAGGCCTTTTCTGGTGCGTTCTCATCGACCTCTGTTACATCGTCACTAGGCGTTCCGCTTGGCGGTACCGCTGGCACTTGCTGCTTGTTCTTTTTGCTCGTCTTAGAGCTGCCGCCCTCTCCGCGACCTTTTATTCCACCAGCATGACGAAAAGTGCTTCGACTCCAGTTTCCATTCAAAATTTCCTTAGCGATGTGGAAGTGAATGAGCAGACCGCGAGCAAGCGTCGCGCCTAGCAGAGAGAGCTTGTGCGGTGTGAAAGGAACTACGTTTTTCAAAGGCCGTGTATTGTTAGTTTCCAGATCGTTGTCATCGTCTTCGACGTCAGAACCAGCGGCGCCATCAGATCCGCCATCGTCGCCTTCCTTCTTCTTATTCTCTTCATTCGAGCCCTCTTCACCCGAGGAGGACGTGCCCCCGGCATTCGCGGATGAAGAACCTAGAAGTGCTAGCAGGTAGTGTCGTTGTAAGCGAAGGTAGGTACTAGAACAAGCTGTATGTACAAGACTTCTACATCAAGATGAAGATCAACTACAACAAGAAGTGTGCTTCTACTTGGGAATGGAATATACAACAACTACATGTTCTTCAGAGCTGTCTTAAGATGACAAAAGCACACTAAGTAGACGTGTAAAGTACCTGTCGAACTCTCTTTCCCCGACCCAATTGCTCCGAAGAAGCTTGCTTCAATCGTGAACGCTTCAACTAAGCCGATGTCTCTAGCGACAACGACACGGCCGGTTCCTCGCTTGCTGGGGCCCCCTCCTCCGAAACAGCACTTGGCGTAGGAAAATTCGGGAGCCAAAACAGACAAGATCTTCGGATACATTCTCACAGCATAGAACCGCCAGTCGGTGGGCGCATAGGTACTGCATCCGTAAGCAAAAAGGTTCGTCTGCCGTGAATGCCCGTGAAGATCCAAGTAGAGCACAAGTTGCTTCTTCAGCTTGAACAGCAAGCGCTTCAGTTCAAACACTGACTGATCCAACACGGGATCCGGGTACCGCCATTGCCGATTCAGATCCACACCAGCGAGAGAGCAGCGGTAATTGCCAGAAATCACGCCGTCAGGGTTCAACATGGGAACTGAAGTTGAACAACAACAATGGTTGATAGATTGTATCTTCTATATTAAGAAAAAAATGCAGCCTGTCCGCATCAGCTTGGACGACGTAGCTATGTACTAAAAAAAGCAGGAGTGCTAGCCGAGGCAAACACTGGCACTGATGGACCAGTGAAATCATGAAAGAATGTTGTAGCTTCTAAGCAAAAATTTCCATATCTAAAACAAGTTAATGTTCAGCATCAGCTTTAGCAGAATCAGTTGGGCAAGTATTAAAACACGAGTTACCAACTTTGAATATGAAGTGAGATCGGAGGACTTGGGCTTCTGGTGTGTTGCTCAGGATGAAATTAAGGAAGCCATGGAGGAGCCAGCTTGCATTCGCCTCGCCTGGGTGCACGCGGCTAGAAACGACGATGTACTTCTTGTCTTCGCGGGGTACTGTCCAGTTGCTGATCGAGAGAAGCTCGACGTCCGCGCGGCCTAGGGCTTGGCAAAGTGTGCGACGTCGCATCAGCTTGGCCTTCTCGGGATGTCGCACCTGGATCGTCTTCAAGAGACAGCGAAGATTGGAGTAGGTGTAGGGGAACGTGTACGCGATGAAGCAAGTGTCGTTGTCATTTTCAAAGGTGATGTCGAACGTGAGAGTGAAGTAGTTGTTGCGAGTTGTCAAATTAGTATTTTCGTTTTGGTTGTTCTGCTGCTGGTGCCTCTCGACCCGCGTTTGAAACTGCGACGAAAAACCACCGCCGCCACCAGCGTTCTGAAGAGTGCCGTTACCGGGCCCTTGCTGATCGCCGCCTCCTCGTTCATGATCCCCGTTGATGTCGTCCCCATTTCTATCCTTGGTGGGCGATGACCCTCCTTGTGCAATGGACCAGCCCCGCTTTGTTCTCCGTGCCATGCCCTCGAGAGTGTTGCTCGAATTATCGCCTCCGCCTCCCCCCATGCCGCCAGTAACTCCTGTCATCCCTCCACCTCCACCACCAAAATTATTTCCGTAAATGTTGTCGCCGCCTGCGTCGCCAACATTCGAAGAAAAGAGTGCGTTCTTCGGACGCTGGTTCCGCATCGCCCTAGGAATTCGGTTCCGCGAGTAGCAGATGTTTTCCCCCATAGGCCTCCACAACTTCGGCAACAGGTCTGAGGACGAGAGGGCGGCCAAGTCGTTCGTTGGAACCTCGGTTGCGAGAGCTCCTCGTCTATGAAACACATGACCAGATGAACTAGATGAACTTCCGCCACCTGCTGCAGCTCCTCCTGCTGCAGCACCCGATGATCCCGAGCTACCACCTAAAGAAGACGAGGACGAGCCTCCTCCTGCAGCACCTCGCAAGAGTGCACCCGTACGGTCATCAGCTGCGGCGAAGCCCTTACGTAGACGGTCCTCGTCCTGGAGTCTGGCGAGCACACGCTTCGCGTTCGCTTCCGACCATACTAGCGGCTTCATGCCCTGCGAGAAGAGACTTGCGCCTTTGCACGCATTGATGATCCGAAAGCGGATCGTCTGTTGTCTCTTGAACCCACGCACCGCAAACATGAACCACTGGGTGTGTCCCTGAGTGTTGGTGTCGTGGTCTAAAACCAAGTCGTAAACGGGAACGTAAGTGTTGTAACCAGGCAACGGCGCGGAAGAGGAAGAGGAGGATGCACTAGTAACCGAAACTGGTGGTGGAACTACTCCTGATCCTGAAGATGGTCCTGAAGAGGTGGAAACTGTTGCCGCATTACTTCCAGTCAAAGGCGGCGGTAAAATTCTTCCAGGTCCTCCTCCTGTGCTAGCAGCACTAGGATTGCTCGCTGAGGCTGGAAGCTCCGGCATGTCGGCTGAGGCTCCCGCAGCTGGCTTGCGCTTGATGACACCGCGAAAGCAGGCGTACTTCAGATTTCCGCTCTCGAAGCAGCTAGTGAACTGCAAAAGATCACTGGGGTCTCGCAGAGTTGTAGGGAGAATCTGCGCAGCGCTTGTTTCCAGCCTGCCACCAGCCACATCCCCGCTTCCAGCCCGCGCACATGTACCGACGTAGCGGCGAGAAGCACTGAAATCACAGCCATCGAGCAGCACCTGGTCACCCGTAGCGGCCTCTGTCGTTGGTGTCATTCCAGAGTGAGGCTCTCTGGAATGAGCCCCCTCCTGAAAAACGTCACCTTTTACAAGGTAGTTCTTCGCCTCTCGTTCCTGCTCGCGATGCTCCTGAGGTTCATTTGTTCCACTCAGCTCGTCCGAAAGACGAGGACGATCTCCACCATCTTCTACTTCCTTAGAGGCTACGGAATTACATTCTTCAGAACATCCCTGGCCTCTTTTCTACTAGGAAATAAAGAGTCAGGGATGGTAGTGGAGAATGCTCAATTCGGTGGAAACCCTTAACTTCATCGCCACTATTAAGAGCCGACGTATCTTCCTCCTCCCCAACCGGGTACAGTTCATTCAATGCGGACGATTCATTATCTGGTGCACCAAAGCGAATATGAGCGTTGATGTCAGCGAGTACCACGTCATCTTCGTTCCACGGCGTGTGGATGTCCCGACTCGCGTCTACACAGAACGACCACCCCTCATCTGCTTCTTCCGCTCCCCCAACCATAGTTGACACATAGCAGGACTCGGAAGGGCTGCTTGCCCGACTCGTAGTGCAGGACATCGAAGCACTGCTAGAGCTAGCCTCCACCTCTGCGCGAGAGGGGTAGGAATTGCTCGAAGAGGAGGCGCAGGAGTCCTCCTCCCGGAACGACGACGCGGAAGACGAGTATTCATCAAGGTGGACGGAACACGATGATTCCTCATCTCGGATATCATTGTGTTCTCCCTCGAGCCACCGCCCTGAGTCCACAACTGACAGCATCTGTTTCTGCATGCTGCCGTTTACCTGCATCGTGCTGCCTAGGTTCATTTCGTCCACCGACTGAGAGCGGGATCCAGTACTTGCTGAAGCACTGATTGAAGATCCGGTTACAAGGCCCGCACTGGATTTGCGTAAGCTATTTGGCGTTTTCGGACGGGAGCCACGCTTAGAAGCCGCCTGAGTCAGTTTCGACATCATGGATTGGGGAAGCAGTTGCTTATTCGCGTTCGGCAGTGTGCTGGCTTTGTCCAGGTCTGCAGCGGGAGCTGGCATCGCCGTCGGCTTGAACAGCGATGGGCTAACTGCGATCAACGGGCTCGAAGCCGCACTAGAAGAACCGCTACTCGCCGCGCTCGATTCTCTGACATTTACCTGTTGCTGGCCGGTCGTTGGATTCGCCGTAGCAGCAGTCGTTGTCGTTGTACCTCCTGCTCCTGCTAAGCCAGGAGTAGCATTATGTTGTGTCTTTTCTTGGATAAAACTTGCGCCAGTTGTTCGCGGAATAAATCCATCGGAAATCTGTTGCGCGAGAGGATGCTGATCACCAAAGATTGTTGCCGAGTGGGCTTCTTCAGTGCCTTGTGATAGTGGCTCTAGTATACTAGAACTAGCTTTATTCACGTCACTCTTCACGGCGTCCTCTTCTTGAACACGATCTAAACCACTAGATGGTTTATTTCTCCTCGTTCCTTCCTCTTCAGAATGCGGGCAAGAGGAGGAGCTAGATGACTGACTGGGCGGAACATCGTCTTGAGAGTAGCTCAGCTTTATCCGTGGTGACTTCAGTTTTTTGCTTTTGGAAGATTTGCTGGCGCTTCGCTTCGATTTCGACGGGGACAACGAAGAGGCCCCGTCTCCGTCATTCGACATATGCTTCAGGTGCTTAGCTTTGATCCGGGTCTTGTGGCCAGAAGAAACGGCTTCAACTCCATGCTTCTGCTTTCCTCCTTCTTGCCCCTCAGCAGTACTCGACTTCTTGTTCTTCTTCGACTTCTTGTTCCCTGGACTGCGTGTGGGCGTTGCAGCCGCGACGTCTTCGTCCTCCGTCTGGCATACGGGCTCAAGATCGGTCTCGCCCTCGTTGCTCTCGTTTTCGGCTTCATCCGTGTCCTCTCGCATGGTAGCGGAGGTCGCTCCTCCTGCCCGTGTCACTAGGGGCGAAAGCAGGGCTCCACCCTGCGCGAGCTTATTGCCAGCTCGTGTACGGCGTGCGGCTGGTGCGGAACCTCCATTCGCGGAAGCGCTTGCGCCTGATATCAGCAGTGGCGGGTTCATACGTTGACTCGCTGCTGCGGCTACCGGCCGTTGCCCTGCTCTTGTTGTTCCAGACTGCGCGTTCACAGAAGATACGGATTCTCGAAGACTTGTCTGAGTGTATGCTCCACCTATCTTTTTTATCGACGTGCTCGTCGTAGTCATGAGGCTTGAAGCTTGTTCACCAGCTTCCTCGTCACGTTCTTGAACAGTACAGGAGGTTCCAAACGTTGTACTATTAGTAGTGGTTTTATTGAGTTCTAAGGTATCTTTGACCAACTTCTCTACATCTTTTAGTGCCTCTCTTCCCTTCTTCGCCTCACCACTTGTTTCCCCCAATGTTCTTGATTCACCAGGAACCAAACCACTAGTTGTAGACGATGATGTTGGTGTCCTTGTACTATTATAATGGCTCTTCGCTGTCCCCCCTGCTGAAGCCGTTCCGTTGGTTTGCTCATAGCGAGCTGAGGCTTCCCACCATCGCTCGTGAACAACTCTAGGCCATCGAATTTCACAACTCCTTGGAGGTCCGCCGAATATCCGCGGCAAATCGACAAATGCTTCAGGAGCAGAGGCATGGTAAAAGAACCTGAAGGTGTAATGCTCTTGTTGTTGATCAGGGTGAAGCAGATCATGCGGCTGAGTAAGTAGTTGAATTGGTCTCCAACATCAAGGACTTCTTGGTTGTACTCCTACTGTGCTATGACCACTTGGTGTTAGGAGAGTGTGAAAAACAAAAATTCATATAATTCAGAGACAGAGATCACTTTTTAATACCACGAAGATTACAAGTACAGAGTTGTGGAGTCAACAATGTAGTACTTTGGATCTTCTGTTGTAGTGAAGCCATCTGTGGCGTAGATGGAGTCGCGGACTTTGAGCCAACGGTCCTTATCGAGCCAAGTTGGTCTGGAGTACACCAACTGCCCATCGCAATACTTCAAGACATCGGCCTCACAGTGGGCCTTGGTCAAAAAAGACGCAATATCGTCATGCAAGTCATCCACGAATTCTAGTGAGTCGATACCTGGTCGTGACGCAAAAAATGCAGTTGATGTAGTTCTTGGGAAGAAGAAACTGTATGAAGATGATTGCAGTTCTTGGGATATGAAGATGATTGTAGTTGGGAGAAGAAAATCGTACACCGAAAATGAGGAACAAGCTCAACTACTCATTTTATGCATCATCTTCCAGCCGGAGTTTCCTTTGGATAGTTAGAAAGAACAAGTCTTCTTCTACACCAAGAAAGTACTAGTAAGTTGTCGAGCAAGTGTATATGCAGCAAGGGAATACGTTTCCGAGACAGCATACTGCTTCTTCTTGCACGTAAGTCTTTATTTTCCGACACAGAAGCCGGAAAAACGGTATTTGCGTTATACATCTTGTCGTTGAACAACTGGTTCTGCAAGACTTTAAAAAATCCGTGAGACGATCTTCATAGCACGAACAACTATAATGGTCGTTGGTTGCGGTTGGTGAGTGAGTCGTGAATGAATGTGCCTTGCAGGAGGTCGTGTTTGAGTTTGCGTTTGCAGTGGTGGATTATAATAAAGAAGTATAAAAATGATTTGATTATATTGATTCAAGAGGAAGTAGAAGTAGATCTACTAAAGAGCATGATGATCTGCTTAAGAACAGGAGATGCTTTTCATAATAAATTCATCTAAGGGTGCTGGAGGATGTCCGAACTTGGTGGATCCCTGGCGGTAGTAGTAGTAGTAGTACTGGTACTAGTAGTTAACCCACTCACGGGGTACAGTCCAAAGTTTTTAAGTGAACATTTTCTAATAATACCGATCAAGGTTCTTACGACTTCATCGATATTCTGAACAGATATCTTCTACATTGCACACATGCTGGATCGACGTCGTTTGGTGTCAGACACGAACGATGTTGAATACCGAGTCACCTTGTGTCCTGCGCATGTTGAAACAGTGATCAGATGAAAACCGAAGAAAGATTTAGTACAGCCGCTAGAAGCTGCATCAAGGACTTCTCTTGTGTCACCAGTGTCAGATATCAACTTGATAAAACAACTCTCTCTCAACGATAGGGAGCCTCTGACATCGAAGCTGTTCGAATTTACCTCTAACTTACGTGCGGGCCACTGGCTACTTGACAACAACCAACCTTCATCTCCTTGTGTGTCCATCGCTTCGACCACATCGACACCGAAGAAAAATAATAAAACATATCTTTATATCATATTCTGGAAAAACCTAGTAGCTTGATGGATTTCGGAAAAATATCGTGCGGTGTCTATCAATTTCAATCTTCTACTGGTCATCATGAAGTAGATGTAGTACGTAGACGTACTCTATGTAAATCTAAATATAATTTCTTAGACTTCTTCTACTTCTTTCGTATTCTGAAACGACAGGTAGATTATACTAGATAGCAACAACCCATCTTGTTTCATCAAGCAACGCATGTGTGCCGCCAAGAGTCGCGGCGATCATGACGTGCATGGAAAGAACAAACGCCCAAACCTATCTTGTCTATCGAAATCATGAGCTGAACGGTATCTACAACAAGCTTTTTACCTTTGGTGCGCAGTCAACTACACGTTAAAAAATTCCGCAGCAATAAAGGTTGCTCGTCCTTTTGTATTTCGTCGGTATCAATCTTCATCAAGACTTTATTGCCGTCTCTAACCCGACCCTCAACATCGTTCGAAGTTTCTGTTCACGGTCGGTTGCGGAAAGACCCTTAAAACTGAGCTTTCCGTCGGGTGTTTCCGGCAGATGGAGGTCTTAGAGCTCTCAACTGTAGAAGTTTTCTGCTACTTCTTAACTCCAATATCTTGTTCAAAATCATGCGCGAAGACGAGGATCATGTAATCACGAGGATCATGATGTTCTTGCAGAAATAGAAAACAAATGTTCAGGAATTAAAGAAGATTGAAACGATCCTCGTCCTCGTGAAGAATCATTTTCATAAATTTCATCTGTGACGGTGCAAAGACAGAGTGCTTTTGCGCCGCGCTCGGCTGCGGCTGCATACAGTGCGCTGCACTCCATCTCGATGCCCAGATAATCGTGTGTCTTCAGCAAAGGAAACAGGGTTTTTTCTAGAGGATGGTAGAAGAAGTCGCTGGTAAACAGCTTCCCTACGTGCACAGTTTCTCCGCCGCTCGGATCCACGTGCTCGCGACAGGCCTTAACACAGGCCTCCAGCAGACCCCAGTCCGCACACACAGCATGGTCGTAATTCAACAAACGGCTACGCTGCATGCTGGAAAGGAGGAAGACGAGTGGGACACTTATAGTAGTGCGGGCAAAAATCAGCTACTGACTAGTACTGAAGAATATTAAGATGAACTGCATATTAGAGTACAGATGGCTTCTTTTACCACCTCTGGTGCAGTGTAGCGATTCCAGTCTTCACCAAGAAAGCATATGCTGCCGCAACCAGAAGGATAAAAACCTCAATTGATTATGAAATCGACATACATCTTCAGCTTCTTCTAGATCAGGTACTTTGAATCCGTTCCTGCCGTCATCGCGATGATGAGATCCCCCATTTTCACCTTTGGTATGTTCATAGTCCCACAAGAGCCTATTCGGATTAATTTCTTGACCTTGTAGTAGTCGATCAACTCCGAGAAGTAGATCGAGGCACCGGCTGCACCCATGCCGCTCGCAATCACAGAATTAGACTTGAATACACCTTCCTAAGTGAGTAGGTTCCTCCTCCTGCAAGAAGCGCAACATCTTTGTTGATGACCTCTCTGTTTCCCCGTTGAAAAACATGTCTGCTGAGGACTAAGATCCATCTATACTTTGTGGAACGAAGTAGACGAACAAGAACAAGCCTTAACAGAAACAGGAACACCGTTATACGTTCCGGTGAAGCCGAGCATGTTTCGCACTGAAGTGACCTGTTTCGCGTTTTCTAGGAAATTGTCCGCCACATATTTTGCACGCAGAGGATCGCCAGGAACGAGGCAGACTTCCGCTATATCGCCAACAGCGGCGCTCATGTGCGCCGTTCCTTGCTTTGCCATCTCGTCGGCGGGTTTTGAGAAGAACTACAAGGGATATGTTACCGTGGTAAGTCGTCTTGGTCTGGAACAGCGAAGACGCAGTTCTTGAAGATAGTTCTTCTTTCACCCGTCACAGGTGGCTCCTGCTCTGCTTACATCAACCGGCGCTAGCAAGCAGAAACTGACCAGGGGTAAAATGGTCGTGATCGTCCACTTTTCCTTCCAGATGTTGCTGAAAGTTTGTGAAAAAAGTGAAAATCTGGCTTCTCGTCCTACCTTATTTTACCAATTTACATGAACTCTCACAGTCCTCTCCTTCTGCCTACAGCTGCTCCGTGAGTGTCTCACTCTCGCGTATCTCATCTCCGATAGTTGTCCCCCACGATGCGCTTGTTCTTAAAAGTTGAACAGATCGGGCTTTGAGACACCGCAAACTACGTCATGCTAGTCCTCTCTATCAACATGGAGATGGCGAGAGGACTTGGACTTGTTGCACATAAAAATGCGTTACTCAAAACTTGTTGTTGCGCGTTGTTCATCAGATTAATAACTACGTGTCTAGAATCCGGAGAGAGGTCGGCGTCGACTTCTCGTCCAGAATTTTCTGTAGACGAAAGAGCTGCATGAGTGTTCATTTGTCTCAATGATAGGAGCTGCAAAGGCCTGTAGAGCAATAGGTCTATGGAATACAATGAGGCACGTGCCTCTCGCAGAAGAAGTAGCGGCTTCCTGGCTACTAGTTTTTCCTCTCCTGTAGATGAAGTATTTCCTGCGAATCCGCTAGGTGTGGGTTGTGTCTTCATTATATTTTGGATTTCAGATTCAACTTCGGTCTGAAATCGGGAAGAGCTTGGCGGGTCGACAGGCCCCTCATCGACGAGATCTCGTATGGCACGCAATCGATTCATACGTAGTCCACACATTAGAGGACTGTGCGCATGTAAGTTCTCGCTCTCTTCTCAGAAATAAAAGCTGGTCCGTGAAGATAGTCTGAGGACGTCGATCTCGTTACTACCAATCTGAGGCGGCGCTCAATAAAAAAGCTGTAACAAATGCAAATCATTAAGTAAATCCCTTAACTGCAGGTATCCCTCAAAGCTGCCCCCGTCTTCAACATCACTGCTCAGAAGCCGTGTTGCCATGAAACAGGCGAGCAACTGACACTTTGCCTGTGTCGCGAGTGCAGTGCCAGTGAATACCCTGGCTTGCTGTCCTAAGATGGCTCCATGCAAAGTATGACGCAATAAAGTGCTCATGCTGGTAACCTTCCTGATAGTAGTTTCTCCACCGCCTCGTTCACCACGTGAAGATGTCTTCTGAAGAACGAGACCCATAACATTTTCAGCGAGTTTGTTCCTGGAAGAGCCACTCGGTGCACATGCAGATGCCATGCATATAGCGAAAGCAAAATTGACTGCATGTTGAACTTCATTAAAGTTCCAAGCGCAGGGTTTCTCATCCGTGAAAATTCCCTGGAAGCCACGGAACAGGTCACCGTAGGCGTGTAGGCGAGACAACGCTAGAGCCACAGCAGAGTGACCCTGTGTTATTGTGAAGCTGAAGGTCGAGGTACTCGTAGTATTGCTATAATCGGTATCTTCAAGAGAAGTCCCTCTAGATGACCTAGAGTTCTTTTCTGCCGTGATCATGTTGTATTTGCCTATCCTGTTTCTTCCTCCAGGTGGGCAAGGAGCTGCAGGTATACAACTAGGCGTCGAGCAGATCTTCGTGATTTCAAAAAACGCATTACTCGCAAGAGATATGGCCTCCTCGTTTCGGATCTGCAGGCGGGCCAACGCGTTGAGAAAAAGAGAGACGTTTTGCTCCGACTCCCTCTGCACATCAATCAGAGGAACGTAAGACTGCAACCACTCGACCATCCGAGCTTGAAAGCGATTGCTTGAAGACGTTGTGGAAGAGCCGCTCGACGTGTCGTGGTCGTTCTTGCTAGTAGTGCTAGGAGAAGATGAGTCAGAAGTACTAACCATGATGTCAAAATGGCCATTCTTGGTGCAGCTAGGACGAACTGAATCACCACCAGAAGATACACAAGATAGGATCTTGCAGCAAGCGTTAAGCACTACGCTAACCGATCTGAAGTCACGGTTGTCAGAGCGAAAAACTCGGTCGAATATTGCATCACTGACACGGACTCGATTTTGATCTTCACGGCCTTGAGGAAGATGCGGAACAATAGTACAATCGGTCGTGTTCGTTGTAGAAATGGTTGTGTGTTGGGGTTTTAATCCTCCTTCTTGTTCTTGATGATGTAGTTTTTCGTTAATATCTTTGCCACGATTTTCATCATGTGCAACAGGCCTGCACAACCGATTGAGCACTGGGCTGCCCTCCGAGAAGAAGTTTGCTGGATCCAGCCCTAGTTTGGCATAAGCATTGCACACCATAGCGAGTTGCCCTCGTGAGAAATCTTTCGCCTGTGCCGAGATCGCAACCTCCAATCTTCTTTGCAACTTTAGGTTCATATCGAAAGGGCGCTGTGCCCCCGCGGTGGACGTAGAGTAAAACTGATTATAGGAGGAGCGGGACTCGTTGTTGTAGTGCTGCTGTTGACTCGAGCACGTAGAAGGTGATACGACGTTGACGTTAGGACAGGTGGATGAGCTCGTTGTGGTCTCAGGCGTCATTCTCGCTAGCGCGTTTAGGGTCACAGCAAGACCTTGAGGTCGAAAAAAAGTGTCCAAAGCAGGCACGTCGTCACTCAGATAGTGAATCACAGTTTCCCAAAACTTTGAATACACAATCCCTTCGTCTGGTATCCTACTAAAAGCGTGAGAGAGGCTGCTGATATCCTGCTCGTTGAACAGGTGAGCTGGCACGTAGTCAAGACCTTGTTCCGCACGACTGCTATAATTCAATGACATCTTCACAGCTGCATAGTACTCTTTGTATCTCATCTCCAAAATGCTCTCTGCTTTGGATATGAAAGCGCGAATCAGCTCACGCTGCTCCTCCACGCCTACTAGCTTCGCATAGGCGCTCACAACTGCACTCACTGCCATCGATATGCCTTGAACTGTACAATCCTCGAGATGAACTGCACAATGGTCGAGAATCGCCATGGTTTCCGCTATAGTCGCACGGGTCGATGTGGAAGAGACTGGTGCTCTTGATGTAGTACTTGTTGAAGAGTCTCCTATGTTTAGTTGGACTTTTGATGTTCTTGACGTTGTAGTTGTTTTTTCGCAAGTTGTTTTTGACACTTCGTTGAGGTGCGCTCTCAACCGCAGAACCGCTGCCTTGGCACGTTCTTTGTTTCCGTCTGCAGAGAAAGAGCAGAAACCTGCTTGTCTTGCACAAGATTGATGTGTCTTTAATACCAATGTCCTCTTTTGGGTGGGGTCAACGAGAGCAGGCTTCATAACCCAAGTCTTCATAAACAACGACCTCTGCTTTCGCCGAAAGCGTTGGCGCAGCAACAGCGCAGTGCGAGGAGCGACAGGCAGCAACTGTTTCGAAAGTAGCAGCATTTTGGTCATTGTGTTAATATTTTTACGAGAATGGATGATCATAATAAATAAGTGCTCGTCTAAACTGCTCCGCCGCCCTTTTCAAGCTACAAGGGCTCGGATCTACTTTGGAAGATTCACTCAATCATGCTCATGAGTCTTGTAGGTGAGGGCTCTCAACAAATTCTTGTACATTATTTTTAATACTAAATTAGTTGTGCGCTGTTCATTGCTAGACGAGCAGCCGTTTCGTTCTACTAGTGTCTTTCCTTCAGCGTCTGCACTAGGGTTCAAAACCTCGTCCATCCCAGCAGATCTGTTAGTTTGGAACTGAACACATCTCCAAAACGTGTCACGATTTATTCTGTTTTGTTTTCAATCAATCGATTGCACTCAACCCTTTATTTTGTACACAATCAACATACCAGTCGTCGAGATTAATAACTTAAAAATATGTAGTGTCTCGTTGCAGAAGAAGAACTCCCTGCGTTCTCGCTGAGCGGCTAGCATAGGTGGGAAATAGTCATTTTTCCCGTAGAGCAGAGGCCTCTGACTATTCATAGTCTAAATGAGTATGTCTCCACTTTTCTGTTCTGTTAGTTCTGAAATGATCCTTCTCCTCTGGTCTTGGTTTAGGTTTACAACTTTGTGATTGTAGTGAGGAACATTAATTTCAGAAAAAAACATTCCAGAATCCACCACTTCGGCATCTTGCTTCTTCCCGGACGAGGTTGTTTTCTCCCAGGGGATGTTTCTTACTTTGCTTTTCAGTTTTCTATTTAAATATCTCGTCTCGTATCCACTTCTGGTGACAGTTAGGAGCGGATGCAGGGCTCGATAAAACAAATTCAATCAAGAAGTACTAGTATTTCATCATGATCATGATCGCAACATTGTTACTTTGTTTGTGATTTTTCTACATAGGTTGCCGGTGAGCTTCGAGTAAGTATCTCTTGTGATAGATCCCTCGTGTGAGTCATAGGAGGCACAGGGTGTCGAACTCGAAGCACTTCTCTTCTTTCATCAAAGGAGGAGTTGTGCTTATTCACTTATCCGAAGCTGGGCCTGGGGATGCCACAGGAGCTGTAGAAGAAGTACGGCCTGCTACATCTTGTGCAGCTACTACATCTACTGCTGCAGGAGCTTTGTTTACATCTTGTTCACGGCTTCCTACCTCAACTTTTGTATTTATTGTAGCGCTATTTTTCTTATTGTTCGATATTGATGTTGTTGTTTCTCCTTGTTGCTCCTGCCTCAATGTGTAAGGAATGTGCTGCCAGACCATGGACTGTCTTCGGAATGCTTCGTACCCGAGGAGCGGGTCTCGTGCAGATCTCGGCGTGGCGACTCCTCTACCGAGTCTAGCACTTAGCGGCTGCTGCTCGTGCTCGGGCGAGCTGTCCTGATTGCCGGTGAGCGTAGTGCGCAACAGAGCACCAGCGTCAGTAACGAATGGTGCTGCAGCTCTAGTACTATTGATGTTCTTGCTTAAAATGTTGGAATAGAAAGTGGCTGAGGATGATGAACTACTTGTTAATGCTGGATCGACGTTGTCGCTTCGTGGTGTTCTCGGTCCTCTCGCGGAATCTTGAACTTGGTTTTGAAGATTCCCTGCAGTTGTACTGATTCGGGCAGACCTTGGTGACTTTTGACGCGGAGGTTCAACTGACGGAGCACGTCCTGCTGGCGAGGCCGCTCTATGGGGCACCAGAGTTCCAAGAATGCCCATCCGGGAGACTCTTCGCTCTGCGCCAACGCTCTCGCCTCTGTCCCCGCGAGCAGACGCCGGAAGCGCAAGGGGTCCGTCGGCCTTCTGCAGAAGAGGACCCTGAGATTTTAGCTCGGGCTTTCGGAAGAGCGGCACGACCATCTGACGCGGTGGAGGCTGATAAATTGCTGCGCTGGCGCGCACGGGCCCGCTCGTCCCCCCGCTGGTGGAGGATACCGTAGTTGTAAAAGAAGCTACAGGTGCTGCTGGCTTGGGAGGAGGCCGTGCCAACGACCCAATGTTGTCGAGAAGCAAACCCAAACCCTTATTTTGTACTGTAGAGGACAGGTGTTGAGGAGGATCTACCTTCGTGAAGTGGTGACCAAAGTCTGAGGGAAGTCCGACTTTCATATTCCCATCCGCGCGCGGCGTGAACAACGGCTTTTCAAACGAAAACTGCTTGAACAGCGACATTGAGGGGGCAGCGACAAATATATTCATTGATGAACCTTTATTAATATTATCTTCTTGTCCTTGCGCTTGACCTTGAAGACCACCAAGACCAACCGTTCCTACCTTGCCTGTAGTTTCATCATGTTCTTCGGGTCCTGCTCGACGGATCTGAAGTGCTGAAATCGTGCCACCAAATGAAGTCGGAACTGGAGTTGCTTTGACACGTCCGAGAACCGCGGTGCCGGTCTGAGGACG
The DNA here is from genome assembly GCA_905178165.1 of Amoebophrya sp. A25. Taxonomy (NCBI): domain Eukaryota; class Dinophyceae; order Syndiniales; family Amoebophryaceae; genus Amoebophrya; species Amoebophrya sp. A25. Next base: position 2,194,262 of record CAJINU010000001.1, on the reverse strand, counting down.
CGGAGACGGACGCGGGCTGCCCAATGCCTCGCCAAATGTCTTCAGGGGTGGTGCCGTTAGAGGCTCCACAGCAGCAGTGTTGAGCAGAAGCAGACCTGGCGTAGTCCTGGGGGTAGTTCGGTCAACTACAGCATTTTTAGCACCAGAAGTAATGCTTCTGACCGTAGAAGTAGAACCTTGTTCACCACGTGCCGAGGAAATTTCCTTTTCTCCTGCTTCGATTAGAGCTTCCAAATCCCAATCGTATGTCGGCGGAGCTCCGGTCTTCGTGCCTTTCGTTTTATTTTGGCCTCCGGTCGTTCCTGCTAGTTGTAGCTTCATGTTCTTGACAGGCAGCGGCGGCTCGCCTCGAACCCTGGGCGTCTCTTGTTGGGCGGCGACGGCAGCACCTCGGGGGCTGCTCAGAGCACTGGTGAGCTGCAAGGATTTTTCAATTTCAGAGGAGGCGTCGACCATCGCGCCATCAGTCGAGGACTTACTGTTCAGCATATTAATTTTCAAATCAGCACGCGGAGTGTGCATATTTCGCGCACTGCGAGGACTGTTAACGTTCGACGGGACCAAATTAAGGCCACTCAGCTTTAAAGGCCCCATCGCCGTCGCTTCAGACATGCTACGAGGAGAAAATAAGGCAACATCCTCATTGATGTCGTCCTGCTGCGCATTGGCATCGTTCATCACTTTGATAGAAGTCACTTTTGAAGCATCAATCCCTGCTTTTCCACCATTCGTCGGAATCTTCAACATCATTTTCACAGGAAGAGTGCCAATCCTGTTGTTACCAGCATCACTACCAGCAGTCGTTGGCGGCCCTTTCAATGCTAAAGTTCTTTCCTTTGCCGACGAGGACCCATCAAGAACAGGTGCTCGTTGGTACAAGGAGGCTGACGATGAGGAGGCAGTCGTCGATGCAGTTACAGCCGTGTCTACACCACGACCGATAGAAATCTGTTCCACATCTCGCGACGTGGACGGTGAAACCTGATGTTGCTGGAGGACGAGCTGTTCTTGATGACCCAACACAACATGATCGGCGCCAGTACTAGGGTCCTTGTTGGCAACAAGAGTTGTCTCTCTGCCATCGCCAGGCGTGATACCAAGTTTCGCCTCGACCACGCGGGTGACCCGCTCAGCCTCTGCTTGCTCGTTGAAGTTCGACTTTCGCTTCAGAACTGTCTCGAGGACGTCTTCGTCGAGCTCGTTGGTCAAGTAATCCAACAAGGATTCCCGATCGCGAGTTCTGAAAGCGCGCTCCTCGTTTCCCGGTGGTTTTGTAGGTCCTGCTGGTGCAAGAGGGACCGCTGCATCGGTGGTGGGAGACGCAGGTGCAGCGGCGAGCTTGCTCCCGGGGCCGGCGGCGAGTAGCTCCTTCGCGGGGCCTTCCCCCGCAGGAGCCAAGGAGATCGACCCGCGGCGTCCTCGCGAATCTAAAGGAACAGGTGCTGCTCCGCTCTCCGATTTCAAATCCGTGGAGAAGGTTGCGCGAGGCGATCCGACCTTACCCAAGTCTAGCGCGGAGAGCGGACTGACGTGCAAGGTCTCTTGCGCCTCAGCCGCGCTTTTCCTCATCATCGAGATGCGCCCAACAAGGTCAACATTCGGCTTCCACACTGCATGGATACCTTGTGGTTGCAATTTTCCTGCTGCATGTTCCTGCTGGACTTCGACTTGTGGCTTTCCGCCTGCTGCCATGGTCTCCTTTTTATCAATGTCACCACCAGAAGAAGTCTTTTGAACACTCTGCTTTTGGAGGATGTCCGAGAAGTCAACAGGGTCCTTTTTCTTGGTCAACAAGCAACTTGCCGGCTCTTGGTCAACAGCAACGGGGTCCGGTAAGTTGACCAAGAAGTCAACGAAAGCAGCTCTGCTTGCCTTGCGCTCACGGGTATTCGGTGACATACCTCCTGGAACAGCCTCTGAAGTCGTTTGATCAATACGACCCAGGATCTGCTCGTTGACTTTACTATTTCCCGTGACGAAGAGGCCTCGGTTCATCTGGGCCGGATCCCAATTCCATTTCGAAGACTCAGGATCTACTTTAGAGGCTCCACCACCCGAAGATGCTGTTGGAGCTCCAGTAGCTCCTCCTGGTACACCCGAAGATGCTGTTGGAGCTCCAGTAGCTCCTCCTGGTACACGTAGTTGATCGAGGACCTCTTCCATGCCCTCGTCTTCAGTACCTTCGTCTTCGGTCGCGTGGGAGCCCTCGTGCAGCGCCTTCATGCTCATGTTCAGCGCATCTACTACAGCGAGACTAGTCCTCTGTTGATGTCCTCGTGGGGAAGACAATTGTTGAGGTCCTCGGAGAGCAGCTCCGCTTTGTCCAAAGCTTCCTGCAAGGGTCGAAACGGACGCGCCTTCCCGCAACGTGGTCAGCGAAGAGACGGACGACACCTCTCGGAAATTAGGCTGCGGCTGTTGTGCTCCAGCAATCGGAGTCTGACGAGGACTTCATCATGTGCTTTTGAAGATGATTGAAGATACTGCAACTGCAACAATTTATTTTGTCAGTGAAGAATCACGACAAAGACTAGGATCGATAAAGATACCACAACTCTCTAGAATGAAGGAAAGAAACAGTACAATAAGGGTCTTGTTTATATATACTTGGCTGGGAGTTAATGGTGATAAGTCAGTGTAGGATCTCTGATGATACAAAGAGTTAGGTTAGGTTAAGTAGTTGTGGGTCACCGAGGTAAACCAGCAGACTTTAGTGGCTACTGAAGAGCCAAAAGCAGCATGCGAAATGAAAGAAATTCAGCTTGTTGCAGAGATGAAGACACTAGGGAGAAACAACAGTTGTTATAAGGAAAGGGAGTGGACAAATCAATGTGAGAGAGCTGTTCGTTTATGGCTTATCTATGCCTATGGTTATGCTATTGTTTTGAAAAGAATAATATGAAAGATGAACTCTTCAACACACAGAAGAATGCAGGATGAAACTTTATCAATTACTGCGCGCGACTCCAGCGAAATGCCGCACTACAGATTTGGATTAACTCTCAGGAAGCAGAATCTATCTAATCTCCGGGACAGATATCTTTGCTCAAGAGACAGATATCTTTGCTCAAGAGACAGATATCTTTGCTTAGCATGATGACAGAAGTCTTTGCTTACTCACTCAATCACCTTATTTTTCTTCAATCAGCACATTTATTCATAAAATGTCCTGACACGACCCCGTACAGAGGAATCTTTCTCTTCACAGACACAAAAATATTAGACATCTGCATCTCATCACTTCGAGAGGCTTTCCGGCTTTTCTCACAACAGAAGCACTCAAATCAACAGAACCTAAGTAAGCTTTTCCTCTATGTATTTGGTCAAGCTTCAGATGCTCTTGAGCTTTTATTCCTCTCTGCTCAGGGCCCTGAGGCAGCGTTTCGGATTTCTAGCGGAATTATGATCATAGTTGGCAATTTTCATAGATTCTGCAAATATGAGGAGTACTAGTCTAGTAGCTCAATCGATGTATATTTCGGTGAATCGTCGATCCTACAATGAAGATGTTGAACTTGAAACGCCATGATGTTTTAGCTACTTAATATTTGAGATGCAAATAGACTACTTGTACCAGCAACTATCGTACTACTAGTACTTGTTAAATGTTTCCAAGCTTATTCGCGACTGCTCTTTTTAGGTCATAAAGCACCTTGCGCAAGAAACCCTTTGGTGATTGTTGAAGTTGAACAAACAGTTTTTCCACGTCTACTTCATCTAATCTTTATCGTGCATCCCCCACTACGATGTAAACACTACATAGCATAATTCTTGTGTTGTTCGAAGCTCCAAGACGTGGTCAAGAAGAAGAAGTGTATCTCTAAGTATGTTCTACCTAAATCAATGTAGTTGTAGTTCTTGATGTGATGTAGTTGTAGTCCTTGATGTGATGTAGTAAAGCAAGTACCTTATCATGATCAGGGAAGAAAACACCTCGCACGGGTGGTATTTCAAAGATGAAAAGACTTATATGAGGATTGCTCCAGGGTGCTCCTCGTGCTGCGGAAAACTCACAGCACACTCACAGAATGACATGACATTGCTACAACATAAATGCCGCGTCTATAATATCAAAAGTATCTCCAGTGAAAATCATCATGTCAGTCTCTTCATTAGACATAAATCGCACGACACGGACACGTCGCAATTGTACATGTACTTTTAGTACTTGTACTAAATAATTGCTTGTGCCACATCATCTTCTTTTCATTTATTCGCTGCCTTTTCCAAGAAGGTTCCCGCGGACCCGCGCCTCTGCGCCCAGATACCTGATCCTCGACGCTGCGAGGCCAAGCTGAGGCTAGCAAGACCCGCATCCGCACTGCCTCGTCTCTTCTGATCGACACTTGCTCGGCGGGCGTTCCGTTCTATCTTAAAGCTACCATGTTGCTACTTGGAAATAAAAATAGCGGTTGAGGCGTGAGATAAGAGCCAGGAGAAGGAAATAAAATAGAAATCATGTACATGATGGCATTAACATTCAGAATTATCCCTCTGTTCGTTCTTGGCCAATTTCCTGGAGATCATCTATAATTGGAGTCTGCTAGATTGCATCTTGGCCCCCTCATCTCGACCCCCGTTCCCTTGTATTTCATGAGAATACAAGGCAAAAGGGGACCAAGATGCCGAGAAAGATGGAAAAAAGCTGACCATTTGATATAATGCCTTTGAAGCCCTAACTTTTGATCCAGGACCTGCGCGCAAACCCGATCCACCTGCTGAGTTGTGGTCATTCTTGTTGCCGTTAGTTAGCTCGCCACCGTTTGCGGACATCACACTTCCATTCTGGTGACCAGCGACGAGTAGGGTAGAAAATTAGAGACTAAAATAAAAGTTCGAAAAAAAATGAGAGTGCCCTTGACGAGGACGAGGCACCACGACCACTTCTATTTCCTCTAGTACAATACACTACAACTAATCTCGCACAAAGTTCAGTGCAGACTCTATTACATTATGATAATTAAATGACCAAGAAGATACATCGGATCATACGTTTGAAGATGAAGATCATGATTGAATTACTAGGGAACAAAGGCATAAGTAAGGTAGCTGTGCGGTGTGAAGCCTACTGAGAGCCCAGCTCCAGGCGACACGGCCATATCAGAAAGCAATAGAGGAATGTTGTACGAACGAACGCCGCGTCCTTTCGGTTTTGCTCTCATTAGAGACCACAGACATGGAAAATCATTAACTTTCAGACTCAACAAAAAGGAGTTCATAGACGAGATCGGATCCCCCATCGCTTTTTCGAGGAGCCTGAGCTGCCACGACGTCTTCAGGACAAATACTTATACTTGCTTATCTCGTCTCATAATTTCAGTTGTCCTGTCGGCAACGTTCCTCCACTAGAGCTCGTCGTCGTGATATTTCGTCCTATTACGCCGAATTCCGTGGCAAGTGCAACAAGAGGCGCCAAAAGGCGATCATCTATTTTGCTCCTATGCTCCTCTGTCATCTTGTTCTCGTCTGAGTATCCGGTTGCGGTTCCTCCACTAGACTCGTCCAATTCGAACGCTTCCACAAAAGAATGTAGGTTTGCATCACGGCGAAATTCGTATAAGCGCGACAACTCTTCACGTACGTGATCGGCCCAAGGCACGTCGGTCTGACATCCCAACACAAATGTGAAGACATCTCCACATGTCGCGCCAGCAGTGCCAGCATTATCTTCAGCACCTCCTCGTCTCCTCTCTCCTCCTGCATGACTGTTTTGATGAATGGTAACGTCTGTTGTGTCTGTGCCACCTTCGATTTTGTGTTGTCCAGACAAAGAAGCTGCTATATTCCATTTTGCCTGGCCAAATAACTGCGAAGAGGTAGACGCTTGCTGTGTACCCGCAGCAGACGTTAGAGCTATGGCTATGTTCGCATTATTCCTACGCGGCGCATGCTTGTAGGGGAGGTGTGGTTCTCCTTGTTACTTAAATTCAACAGGAGGTCGCGGTAGAAAAATAAGAACCAATACAGTCATAATTATAATCATCAGATCAAATCCCAGCAACCCTATGAATTTCATAAGCTATTTAACGTGACAAGCTGTGCTTCCGCGACGAAGCCACGGGCTTCAGACGGTGAAAATTGAGCTGAAGCCAGGTCCTTCCGTGCGATCTGCAGCAGCGTGCCAATGTCAATCAACTTCTTTGAGAAATTCATTTGTATCACGTCCCTTTCCACGAGATCGCGTCGCAAGCGCTCCTCTTCCTTTCCGTGTTGATCTACTTAGACGCGATGTGGCTGTACAACTACTCAGTGGTTGTACAACCACATCGCGTCTTCCTTGAAATGAACTCTCAAGTCGTATCTTCCTTGCACACTTCTTTTCCCTTTGAAAAAGAGGCCAAGGATCACGAGCTGAAGCGATGCTTTCTCGGTCATTGCCGTAATCTAGACCAATCCCCGTGGCGGCTGTTGGACGACCAGGCGCATTTATAGAAACCGTCTTTCCAAACGCTAATTGACCACCAGTTGTATTCAGCATGTCATTCTGTTGTCCTGCTGCTCCCGAGCCACCTGCTGCCTTCTTAGAGCTACGTGAGTGTTCAACAAAAACTACAGTGTTCTACCCTTACAACGAGTGAAAAATGGCTTGATACTCTCCACGCAACGACCTCCAGATCATAGATTAAGATTTCAAGTAGTTCAACATATTTTTACTAGATTATCATTATACATAGATTTCGGTCTAATGAAAAATCACCTTTCAATCATAGTTTGGCCCGAAGATGACGCGGCTAGCATTTGCTTTTCGAGGAATCCGAAGAAGAACTGCCGCACGCAACGGCGAACACAGGCAAGAAACGCAGCAACGTCCACTAACCCGGTTTCCATGCAGATCGGGAGGCAGCATAAGATAGCGTGCACTTGCGTCCGTGAAAGCAGCAACTCCGTTTGCTGCAGCAAAGCTTCACGCAGGTACCAGACAGGCGCGAACAGCCGTCGTTCATCGGGGAAGTAGAGCAGAGGTCGCATCCGATGACTGCTGGTGCTACTCATTGTTGAAAATGCGGCATTTGCAGCTGAAAAAGATGAACCCTGTGCCGCTTCACCATTTGTCGAAACTACTGCTCCGCCAGCACCTGCTCCAGATGCGGCTCCTACATTTCCCGAGGCATGAGCTGCATGCCCTACTCCCGGTGAGGAGACGTCACGTTCGGCGCAGATGAGCTCGGCCAGCACTGCCACTAGATGTTCGCTGTAATATTCACTGTATTCATCGTTGGGAGAGAGAGTAGTAGTGGTCGGGAGAGACGACGCTGCCGTTGATATATTCTTACTGTTCTTTCGACTACTGCCTCCTGAAAAAGCACTACTCGCTTTGGAATCCAATCGCCCTTCTTCGCCCACATCTTGTTCTTGTCCTGTTCCTCTTCCTGCTTGTCCTGTCGTAGGTTCATCATCAGCTTGTTCGTTTATTTCAGGTATTGCTGAGGTAGCTAGTTGTGAGAGAGCTTTTCCGGGAGCACTGTCCTGTCCCAGGCAGCTGGCTGCGAAGTCGCGATAAAACGCTACCCTTGTTTCCAGCAAGTGCCGGATCAAATCTTCGTTGTAGAGCGCAGTTTGGGGTACCCGCGTCATCATCATCGCCACCTCTAATTGCGTAAAGCGTTTAGACTTCACTAGGAGCTCTCGAACTTGCCACCGCAAATTACGTCTGTCCTTGTTGAGATAACCCTCACGCAGGCCCTGTAAAACTCGCGCAGACTCCGCAAGCTCTGTCTCCTGTAGCTGTAACAGCAGCTCTAAGCCGATCCCTCCGAGGAAGGTGCTATGCTTGCGGACCTAGGTGGTCGTGGTTGGACACTTTCAGGGAATAAATGCATAGAGGACAGCACTGCAAGAGCAAGAGCTACTTCTATTGTGTATCAACATAACAAGTACGAATAAGGAAGTCGACTGATTCAAGTACTTAGAATACTAGATGATCATCCACCAGGTCATGGCACTGTTAATACAAACAAGTACAAGACGGCAAGATGAGAGGAAGAAGGAGATGAGCCTGCATATATATTTATATATGTTCCAGGGCTCAGGGCGGGAGGCCCCCCCCCCCCCCCCCTTTTGAGGGGGGGGGCCTCCCCGCCCCGGCCCCTCTTTTCGAGGGGCTGCCGGGGGGGAAGGCCTCAAAGCGCCCACTTCTGACCCCTTCCCGCTTCTTGCAGGGGTCCAGCCTTGCCACCTTATTGGCCAGGCCTGTCGAGGGGGTGCCGGGCGGGAAGGCCTCAAAGCGCCCACTTGAGACCCCTTCCCGCTTCTTGCATGTACCCTACAGACCTGGCAAAGGCAGGGCCCCGCTGGCTTGTTGCATGTACCCGACAGACCTGGCAAAGGTGGCAAAGGCCGGGCCCCGCTGCCTTGTTGCCCGTGCCCAACCCTACGCCAAGGGGGTGGGTCCCCGCCTTTGCCCCCTTTGCCAGGTCTGTAGGGTACATGCAACAAGGCAGCGGGGCCCGGCCTTTGCCACCTTTTCCAGGTCTGTAGGGTACACGCAACAAGGCAGCGGGGCCCGGCCTTTGCCACCTTTTCCAGGTCTGTAGGGTACACACAACAAGGCAGCGGGGCCCTGCCTTTGCCCCCTTTGCCAGGTCTGTCGGGTACATGCAACAAGCCAGCGGGGCGCTGCCTTTGCCAGGTCTGTAGGGTACATGCAAGAAGCGGGAAGGGGTCAGAAGTGGGCGCTTTGAGGCCTTCCCGCCCGGCAGCCCCTCGACAGGCCTGGCCAATAAGGTGGCAAGGCTGGACCCCTCTGGCGTGGTCCACCCCAGATCCATCCACAGGGGGGGGGGCCTCCCTCCCTGGTACATATATAGATTTTGATATTTTTACTTACTATGAAGAACCGAATACGAACTAAGTTCAGACGAGGTGCAGTATTACATTTGCTTGTCCATTGTTTCTTCTCCTGCGCGCTAAGGCTGGGATAAACAAAACTGCCTGCTCGCGAAGAAAACGAGCGTAATCTACGGTTCCAGACTCGGTTTCGTTGGCGCGGCTCACCAGCACGTGAATGTCGAAATTGGTCAGCGGATGCAACTCCTTGATGTTATCAAGTAATCGGTAGAGCTCCGCAAAGGTCAGGAAACCCGTGTTATCCTCATCGGCAGCAGCAAACGTATTCCAAAGAAAAGCAGCGAGCTGCTTTAAATCCGTCAGCAGGTCGGGGGCAGCCCTTTGAGACTCAGCTGACATTTTTTGTCTTTCAACATTTCTTTCATTGTCATTGATGATGTTCCCCTGTGGTGCCGCTTTGCCATCTTTCTTCGCGTAACTTTTCTTTTCCGCAGCAACTGCTAATGCAATTGAGGTAGCATCTTCTTCCATCCGGTAGAAATGCTCTTCCTCATCGTCGTGGAGTTGGAATTGGCTTGTTCGTTTTTGTGTAGTTCCAGCATGATCCTCCTCGAGCAGCGTGGTCGCGGCGAGCCCCTGTTTTCCAAATCGGGTCCGACTCTTCAGAGGGCCTCGCAAACAGCGGGCCTCCTCGAAGTCTGTCCACAGCACACTTTTGACAACGTCGCGCCCACCCCGAGCCGATAGGGCAGTGAAGCTTAGACGAAATCATTCATCTTCAAACACCAGTAGGCCTAGAAGAAAAGGGGATTCTCCTAGGTCTACTGGTGCTTGAAGATGATGTGTTGTTGTAAGTATCCTGTTGATCTTGTTGATGATGTCTAGTCACTTGTTCCGCCTGTTGTTTCTTACTTTATGTTTATGCTGTTGCATGGGATAAGCCTAAGAGTGTGGTGGAGGTGAAAACTAACCGGTTGCTTTTCTTGGTGCTTTGAGCGTCGCAGGACATAAACCTTCATAGATATCGATTTGTTTATGTAGTAAGTCGAAGTATTTATTGCGCTGTTGCGCTTGGTGCTAGCAGCGTGTCCCGGACGTTTCCAAAATCCTGTAACAAAGCCTCCATCCAGAAGACAGTGAGGATGATGCGACGCTGTAAGTACTTGCAAGATGTCACGCGTGTGCCTCTGATATGGCCATTCGCGACCACCGTAGAGTTTTTTTTTTTTGCGTTAGGACTATATGCCACCGCCCTTTCAAACAATCAATTAACTCGTTCAACTAATTTTTCATACAAATTAAGTACATACTGGGGGCGCATAAGGCCGTACTTCAACAAGGCCGACTTAGCAAGAAAATGTAGAAAGTCCCTCTAACTCTATAAATATCAGTGCACCACCGTAAATGCACAATCTTCTGCTTTTCCGAGAGAGCCAATTTCATCCGACCGCGGATATGTCGTGCGGAGCTAGGTCGCTCGCTCGGCAAGACAGTGCGGTCCTCTTCGAAAGAGAAGCGAACGGAAGCATCTGGCAGTATGTAAAAGTGAACGCGAGCTATGCTATCCGGCACAGGCGTGTGGTACTCGTCCCCGTCAATGTGAGAAAACGTAACTGTAAAAACCGAAGCCTTTTGCTCCTGCTCTTGCATTTTCGTGCTAGTACTAACTTCTCCGACCTTCTGATTCCGCACTAGATCGCCGACACAGGGCTTGGAGTCCACTCTCGTCAGGGAGCGCTTTTCTTAGACAGGGAAACACAACACGGCTCTCCTGAGCAACCGTATCTATTTCTCATCACATTTTTGGTAGCCTATATTTTAAGACTTTAGACGTCTCAACACTACCACAAAATAAGTGTTGTATACCTCTGAGTCTGTCTGAGTGCTGCACGAGCACGTCGCTTTCAGAACAAGCTGAAAGAGCAAGATGATGCTGATGTATCTTTCGCATTCAGAAACAGCCGTAAGTCTGTTGTTGTTGGCCTCCTCTAGTTGCACTTCCCGAACCCGGGAGAAGACCAGTTGCACCCGTTGTACTTCCAAAACAAGCCGCATTACGAACAACATACTTTTTGCAGCCACGACGCTCAATGCTTGCCCACATTAGAGCGATACAATTTGAAATATTTTTCGTCATCGTGGTAACTGAAAAAGGTTAAATATAGATGCAGCAAATTAAAAAAATAGAACACAAGTGCTACAACGAGGTTATTACCCTACGTTTTCTCACCAGTAGCTGACGTATAAGTAAAGGGAAGATGAATGCAACATCTGTACAACTAGGTTGAACGAAGTAGACCACGGTTAAGCAATGACAAGAAGAAGAAGGACCTCCGTAACCAAGTTGCTGAAGGCTTCTGCTCGATGACGTACTTCCATCCGCTCTCTAGGTCCCACAAGTCGATGGTCTCACGTATGAGCGATTCTAAGCCACCGCGATCCTGACTTGACGGGGAAACCGTGCCACCCGTAATGCTGTTGTCGACCATGTTGATCGCCCTCGTTGCGTTAACTTCGTGATGGTAGACGAAGAAACTTTATTCGCGGCATGATCATTTTTCACTGTAAGAACATATGAGTATGACATAAAGCATCAAAATGATGTTGAATATTACATCCTACTAGTAATAAAATAAGAGTTCAAGTAGATTACTACATATCTAATGCATCCTTCTGCTCGTCTTCATGCATTAAGAATCCAAAGCAGTCCTTTATCGCACTCCGCTCACCCTCTCTCTCTCTCTCTCGATGTTTGGTCCAACCCGCATAGAAAACAAGCGGCGCGTGGCGTCTCACAAATGGCAAGCTTTTGTTAAGGACGCGAGGACATGTTTCTGTAGTGTGGGGCTCTTTTCAGTCCGAAGGAGGTGGAGCATTTTTCGGACGCAATACTTATTAGTCCTTTACTCCTGTGGAGGTAAAAAGCTTTCGAATTTGAAGAGTGCCATCTGCCACTAGATAGTGACAAGGGAGTGTATAGGTCATGATCATTAGAAGATTCCATCGACGATCATCATGTGGTATTATCTTGTTCTGAACCGTTCTAGCCAGTGTTCATTGTGCTTTTCCTAGATCTACATAACGCTACAATATCAGAACTACTGCTCTTGTGTTTTTCAGCATCTGGTTATCTCATTGCTTTGATTGATTACATTTAATATAGGTGGATAAAAATCTTTTCGTGTAATTATTGGCGTTGAATTTTTCTGAAGTATGATCACTCACAAAATGTGTCCAAGTAACGCTTTTCTTGCTCACAAACTAACTTGGGCGGGGCGCAAGTGAATAGAACCAAGTTAGTCTGAGTCTGTGTCTGACTACTTCTTGCACCACCCGAAGAAGCAGTATAACTACAACACTGTGTAGGAAGTATTAGATCTCTATTTGCAGTTTCTAAACATGATGGGGGGATCCTCGTCACCGCCATCTGCTCTGGAGGATCCCCCAGAATCACCTACTCTGGGGGATCCTCGTCACCGCCATCTGATGGCGCTTCCTCTTCCTCCGGGTTCGGTTCTGGATGCTCCTCCTGGTCATCGGGTTCAGTCATGATTGGCGGCAATCCTAGCTGCGTTGCGCCGACAAAAGGCACCAGAACTGGCAACTTCGTCTCCTTCTTCACCCCATAACCGATCTGAAGAGGTTGCGAGAGAGAGTAAGGGATGGTGGAGGTGGTGCTCGAGATCATTCTGGTAAAAATGATGCTCTACTAGATCATTCTGATCTAGCATTACCATTCAACATTCTGATGCACCAGCATCTGCTTTGGTGAAAATATAAACATCAAGAAAAAAGAGCACTGGAGGTACGGATGGTGGAGGACAAATTGAGTACGTAAACATTGTAGACGCTGCTTCCCTGCGCAATAGTGAATGCTCCAGGCCACCTCTTTGATTGGACAACAGTCACAGTATACTGCTTCGTCACATCGTTGAATGAGTAGCTGGGATGTGTCAATGGGGGAAAAAAGTAGTCGTATCAAGTTCCTCCAAAAAAAAAAGGAGAAAGAAGTCGTAGTACTACATGTACATCTACGTGTACACGTTTTTGATTTGACCAATAAGAAAATATCACTCCTTCTAGAACTAGTACTTCAGAAGAATGTTGAGGAGTAAATGCTGTATGACTAACACCTCCTTCTAGTTCTAGTACCTTGTTGTTGAGTAATTCGCTACTTAACTAATTACTCTCGTCTCGTCTAAGGTTTTATTCATCATCAATGTAATAGTAATCCTTAATATCATACATAACTAAATACCTGGACTTATCCCCGACTTGCTTGATTGTCCATGCGAGAGAGTTTCCTTCTTCATCTTGCTCTAAATCCGCTTGAATCGGCGTTAACAGAGGAATGACCGGGCACGCCTCCATCTCTGCATCAAGGGCTGCTTTTGCCTCCTCATCTTCGATAGACTCAGGATCGGGGTACGAGGTCTTACCTGTTTGTGTAGTTTGTAGGACTTATGTTTGATGGGGGTGCGACGAGGTCTTACCTACAAGTATTTGTACCAGTATCCTTTGCTCTTACATGAGGACCCACTGGCGACGTGGCGATGCGTCCTCTACAGAATCACAATGAAGAAGATAGAATATCAAAAAAAAGCTTCCACCACGATGAACCTCGCTTGGAGATAAATAAAAGGTAAAGCTAGAAGGTTGTAAAGGAAGAATCTTAGGTCAAAAAACAAGAGATATCATAGCTGCAGTACCGTTTTCTAGAATGTAGTCGGAGCAATGGACCCATGTCCCTTGTCCAGCAAGCTCCTCTCCACCAGGCATGGCGAATTCTTCTGCTAGAGCTAACTTTCCTGTCTCCTCGTCGATAGCCTGAGTGATCGTGTATAGTTTGGAGGTGACAGATAGAAAGATGCATACTTATGTATGTACCCAGGTAGTGGCGGCTCATTCTTGAGACTTTGTTTACTAGGTGGTCATGTGATTGGGAAAACCAATTGAAAAAATAGTGTAGCAAAAGATTCATTCAATGATCATGAAGATTTCAAGTACATAGTATCCTCCAACATGGAGCGTGCAGCTGTGGCCTATTCTTGCGATTTGCGCGCGAAGAAGGCTAATTTCTTTCCCACCAAACCATGGACAAGCAACAATGTCCTTATTCAAGTCTCCGCTAAAGTTGGAGCTGCCACGTTTGCATCCGTGACGCCATCCTGAGCTTCGTTTTCAACTATTAAGCGCTGTAAGGATCAAGGATGGCGTTGAGGATGCTTCAGTGGTAGCCTTAATAAAGTATTTCTGGACTAGTCGGCTCCTTCGGATTTCGTCTGCTGTTACTTCAGGAAGCTGTGTCAGTTCCCCCATGGGCTCGTTTTGGACCTAGTTTGAAAAAGATGAGAGTAGAAGAAAGATTTTTCATTGGGCGATTAAAGCCAATCGTCGAGGGTTAAGGAGTAAAAAAAACGATTTTGAGAACAAAGAAATAACAGTCAGGAGAAAGATCAAGATAAAAATAAGTAGATTAAAAGTTGCATGAAACAAAAGCTACTGAAACTGATTCAAATATCAAGTAAATCTCTGATAGATACGAAGTAGCAGTGCTTGTTTGCGCCTAGGCCTCGTGCTTCATATTTGTCTGAACCGACTCCCTCGCCTGATATCGTTGCTTCATAGACGATGTAGTCTTTTTCCGTTCCAAGAATCTTTCCCCAGAACCTGTGTGCTGGATTCTTCGTAATATTATACTTAATGGCCTAAAAACGAAAACACCTTGTGTATTAGGACCTCATACTAACAGTAATAGTAGTATCTATTACCTCACGCTGTTTACTCCTGCCTTTCTTGAGATTTCGCCTATTCTAAGCTTGATTTGATATGACTCCTGCTTTGAAAAACCGAGACCCGCCATGCGCATGGTGGCACACTGCGCCATAAAGTGCCCATCATCTTCGCCAGCAGTCACAAGAGTCCGCAATTTCGCGCTATGAGCTGGTGATCGATGAAGATGAATGATAGTTGGTGTGGAGGTGGAGCAAGTTAACTATAAGTAAAATAACTGTTGTGATCTACTTGAGGTAACTTAGTAAACTTTAGCAGACTCAGGAAAGTTAAGCTTTGTCCTTGTGTATTTTACTCTTCTTTAGTCAGTGAGTTAAGTTTATGAGAGTGGAAAAGGGTTGTGACAAGGTTTGTCAGAAGCTCAGGCGATCATATTCAGATGGTTTCACTTCAGTGTCATCCTGAAGGCGAATGGGTTGAAGTATGCAGGCTCGGGGCCCATTTCTAATTAGTTTTCTTTTCTTTTTTATTTACGTCTGCTTCTGCCACTAGGGTCTTTTTTGGGTGAATCCCATGACTATAAGTGAAATAAAGTAACGAGGGATAGACTGGATATCTTTATCGTGCGAATCTTCACATCGTGGTCAAATTAGTGGACTTACCTTCTATACGAAGCATCAATGCATCGAGAAATAGTTTGCTAAATCTGTGGTCATGGCCTTCTACAGTTCGTTGTATGCAATTCATTTGCGAGAAAAGGGGAGGGAGTACTGTTACTAGTCAAAATTACCATTTTTCGCAGCGAGTAAATCCGGGTGAGGGACAATGTGCTTTTTCACTTCCGGTCCACTAGCTGGTCTGAAGCGACCAAACTTCAGTTCCATAGAGCATTGCCTGAGATGTGTAAAACAATGGAGATTACCTAGCGCACTGCTACACTGTCACGAATTTCATACTAGAGGCGAGAACTTACACTTATAGTACTAGAGTCAATCTGTTCGTTCATTCTTGTCGGCTGCTGAACTTCTGTTGCGGTGCTCCTCATAATTGAATCTCCACTAATATCATGAAGTACTCCAAAAGGGCTAATGCGCTTGGGTCATTTTTGTCGATGCATGTTCCGAGGAGCTCGCACAAGTGCTTGTAGAGCGTCGCACCTTCACCGGGCACGTCCGTGTGCAGACGTGCTGTCAGCACTTCGTCCATGTTTCTCTTTTTGTTTTTTCACTGCACTTCAATAAGGTCAGTATAAGTAGTCTTCACAAGTATCACTGTTTTTGAAGCGTCTGACTGGTTTTCTGGTGACTACACTGAAGCTTCTCTCATAGACTCAATGAATACGTGCTCCGACCTGCTTCTGCAGCTTCACATAGCATTAACTGAGTACTTCTATTAACCGAGTAGAGCTCGCTCCGAAGGAAGGCGACATGTGTATTCAAAGAAAACAATTTGTTCCACGTTTCTTAATGCCGTTTTTTAATGCGATACGATTTCCGTCTTCTTCACACGAAGTAGAAGGGGTTGGGATTTGCACGTTTTTCATGGTATTTTTCGCTCTCAAAGTCGACAACTACTCCAGGGGCATCTCTCCGTATACTCGCTCAACGCATGCCGCGCGTCTAGTAGACAAATAATTTTAATAATCATCAATACCTGTTGTAGTCTTCGAGGCCGAACCACTGCGCCTTACACTCAATAACTGCAGACACTGCAAAACGAGCCACGAGTATGTAAGGCTATTGAAGGACAAGTAGAGATGCGGACACGATACCGATAGCGATACTAGCAAAGACAAACCCAAGAGGCACATAGGACCTAACCCGGCCAGTCCGCGTACTGGAGATCAGCTGGTTCATTGTCATCTGATCTGGAGTTTGTTGTTCAGCTCGTTCAGCGTCAGTTCATCAAAAAGTGAAGTTATTCTTGGCCCCCTGTACCTGTTGTTGTACAACATCGCAAATGACATAGAGCCAACTCTTGTGCCGTTACGTGTAGGGATGCATGGGGAGACGTCGTCTCCAAGCAGTGACATTCTAAACTAAAATGCATTGCTTTCTTACTTCGAAAAACTGAAATAACCGAGCAACTATTGAAAATAAGGGAGATACTGAAAGAAGAGGAACGTAGTCAAGACTCTCTTATTTCAGTCAGTAGCTCGCTTATTTTGAGTTTTCGAATAGAATAAAGGGGCACATGATCACCATCGAAGCAGCTGCGTAGCCATCGCAATATTCAACATGTATTCAGACAAGTATCATCCGAACCCAACGAATCCGGGTACTATTTTTCATTATCCAGGTTACATTTTATGCAAACATTTTTGATTTCATATCATCAGAAAAAAGGACCATGATCATTCATGATGAGGATGAATCTAGCTTAGCCAGTCAGCATAAGAACTGTAGATTTACTTACAACTACAGAGCAATACGAAGTTTGTCAAGAGTTTAGTGTCTTCAATGAGAAGAATTCAATCACAGTCTATTCTTAATAACAAGAGTTCATTTTGTGGTTTCTTCATTCGGTTTCTGCTTACTTGAACCTGTTTCGTTTGCCATACACAGGAATAGGTTTCTTCTAGGATTCTAGGATCAACAATCTAGGAGGTAGTTCGTACGTTTAGCACATGGACATGTAGGTCCAGTATGATGATTCCAATTAAATCTCCTGTTGTAGTGACCGTACCAACTCAAGTCCTCACAATCGCGTGAATAGCGGCGAAGATCTGCCGACAGCGTCCGGGGAGGCAAAGCCGCTAGCGCTCCACTCTGTCGCGAACGAGGCCGCTTCTCCGCCGTTTCGGAGGACTGCGTTTTGTGCGAAGCCTTCGCCACTAACGCCCGCAACACAGAACTTAGACCACAAGGAGATCCAACATCGATATTGTTTTAGTACAACCACATAGAGCACTCATCAAACCTCGAGCATAGTGGAAGATTGGGTTCGGGAGAGGAAAATTCTGGACATGATTTCCATTTCCTCCAACTAGTACAGCACATTATACAACTACAACGAACTAGTAGGGAAACCACAGGACCATAGATTCGAATCCGGTCTGAATACTCTGTCTCGCCGCCAATGTCATATCCTGGCAACCTCCTACGCCTAGTGTCGAGAGAAAGCTCGCCATTGGAGGCTGGTCACTGTCTCCAAACGCCTCGCTTAACCAAGCACGAGCCCCGCCTCTGATAAATGCTGACACCTTATGCAGCAACGAGTTGCTACTGAGATCCCACGAGGCATACCTGGGACGTGGTGCCAACTTCTCAATCTGAAGGTCGATGGTCAACTGCATCTAGTGTTGGAAAATAATGTCGTAGTATCCTAGCTTTCGAAACTCACTAGGTTTTATGACCTCACGAAAGTTTTTAGGTTCATGTTACAACACAACCCTTAAAGAGAGGACCAAACTTACTACGCTCACTATCGCCTTGTGTCACGAACAATAATACGGGTCAAATTTCGCCTCATCTCTGTCCTTTTTGTAGGCGGTAATTGCACGACCCGCGGCAGAATGCCGTAGTAAGGCTTTGGCAAGTTCTGGACCACCACGCACCTCCCCCTTCGGCAGGGCTTGCAGAATTGAACAAGGTCAAAACGTTTCATTTCTTGGATACTTTGTCTCAGAACCCCCAGTAGGAAACTAAGAAAAAGAACCTTTGGAAATGAAACACTTTGAGCCGTAACAGAAAGCGCTTGTAGTCTAGGGATGCGTACTGCTCTAGTTGTCGCACTACGTTCGAAGTCCCCTTGCCTCTCAGCACTGTCTGCAAACGGACCTCAATGAAGATGGTATGGATGAAAATCTATCTATGCCTCATCATGTGATGAAAGTGAAATAGTGAAAATGTCCACCTGCCGCGCTTCTAGTTTAGACCTAAGATAATGCGTGGTAGGAATGCAATGCTCCAGAGTCAGAGATGATCATGTTTATACTTGATCGAGTAAAAAAAGCTAAAATTATGTGGAGGTAGATATTAAAAGGTGGGAGGTAGTTGAAATACTACCCCTGGCCCAGCGACGGCTTTTTCCACCAATACAGGTGTAGTCTTTTCTATTTTCGGTACACTGGCACGAGTTTCGGCGTCTGCCTCTATCATCAAAACGTCGAAGAGTCTGGCACACACTGTATCCAATGCCTGATCCATCGGGAGTCGGCCAACATTGAGCAAATCCGACTCCCGAACTAAAGCGAGGGCCGCAATTGCTTCCCCCAGGTCGACAACAGTCGTGCATCCACACATATTGCGCAGAAGCGTCACAACTATGTCGAATCAATAGACAGAAGAGAAAAATCAAAAGAAGAATCAACATAGATGATTGATTGTAATTGTTGTTAAGATACCTCCCGACATCGTGGTGTTGTGTCATCTACGAGTCATCGTTCCCGACATCGTGGTGTTGTGTCATCTACGAGTCATCGTTCCCGACGTCGTGGTGTTGTGTCATCATCTACGAGTCATCATTGCTGGCGTACCTCTACTTCAGGCTATCATCCTTCAACTTTAAGGCTTATATTATCCATGATCAAGTACAAGTGCTCGCTATTTCTGAGTGCTAACTAGAACTAGTACAATTTTTAGTACTGAACAAGTAGTACCCTCATCAGCGCTTGGTCGAGATTCTTGCCGGGAATAGAGGGACTCGAATCCAGATGGCTCTGACGGCTTTGCTGTCCTCTCTAATATGCTACACAACACATGTGCAGCGTCGGTCACGTACAGGTAGCCCATTATTAGATAGACGTCGCGTGTAGTCGTTCAGCACATGCATTGAACTTCACGAACAATGACCGTCGCAACGATGCGGTGAATATTCTTGTTGTTGGTCTCCATGATTAGTTTAAGTACTATGTAATTTCCGCTCAACAGGATCATGATGCAGCCTGAAAGAACTCTTGGATGATAGATGACACGGCACTACCTCCACTACCCGTAAATCTGAGTCACTATCCGCAGCAGCAAAAGTGTTACGCGCAATATCCAAGACACTTGGCTCAGAACGCAAAACCGCCAAAATCAACCCGCCGGTTGTAATTGCTAACTCAAATGGCCGATCACGCGAGACGTTCCTGGTGTTGTTATTCAACAGAATTTTTTGGGCCTACGGTAACTATATTGATCGTTATCTAATATGCAGTAAGCTAACTAACCTAGGAAGTTCGACATCGACTCATGCAGTATGCTGCACTGTTGTAAGAGAGGTATTCAACTTGCTTCGTTCTCATGATGATCGGCAGCCACGTGTTAAAAAACTACAACAACAGGTGCTCCTGTCAACTACTTCTACAGTTACAGTAAGACAGAATATTAGCGCAGGAGGTGCATACCTTGACTATCAACATCCATGATTCAAGAGGAAAGTCGTGGTTACAACTCTAGTTGTTCTTGGCATGATCAGCATCTTGCTTCTTACCTTCGCAATGCAAGTTGCGGGTTGGCTTTGAGCTGTTCAGGCGGGATCTTGTAAAACTCCTTGCCCATTTCGCTTATCCACTCAGAATTCAGCGCCTCAGCTGCAGATTTGAACTGCTCCTTCCGATCACTGCAGACCAAGCGACGGAGAGTTAGAATAGTCAGAGTAGATTGTACTAATTACCATTTACCATTCTTATGGTCGAAATAAACTCAAAGTACGTGGTCGTCGTCGTCGTAAAAATTTTTTCTAACACATATAATAGACACTGGCAAGCGTGAGAATAGAGCCGAAAAAAACGAGCATCAAGTACTTATAAGGAAATAGACCCACTGCATGCAATTGTCCCTCTTACCATCGTTCATGATGACCGTAGAGACGTGGGCTGACAGTATTTCTATGACACTGTCATGGTCATGATCATCTTAGAATAAAATCCCGGCTAGCTTTGGTACGACTCTCCCAAGCATCCTCTTCCCAGAAGATCAAAGGCAGGTTCTCAGCCACAAACCGTGCACGCGAAGAAGAAGACGCGCGGCCGGTTCCCACAAGGATTTAAAGGTGTAGTACTTCTTCTTTCAGTGAAGTTGTGGTGAAACTCATGCCTCCCTAATATTCACTGTCTGAAGTCGTGCTAAAAAATACGGACCCTCTTTCCTTCCATCTAGTCCTGCTCAACAAGTTGTAGAGACTCACTCTCTAGTACTGGATATGCATCTATAAGACTGGATTTGCATCTACTATGTTGTCGTAAATAACGGCTGGCGTATCCCTACTGGACGAGAGACTTGGGCGTCCCCGACTCTTAAATTCCCGCTCACCAACGTCCTCGCCTGATGAGGAGGCTGCACCTCCTTGTTCAAAATCGAAAGGATTTCGGCCAACAAGCGTGAAATAGGCAAGCACACCGATTGACCACAAGTCATCGTGAACACTTGCTTCGCCACTCGGATCTCGCAATTGCTAAAAAGATGATTCGATGGAGGGATAGAAAATTTTTCTGCAGTTCTTGACACTCTCCCTAGTTGTAATTGAAAATCGTCGTTGTAGTACTATGAGAGTCTCGATGAGGCAATACCTGCCTAGACTGTACACAGGCGAACTTAGTAAGGGGGAGGTAAAAATGGCACTTATCTTGTTATACATTTAGATTCAGAGAAGTTCTAAAATACCTGTAGCGACTCGAAACCTGAGAGCGCTGACGCAGGCACCCCTGTACCTGTTTCCTCGAAGTAGTCAGAAGCGAGGCTGTTTTCGATCTGACTTAGAACTCTACGATAAAATAGGTATAGGACTCCGCTCAGCTGCGAATGTGATGAGAACTTTAACCTCTACTAACTAGAGCTGGTTTTGATTAGTACCTCCTTGTTGACATCATTTTCGTCTTCTCTGCGGAGACAAATTCAATTCTACCAGTGCCTAGGACAAGTGGCACGCGATCGTCACTACCTAAATCAACCAATTGAATTGGATTTTGCGAGAGTAGAACTACACTAGTTAAGTAGTAACGGAGGGATTAAGGAAAGAATCCTGTTTTCCTACCCCTAAAGAACCTGAAGACGTCGAGGTGCTTGGAGGGTTTGGTCGAAAGATATCTGACAGGCCCACTTCTGCCAGCTTCGGTACTGCATCCGGCAGCTTCGAGGTCAATACCACCGTGGACGGCGAGATGCGACCATGGCAGACGCCCTAAGGATTAAAGCGATGATAGAGTGCTTTTTGTTCGATCATGCATGACCTAGCATAACCTCTGGGTGCGAAAGCGAAAATAAATGAGGATCGTTACATCTACTACTACTAGTGATGGTGGAGCTGCTAGTACATAATTGTTAGAATGATGATGATCATCATCCTCTGCACTAAGTGTATCACTTGTTGCAAAATGCAACTGCACGAATGCGAAGACGTAGTAATTATAACAAGTAGGAGCATTATTTGCGTTAAAAAAAATGAGCACTAAGCAGTCTCAAGCGTAAGAGAATGCAGGCAAGCGAGTGCTTGCAAGAGGTGTCGTATGTACAGCGCGGCCGTCTGTTCTTGCAGCCAAGATCGCGAGCTTCCTGTGACCTTTTCAAGACATGAAAGCAGCCGACACACACACACACACAACTCACATCTACGTAGTTAGTACTAGTACGATCACACTCACTACAATTACAAGTACGACTCCTTGCAAATCAAGTTTCTAAGTAGATGCTAACCCGGGACAGCACCATGAATGTTTCAACGGTTATATTAGTTACTAGACCATCTTCAGTGCTAAAAACAACATCGTCGCTTTTGCTGTCTCCTATTTGTACTAGTAAGTTTCTGATTCAGGTAGAAACTTTTTTCTCATAAGACAAAGTCTTGCAGTTCTCCTCCTGGGTTTTCTTCGTAGATCAGCTGGTACTCCGTAAGGCTCTCGTGCCAGTCGCAAAGAGTTTCGATATGTGGATGTCTCAGTTTCTTCAGCATCGCCAGTCGCTTTCGAAGAAAATGAAGTAGATGCGTTCCCTTCAACATAATCTGTTGTCGTTCTACTTAGCATATAGTCCTAGTCGATCGTTCTTCTATAAGCTTCAAAATGAAATTCATTATGCGCCAGTTGTAAAATGTTCTTCAGGTGTAAGAATATACTTACATGATACAACAACTCATACCACAACTAGCCCTACTTGTAGTTAGGTAGTATGCACAGACATGCTGTGTTGTAGTAAATATGCGGGTCATACACTCGTGCAGCGGCTGCCGCCAGTTTTTGCGCATCCTTATCATCTCCAATTTCCACTGCTGCATCGGCATCAGAGGAAGCCGAAGACGCAGAGTCGCATCGCGTCGAAGATGATGAGGAAGTCTCCCCAGTGGCCTCCCCATTTCCTCTACTTCCCGGTATCTCGCGGAGTCCTTTGTGTTTCTCCTCCTCGATTCTCTTCGATGTCGTCGTTCCGCGGCTACGTGTGTTCCCAACGTTAGTCTTCGCTGCTGTGCGGAGTACACGCCGCAGCAGCGGATTCTGTCGCGCAGACAGCGCGTGAACTCGGCCGCCGTACAATGTGGAGCCCACCTCGTATTCGACATGATATGTCTCTTCCAGCATTTCCTTATTTTCGTTGAGGATGACTGACACTGAACAATTATATATATTCTTTGAGGAGCTACACGCTAGAGGTAAAACTAACCGGTTGTTTTATTTAGTGCTTTGAGCGCCACTGAACAATTATAGGATGCCCAGTAAGAAGAATCCTTACTATGATAGATAGGGAGTAAACTAAAAGAGTATCAGCTTCACTACTTCTAGAAAGAGACTAGACATTTACAATGTCGCTGGCTATGAAGAACGTGAACGAAAAAAGGCGTAAAAGCGACTACGACCAGCACCACGACTCTACAACATCTAGTGCAGCCTGCGCACTCATGTTGATAAGATCACCTGGCTCGGGGCCCTGAATGGCTGACGGCAAAAGGTGCACATCCATCAGCTGCAAAAGCATATCTATAACCCAATTTCATCTATTTTTGTGTAGCTCTTCACGACTACCTAGTACAGTATGTAATCTTTAGCAAGAAAAATTCTGCAATAGCGTCATCAATATCGAAAATGCTAAAAGTGTAGCCATGATTTTTATTTGGATATCTCATACTCGCGAGTGGTGTGGGGTTCTGTCGGGGCTTCCCTCTCACTATAAACAGCTTAAATAAACTTTCAAACCATGGCGTTGTACTAGTAGTGGTGCTCTACCCATTCACGTCTCGTAGAATTGTTCAGACTAGTACTTACATCAACTAATGAAAGTGAGAGCTAATATAATCAACTTGTAAGTACTATAATCATAAAAATGTGAACAAAATTATTGCTGTTCCGATTCGAACCGGACTTGTTCCTACCTTTTCCCAAGCCGAAGTGGTTCCATACTTGTTCTCTAATCTGAAGACCACAGAAATGTTTTTCACAATATTTTTCTGATCGTGACACAGCGGAGATACAGATATCTTCCTCGCACGGTCGCACACTCTTGTTCCAGATTTTTGATATTAAGTACCACAGAGACTTATGGGGGACAGCGTCCTCACACACCGATTTTGTTCATCGTCCCTCCAGGTAGTAATCAGAAGCCAAAAATTGAAGTACTACTTTGCCAGCGTTAATCTTGTTCGCACAGCATCGGTTAGATGGATGCACGAGATTTGGTGTGACAATCCAGGTGAAAAACGGCTTTTCCTGTCGTAGCTCAACAAACGAGCGCTCGCTCCTACGGCGACGGTGCAGAAGACGGGTATGAAAACCCACCTTTAAACTTGAAGTATTCGATGAACCGGAAGATCTCAGGTGCTCGGTCATTGTGTTTGTTACTCAGTTATTTCAAGATTTCGAATAGATAAAGATATAAAAGGGTTTATTGAACTTCCATGAACATTTCAGAATTTTGGAGAAAAATTCTCATCCATCTGTTAATATACAACGCCCAGAAGTATTCATCTCGAATATGTATGGAATAGGAATAAACTTCGCTACTAATCCACGCGTCTCTGGCTGCTGCGATCGTTGAGGAGACATCTCGAGTATATGATAAACGCCTAATAGTAACATACGAAGCACTTGAGTTACAACAAATGTCAGAGTTGTATGATTCACAGACGGCAAGAGTAATCGGAACTAAGTAATGGGAACTATAGGGTTCCGATTACTCGCCAACAAATCAACTCCTATGTATGCATCCGCCAGCAAAAAGTCAACTCCTATGTATAAAGTAATTTGAGTAACTATGAATATCTTCATGGATGGCTATATTAGTACTCTCGAAAATTTGTACTACAACAAGCTGCCAATTGCAGCAGAGATTCAAGATTATGATCTCAACACAATTCGAAGCAATGGCAACTAGTACCATTTTTAAATAAGCGCATGAAAACATGGCGAAAATATATTATGAAGATAGTGATCATGATCTTCTTTGTCTCAACGTCCCTATGGCGAGATGAAGTGAAAGAGTTGGAAATAACAAAATGAAACGATCGCTAGTCTTTGTCTTTGTGTTGACTGAAATATAACCTAAGGAGCAGTCCCACTGTCCGCTTGCCGTCCGCAGCGCCCGCAGCGAGCCAAAAAGCGGGAGCAGCGATTCAATAGCGGACACTGACTAAGTGCAGCGCCGAAAGCCGCGTGAAGAGCGACAAGAGTGCCGTCGCAAGCACGACCGATCCACCCGCGACGCAAGCGCAGACGTTTCCGGGATATCCGTACGAATTTCTCGAATTCACGCAGGTCCTCTTCGTCTCGTAGCTCCTCTGGGAAGTATTCTTAGACCTTTTCTTCACAGCGGTTCCTCCTCAGAACCAGAAGTTCCGGAGTTTTTTGAACTGCATCGATCCCCGAACCCGAAAAAAGAAACAATGGGCGAACAATTCATGTCTTCTTCTACTTTTGGCTGTGTATACAATTATGTATGGACCACTACGCCTACTAGATTGGTGATCATACATAGTGGTTAAAATATACTGAGACTTTTGGCCTTAATAGTGGCTGCTGTTAGCCAACAGACAGCGGAAGACCGACAGGTCATCTGCCTCCTCTCGAACGCTCCGACGCACACGTCGTCGTCGCCGTTTGAAGCGATGTCTTTCAAGTTCAGCAGGGTCTTGCTGATCGTGCCGCTGTCTTTCAAATTCAGAAACAGGGTGTTCGTGTTGCTGTTGATCGTTTTCGTGTACTTCGTGGTGGGGTAACAACAAGCGGGCTCCCACTATCTGTGGCTGTGGCGTCCCCGCCGCTCCTGCTGCTCGTGGGTCTGGTACTCCGTGACCAGGACCAGGAAGATTATGATTGTAATGTTCGCGGCCGTCACTGGGACGAAAAAGATTGTGATCTAATATCCCACCAGTCCCAGCCCTTACACTTCGTGGCACAACCGAGTTTAAGGCTGGGTTTTGAGGGTAAGGAGGGTAAGGCGTAGCATTAGAGGTTGAAGCATTTCCTTTTTCGATAGCCATGCTAAGAGAAAAACGCATGTAGAAATAAAAAAATGTTTCAGCCCTTAATAGTATGGATGTTACTTTCCTCGGCTTCCGATCTAGTATGCTGCATGTTACTTTCCTCGGCTTCCGGCGAGGGCCAGGCATCTGACAGGTGGAAAGACTCGTCACCCGACGAGGATGAGGATGACGAAGAGCCGGCACAACATTGCAGACGGTCCACGAACACATGCCGCAAAAGAGAAGTAGCATAATATGTTGCAGAACGTCCTCGTCGAAGATTAGTAGAATCCACCAGCTGGTTCACTGGAGGTGTACGGGAAGCACTGGGAGTTGCTGAAAAGATCCTCTCGAATTCAGTTTCAGTTTCATCTGACCCCCGTTCTTGTAAATCAACAGGTCGTTCTTGTGGTCCTCCGTTAATCTCTTCTAGCCGGTGTAAAAGTCCCCTTTGTGCAGCTACTCGATGATCTTCGATCCGGTGGTAATCAATATCTACCCTTGTTCCACCAGGTTCAGCGACTGGTGCAATTCGAGCAGTGGAACTTTCTGTTGCAACTCGAGGTCCAGCGACTGGTGCTGCGCCGTTTGTTGGTCGCCCAGAAGCAGAAGTCGATATCTGTGCCTGTATTGGCGCGTGATTCCCCGCACCGTCGATCCAAGGCTCTCCTGGGCGAGCAGTATTCGGGACCGCTGCGGGAAGGGATGCAACAGCTGGATGAGTCGACCACGACTCTTCGGCCCTCGACGCTGAACCAGTGGACGAGCTGCTCATCCGACGTCCACCTGCATTGTGTTGTCCCATTCCCCTGACATTTTGCAGGGTTTCCTGCTCCAGCACTCTCGTCGCAAGGTGAGTGCCGTGGTCGCGTTCTCCTACAATGCTGCTTCTGCCCACATTCACATCCGCCATGATGTCCACCATGTCCGGTTCTCCTCCTCGTTCAAGTAAGTGGTCTGCCTTTCTCCTCGTCCTGGCGTCCTGTTGTGCGACTAAGATTCTTGTCCTGGCCGCGTTGTCTTCCCGTGGTTCCTGCGGGTGTCCAATGAGCCGCAATAGGCTACGCAACTCGTATGAAGCCGGGCCATACCTGTGGACGCCAGCAACACGGAAAAGGTCACTCGGCAACAAGACCCCCGCTAAATGATCTCCGCGCTCCGTCCTGGTCCTTTCGTTAGGATTCCCAGCATAGCTCGAAGAAGAAGAAGATAACGGTAAACCAGATATAGAGGTAGCTTCTTGTTCAGTTTGCCCAGGAATGTAGTTCCAATCTTCGAAATTACGAGAGCCTCGACTTCCACTTCTACCCAGAAGGAGACCTGATATTTCTTGTCCACGCTCTACTCTCCGTTCTTCTCTACCCCTCCTGGCGTTGCGCCGCTGAAGGAAGGCATGACGGCGTAGCAGCTCAGCTCTCATCATGCTGAGGGGTATGCTGGTATGGCGCGACAATCGTTGGAAGCCGATATCCAGCTTCTCTAAGTCTCGCAGCCGCACGTACGCCTCGAGCGGGTAGTAAAGATCTACTATGCTGCCGACCAAGTAGGAAATTTGAAACCACAAAGTGGCGCCGAGGCTAAGCAGCAGCGCAGTGATAACGCTTCCACCGTTAAAAAAGGGATCGTCAGAATGGCTCGCGTGATTCGCATCGGTCAAGCCTGCCTCTCCGGATTCTTCCGAAGATCCTTGTTCGAACAATAAGCGCGCTAAGTAGTGTTAGGGGTTGGGGTTGCAAGTTGACCTATCTTGCTCACATACACATTCACATAAAAATATCTGTCACTATTATTTTCCACCTTGATGAAAAGGAAAACGTCATACTAGATATTGATATGCTCTGTGTTAGTCTTACTTCGATGGCTCGACTTCCAAACCTTAATAGTTTCCGAGGGCCAAGTAACAAGTGGTACAGATCGAAGCAACAATGAACTGCTTCTCCCACACCCTGGCTTTTGAACAGCGTCGTAAAACGTCTCGTATTCGCCGTACAAACCGTCGGATACAGCGACCAGAACGCCGCGCCCAGAGCAAGAAAGGCACCCTTAGAGCAGAGCAGAATTGTCTAATAGAAGTCTTGATCATCTACCATCAAGAAGAACAACGTTATCAGACAGTAGATATCATCAAGGGAGCTGTGGAGGTGCCATAATTTCAAGAGGCACGTGATGACGCTTAGCATGCGCTTTCTGCAAAGCAGGGACCCACATATGTTGTGGCTAGTGTCATGCTCAACATCTCCTGCACGTGAATTTCCCACCAGCGAAGTCGAAGTGGTCCTACTATTAGGATTTTCGTGCGCTGCTACCGCAGGAAAGAGAATGGCGCGTGCTGGAGAAGCCATATTATTTCTTATATTTTTGCGCGCCTTGGCTGTGTGCAATTGTGATAGTTTGCACAGAAAAGCAGCGAGGCAGGACGCCGAGCCTAGTATTTTGGTGTCTCCTTCTTGTTCTTCAGTACTAGAGAACTCTTCTGATCCGGCAGTAGCTCGCCTCCTGGCAGCAAGCGCGACTCGCGACGCTCGAGCCTCCTGGGCGAATGTGCGGTGGAGCCGCAGGCTGGCGAGGTCGTCTGCTGAGTGGTCTGATGAAACTCGATGAAATCCTGCAGCAATACTTCTGCAACTAGCGATGTCGTAAAACGTGTCGTCTAGCGTAGGCGAACACGAGCCACAAAAACTACCCCGCGCCACCGGTTCGTCGCGATCGTGTACCTCTCGACATCCTGCTCCACCTCCCGCTCCTGGTTTTCTAATATAATTCATCCTCGACGAGGGCGAGGCTGTAGCTGTCGTTGGTGCGTCAGCAACATGATCTGTGTTCGAGGAAAGTGGCACTCGACGCAAGAGATCCGAATCCGCTAACAAAGAGCGATCTGCGCTGCCCCAGACGTAGCTGTCGAAGGATCGCAACAGATCAACCAAATAGCGGATCAAAACCCGGATAGGAAGCATCTGCGTCACTGCTTCATGGTGGCCTGATCCAAGTTCTCCTCTTTCATCTTCTTCGTGTGCATTTTTGATTGCTCCAGGTGAATGAGCCACACGTTGTTCATCGGCGTCATCCTCCAAGTCTACAGGAGCTTCTCCAAGTAGTGGTAGCAGCTCCTTCAAAATTTGATCCGAAAGGCGGGAAACGCCGACCTCCTGTCGCATCAGCCAGAGGACATCCCTAAGCCATCGGTGCTGCTGGACTAAAAACAGCCCATCATGGTCCGCAACGCACTGGCAAGCATCTTCTGCTTCTACGAAGTTGCCTTTTCTAGTACCTCCCCGATGTTGAGAGTCAACATGATCCTCGTGGTGCTCGTCCATAGGAGGGCTGAAAATCTTCAGATTCTCCATCCGACGGACAAGACCGTCGATTGATGATGAATTTGATTCTTCGCAGCAGTTATGCTGCAGGTGGATCGTGTCCTCGAGGTGGGGAGTGCTCTGCCTCTGTCCTCCTCTTAACAAATTGCTGTCAAGTAGTCGAATCGGGAGCGGCGGGCATGAACTAGAAGGGCCTGGGTGGTCGTAGACGTGGTGCGTCGTACCAGGATGAACGCTTCTCGATTTCTCAGGTGAGTCTTCTTCTTCTGCTTAGCGGCAATACAAAACACGTGTCAACATCTATTTCTGGGACCAACATCTTCTTCATCTTTTAGCTATGGCTATCTCTCGGAACGTGGATGGGGATACAGCATAAGAAAATTACCCCTCCTACTGCATTTTTGATCCACCATAAAGATACTTCTGCATAGGGTGGCTCTATTTTCAAGATGTTTATTAAACGGCAATGAATAAAGTAAATAAAGATGCTGACGCAAGCAGGTTTAGCATCATCATGGTAGTCCTAATCTGCACGCTGCTGAGAGGAGCTGTTGCTACGTTCAGCAAAAACAGGGATTGAGGATTTGCTTCTCATGGCATCAGCCGGTCTGCACAACCTCCTTTCTGTTTCTCTTAGACGACGTGGTCCTTTTGGAATTGTTATATCTTCACCTCGTCCAGTTGAGTGGCTTTTTTTCTCCTCCATTTATAATATAACTTCCTGTCGGAAATTTTTATAGACGATTCCTCCCCACTCGCCTTCTCTCAGTCTAAGCAGTATTCGCACTTTTCTTCATACATTCATAGTATTGCATACGTAGATACTAGCTAGTGAGTATCAACAACGGTACGCATTACCGAACGATGGCGAAAAAGTAGCCTTAATGCGTCTTGCTCTTGCTCTTTTTGTTGTGCGTGTCCATGTGCTAATTTGCTCCTAAGAAACTTCCCAGCCATGTGGAGGGCGTCGTGAAACAGAAGCGGGCTCGTCTGCAGACAGAGGACTTCATCGAAGAGCAACAGCTTCAGCAGTTCGTGTGGTTCCGAAGGTTGCTTTTTCTGATGGGGCTTGCGGATTAGAACAGCGGGAGCTACTCCATCTCCTTCATCGTCTCCATTCTTAGAGGTCACGGAATCACATGCTTCAGCACATTATAACTGGCGTCTTTTCTGCTAGAAAAAAAAGCAAGGATGGCAGTGCGGGATGCAATTCGAAAACCCATAACTTCATCTTCAAGACTAGAAGAGCAAGTTTGTTCTCGTTGTGGAGGATCATGATGTTGACAATGCTGTTGTTGTTGTTGTCGTTGTCGATCTTTGCTGCATTGCCCGAGGACTCGTCTAGTCAGCGAGCGAAAGTCCGGAACTAGGAACTCGGACCCACGCGCAGTGTGCTGGCGACAGACAGGACACGCTAATTTGCTGGAGCCTTGCGCGGGGTCCTCTCCCCAGGCACAGCCGGGCGCGGACGTCAGACCGAAGAGCCGTCGCAAGACACGGAGCGTTTCCCGTGAGTGAAGGTTTTGAATGAGCGAGAGCTCGAAAGGGTCCATGCTATGACCTGAACAAAGCTGCTGCATTTGTAATTCGGTCACCTCTTCTAACTCGCGCAGTGCCGCGTCGACTTCTCCCTCCTCACCCATTCCCTGTTCCTCTCTATCTTGATCTGCCGAGAAGGATCCGCCAGCTGTGCCGTTGGAGCTACCTGCTCTACGCCTAGTCCTAGTAATGGTGTTTCATCTATGTAGCTAGTCCAAGCACCATGATAGTGATAGAAAAAATACTTACAACAACATTATTGTGCTCGCTGGTTGCTTATATTCTCCTCCCTTATATTTCATGATTTAGGTAGTAGTTATCCATGCTTGAGCGAAGACGAAGAGGGATATCCGCTTTCCGCATGAGTAGACGAGATGGACTAAAGCGGTAGGAAACCTTAACTGTGCTTGCGCCACGCGCCTGCTGCTCGTCGTCGGCGACGTGACCCTCATGCCAGAGAAGATGAAAAGGAGGTCCTCTAGCACTATTCTGCCCATCCACTATAAGGTGTCTGTGGTCTCTGTGTCTGTGATCTGTATGAAACTTTCTATAAATGTAAGGACAAGTCTTTCCATTATTAGACCTAGTTACGCAGCTTACGCTACGGCGGTTAGAAGAGGCGCTTGTTAAGAGAAAAAGCAGAAGCCTAGTACTTGCGTATCTTCATAGCGATCTCGTAGTCGTGGCCCGCAACTCATCGACGGACCCTGACGCCTCCGCTTATGCCACAGCCCCATGCCCAACACTTATAGACCCTTCAGATCAGACTGAGTGGGTGGCTCTTTTCTCCCCACTGTAGGCGTAAACTACACAGGTCACAAAGAACGGTCTAAGACTGGGTTCAATTTCGAAACATGATGAAGGAGTCCGAGTTCTTTATCTTTCCCGCCTACTTCTACAATTTCTGTTGTCCCTGTTCCTTATCATTTTCATCATGATGATATATTATCACGATGACAATCCCGATCTTAGATCATCTACTGTTACGTAACTTACAACGATTTGTTTGTGCGCAATAATCAGGTAGACCTTAGGCAAAAAAAATTTGACTTCTCTACCTCTAGTATTTATTAATGCGTTATCTTCCTGCAGGCCATACCACATCCTGGAAAGCAGCGATAACCTGCTTTTTGATCTGTTCGGATTCCTCTCATTTTAGCGGTTTCCACTTCTTCTCCGCTGCATAGACCAAGACCTTCGCCAAATATCCATACTATGTGCTATAGCGAGTCTGTAGGTCGGACGTCTCTAACAAGTTGTAGGCATAATTCATTGTAATCCACCAGGTTCCTACAAGGGCTATAACGACTTCTTGTAGGTATAAGTCATTATCATAAAAACCGAGGCCCCTATGAATGCACGTAATTCTTACGTACGCACTTCTTGGAGAAATCGAAATGTGATAACAAGATAAGTATGCTCCCTCTGCTCTGAAGATGAAGAAGTTAGTTTGTTAGTAGGGCCATTTTTCGCAGCCAGCCTTAATTTCGTCTGGGATGTGCACCAGAGTCTTGTGTTGCTGCCTTCAGGGAGTGTAGAAGTAGATCCAATGGCGTGCCCGTGACGTGCGGCATAGTAATTGCGCATCCGCCATCGTTCCACGTCGTGCAGGAAGAATCCAGCAAGAGACCGTGGACTTACACCAACGCCTGTAGTTCCCGAGGAAGATGACTGGCCGAAGACCGTAGCGTTTTCGATCCCGCTTAGATGAACTTCATCACGCCCAAAGACCAACGACCCTCGTCCGACCGCGGCTCCCCGCTGCGCACCTCCTGGGGGTACCTCCGACGTTCTCAATGATTAGAGCTGAAAACATTGGCTCATTCCTTGCCTACGCTATTTTTCCCTATAATTACTATTATATTAAGTAGAAGGACCAAGTGAGAAATATTAACATTAAGTCTAACTAAGTGGTAGACATGGAGTAAGTAGTAGAAATCAATAAATTGCAATGCATTGCACGCAGTGAGCCTTAAAATAAAGTCGCACCATCACCCGCGTTCTGCGGAGGAGCGTAGGGGGAGCTGCTGCCAGTGCTGTCGTTTGAATGCTTCCACTCATTGAGAGTGTCGACATGGGAATGTCGTTCCCCTCATTTAGGCCCTTCTTACTTAGGTGGAACGACGTACCCCTTGAACTTGGGTTCTCCATGAGTGGCATCATACATCGTTGCGTTCTTGCCATTCCCCAAAGCAAGCAAGGCAGAAAAGCACATGGCAACAAGGAAGCACAGCCACTTGCGCTGGTAACCGTTGACATATGACGCACAGATCGTCCTCTATTTCGTTCGGGCTTTGGGACCAGCCAGCACATGGCGGCGCAGGCGTTCGGCTTTGCTCCTGGACGCTGGTTGCTCCTGTCCTCCGCTCTTGGGGACTGGTGGCAATCCGAAGATGAGGACTCGGCGTCGCTCCTGGTGCTCCCGCATTCGCAGCACTAGGATGCACCGCAACCTTCCTCTGCAGCCTGACCCCCTCAACTACACTCGACGTCCTCAACAACGACGAGAGCATTATCATGATCATGCTGCATTTTCCTCGTACCAACGGAAGTGCTGATAGCGACCTCATCATCTTGCTTCTCGTTCTTCTTGTGCTTATGGGCATCTACTACAACGACCCGCTCTGCAACGGCAGCACCAAGAGCAAGACCATGACCAAGAACAAGATAAATATAATTAAAAAGACTTCTCAGTTTTCTTACTACGTCAACAACAGGCTAGGCTCCCACGCCCACTGCAACTCAGTCCACATTCTCCACCTCATGGTCATGAGTGGTTAGTTTCGAGTACTACTAACTTGGATATTCACGCTTAACTGAGTGTGTCTCTTTTTTTGAGTCCTGCTTGATAGATCGGGTCTTTTGGGCATGCAAGCTCCTCTCGCGGCTGGTTCTGACCAGTGCCACAGGCTCTTTGGTTGATGAACCCGATAAGAACTCAATATCATCAGCACAATCACGACGCGGGGAACTGCGTACACGATTTAGTTGACAGCACAGTCACAACAGGGGAGACACTTCTGTGCCACCCCTCCCCTCGTCGAGAACAACTGGGCGACCCCTTTCCTCCAACGCCAGCTTATTTTGTGTTTTTGCTATTAGTTTTTCGTTCCCAAAAAAATTTAAATGCATCCATGTCCATTCCATTAATGTCACCAATACAACTAGTTGCGCTTGGTAAGGTTGCTTCCAAAATAACCAAAAACACATTTCCCATTAATAATTGCACTCATTTATTCACTCACCCACTTATTTGAACGCGGCTCCATCTCCCCGTCGCCGGGCGCAGTCGACGAAAGCCACAAAGGACGGCACACCAAGCTGACCAGTCTGCTACTTACATCGAACCGAGTTCGACACCAACAGGACCCGATCTCTTAAGGAATTGAGAAAGGTCCGACCTGAGGCATCGCTGGTGCGTGGTGGGTGTAGCTATATTTTACGTCTAAAGCGTCAGTCCACGAACAGAGACAGAGGAAGCAGAAGTGATAGAAGCTGGAGCGCGATGCCACTACTATCCAAGACCACGACCCCCGTAACATTCAGCTAGCGAAGGCTTGGGAAACTATATTCCAAAGCGTTACTATCTAACTCCCTCTATCCGCCTCTTCTATACTCCGAACTACCAACCCAACGGACGGCCCAAGACAGCAAGCTCGCTGTTTGAGTTTTGTTTGTTTATATATTGAGTAAGAGCGGCCGACCAAGTCTGCATGCTGGTCCACTTCCTGACCTTATCAGATGCCACGTCTGTGGCAAACTACTACACTAGGGAGCGCTATCACCGAGGAACTTTATCAATGCCATGCCTGGAGATCAGGCTGCAGACGAGGAGAATGCGCCGGGCCCAAATTTATGCACTACGGCAGACCCAGATGTGGGGGATCAAACGCCACACATCCCGCAAGCACTCCGATCGAAGGTAGACCTATCGCGACGCGAGTCTTTCTACTTACGATACTTCGTGACGCAGCGACTGAAAACCAGAGGAGAATAAACATAAGCGTCCTCGCATTTGTTGCTGGCCATTTGCTGTTCTTTTACTTATTCGCTAGCAAGCCTGGCTTCTGTATCTAACTGGTTCCCGATGTCTTCAGCAGTGAGCTATAGCCATTATCATATACTATTTGTCGATGCTGAAAAAAAAAACGAAAAAAATCCAATTCCACTACCACAAAAAACCAATCATACGTAAGCCCATTCCAATTGAAGAATGCGCTGCTTTCTATTCATCACATTCAGTAGCTTCATTTTGTAGCTCAAGCGACAGATGTTGCGCATACCCATATCTTAAATGTTTAAAAAATCTGCAAGCTTGGGTTCTCAGCCGTGCAAGTCACCTCTTGCAGATCTCTCAGACCAACTTGAGGCTTACTTGTCACCTAGCCCTATTGTTTGCTATTTGTTAGTATCAAAAAATGAGATGAAGCCTCGACTTTTCCCTGAAAATAATGACTAGTCTAAAATAAAGCGCCAGAGCGTCAAGTGGTAGTCTGTTTTTCTCCTCCCAAATGTTCATCTACTCCGCCGGTATTTGATTTTGAAAACTTTGACGGTCTTCTATTGGTGATTCAGATGATGCTAATGCTGTGAGTTGTGTGTAATGCTCTGCTTCTAGAAAATTACTTTTCCTTCCACCTCCACGTTCGTCCCACCTATTCTTCTTGAAGAAGACGACGCTCTTTCAATGTACTTAATGTTTCCACCTGAAGACTATCTTCTTTACCGACAGGCGTGATCGAAGATGTTGCTTTCAATTCAATTCTACTCAAACTAATCTTTTTTTTTGTATCGCGGGCGCGTTCCGATATATCCAAACCTACCTGCGTATTGTGCAAGCGAGCTCAGATAAGTCAGTACCTGCTCGCATATTTTCCGCGTAGCTACCGGCGTAGAGGGGAGTTCTTAATCTCAAGTTATCACTGTTCACAACTAGATCGCTTCCGCCTTGTCCTGGGGTGTTGAAGTCACGCCGCTGTCTTTAGGCACGCGAGCAAATGGAAGCCCATCAACTTGAACATCTCCTGACACGTGTTGGTATGCCAGCTTTTCACCATGGGAGCCTGATCCACCATTCATATTAGGAATCGGCACCAGCATCGCGGTAAAATCGAGGCACCCTGCCACAAATTCACCAAGGGTTTTCCGCTGTTCTGGTGACGAGGCGCCGGGGCTGCACGGTACCCCCCCCCGCGCTAGGGGGCGGCACCGTCGCCCTGAGCCCTGGATCATATAAATATAGCTAAGGTCGTCTGCAGATTTCAAATCTCACGGCACAGCTATGACTATATCATATTTTTTATTTGCGCCCCTTCCTTGTTTGTTAGTATATACATCACGACCATCGTGATCGTCTTCTTCCTCATCAACAACATCATCATCATCTTAGGCGCCAACGAACTCTGTCTCCTCATCTTCGACACCGTAATTAATTCCAATCTTCACCTGCTGCTCCTGTTCTTCATCGCCTCCAGCAAAACCTATCCACAATCCACTTGGGCACACATCATACTTGTGCTGAAAAGTGCAAACCCATCTTCATCCCCTACTCCCAGTCTCTTCGTCTCGTTTACCTTGCTATGCACGACAATATTCTCGTCTCGCAAAAGCCGGAAGCGGGTCAACAGCAGGCACCAGCGGTTTTTGCCTTTGCTGCGATCGCTTCGTCCTGCGCAGGTTCAGGCCGATCCGCTCCACCTTCCGTTGGTGCTGCATTAGGAGGCGCCGCCGCGTCACTTGCCTTGAGTGCTCCAGCCCCAGCCCCCGCTTCCGCAGGCAGCTGCACACTCTCTGGATAGCCTCCACCTTTTGCCATTGGTGCGATAGGCACGCCCTGTGCAGGCTTAGTTCCAAGCGCCTTCTCTTCCATACGTGGGGGCCCGGCATCTGCACCAGCACCAGACGCGGCCGGCACGTCACTTGCCTTGAGTGCTCCAGCCCCAGCCTCCGCAGGCTGCATGCCTCCATCTTGAGAGCCTCCATCTTGAGAGCCTCCGCCTACCGCGATAGGCTTGCTCTGCGCAAACTTAGTTCCTTCCGTACGTGCAAATGGAGCAAGGTATTGGTATTCCAGCTTTTCACCAAGGGAGCCTGGTCCACCAAGCTTATCAATACCATGAATCGGCACCAGCATCGCGGTAAAATCGAGGCACCTTGCCACAAATTCACCAAGGGCTTCCCACTGTGCTTTTGTACCCCTAATACTACTTCCATCCCACATCCATGCGAGCGCTTTTCCTATCCTAGTACGAGGAACGCCGAAAATACCTGTCATCTGAGCCTGATTCTCCTTAGCCCCAATTTCGAAAAGCTTTGCAATTCTCTTTCGCTCGAAACCATTGTAGCAAATACATTCGGACGGCGCATGAGGTCCAGTGCCCCCCTCATTTTCAGCCATGTTCGAGCGGAGCTGAGCCTGCACGTGGCAGTTTGTACCAGGGTTGGGATCACGCTTGTCATAGGGCAGCTTTCCAAACTCCGCAACTTCATGCTGTAGGGCAGGCTGATCTTTATAAGACTTGTAAGTTTCTACTAAAAACGGTTTGCGAGCAAGTCCCTTGAAAGAAAGTCCAAACTCAATTGCGTCCGCGAAAATACGCAGTATAATTCCGCCCTTCCCAATGGTAAAAAAACAGTCCTGAACCAGGCTTACCGCCAACGCATATAGATCAATATGCAGTCCAACATTCGGAGGATTTGCGTAGCCCCGCTGTTCTTGCTGAGCACAACTTGGAATCCCGATAAGATTCGGATGCATATACGTTGACCCTTGGTAATACTCTTCGCGTTCTGAATATCTTCCGGCGATGAGATCGAGACGACCTCCCGTCTTCGGGTCTTCATCCATCCACCACGCCGTCGACGCACCAAAGTCGATAAGACGGAGCCCCCCCGTCTCCGGGTGTAACTGGACACTGCCCTGGTTGAAATGGCCGTGCGTGACCCCAATCTTCTGGTTCATGATGCTTAGGCACTCCTTAGCTTTTTTGGCTCTCCTCGTCAATGTATCGGCATCAGTCATGTCATAAAGCAACTGAAAATTTCCGTTTTTGAACGTTTTTTTGGGTAAAGGCATCGTCTTCTCCGTGACAATATAGGCAAGGATGCTCCCGCGGTTAGGATCCTTTCCGATCGCCAAAAACGACACGAAGGGAACACAGTTTTCATCCGGCTGAGATGGGTCTCGCTGCGACGCAAAGTATTTCCAGAGAAGCTGCTGCAGCAGGGTCTCAGTTGCCAAGCGCTTTGGGGCCCAGACGGCCGCTGCAATAGCCCTCTTCTCCACAAGGCAGGCAGTAGTGTCGGTGGAAGAGACAGAAGACCCTGCTGGAGGACAATTACCCCAATCAAAGTACTCACCAGCACGATCCGGGAGAGGTGGTTTTCCGGATGTGGCCTTCCGTAAGCCGCTCCGAGCCTCGTTATCGGCTGACACCATCCAATTATGAAAGCTATTCTGTTCGCGGGGACAATATTTCCCCAAAGGATGCATTTTCTCGTTCAATTTGGTACAAATCTCCGCCGCCGCAGACCGAACCTGATCAAGCTCTGGGGAGTCTGCATATCGATGTGCCGAGTTGCGCTCCAGTACGAGCTCTCGCTGAAAAAACGCGGACGGGGGATCAAGCCTTCCAGTAGTGGAAGACGTTGAAGTCCTCTTACTCATCATCGCACTCGTCAGGGCGATCACTTGGGTGTTTTGATGTCCTTGTCCTCCAACGCCGTTCTTGATGATGTCGCCGCGTTGTTTCGTATGCCGTCCTATTTGTATATCTTCGTCATTTTGAAGCCCTCCGCCAATATGTGCGTCGTGGACTCCACCTCCTCCACGTGGGAGTAGAGGAGCGCCATTCTTCGTAGCATACTCGTCGCCTCCTGCCTCAGAAACTGCATGACTTTTGAAGTTGTAGCGCTCGTCGAGGACCTTGTTGTAGTTGTCATCTCCTGTGCCAGAACCACCATGATGGTGCGTCATCTTCTTCTTGGAGTTGTGGCTCCTTTCAACGCTGTCGATGTTGTAGGCACGACGACGAAGGCGAAAAGCAGGCTGCTGAACATCTACTTGCTCGCGATCATCATCCACCTTCTGGCGATTCTCAACAAAAATCCTCGTGCCATTCTGATCATGATCAATATCAGCTCGTGGGAGTTCGGGCGCGACACGCTGTTGGCCGAAATGTTTGCGGATAAGCGATGGAGTCGTTGTTCGCGATTGTTGTTCCGTCTGCTGTTGATTCTGCTCTATGACGGGACTTCTCTGTTGCTGTTGCTTTTGTGTCCGCAACGTTGCAAACACGAAGTCTTCTCGTTTAAGACCGTGATCTTCCAGGTGCTGATCGTCAAGGGGCTTCGCGCGTGCGCCTGGATCTGGAGAGCCGTCGGTAGCGGATCGCAGGAACATCTTTGGCAAAGCTGCTCCCGTCAGGAGATCCCCGGCGCTTCGCTTCGCACGTCCTCGAAGACGTTGAGGACTCCAATCACCGTCCCCACTGGTCACCTTTGCCGCGCCTGGGAAGCTCAAATAGTCCCAACCTCGCATAAAGTGCCCAGTCCCTGCCATGGTGAGTACGAGGCAGAAAATGAATAGCGCCAGGCAGATAATACGCTGCACGAGTGGGTTCTTGTAGTGTCGAACAGTCTGCTCTTGCAGATCTCCGCGCAGTTCGTGGAGGTCGTCGTAGGTAGACGTCGTGGTGCCGCGACCACCACCTCCATCCTCGTGGTCCTTGTTTTCATTCAGCAGGCTGCCGTAGCTCTTGTAGCAGTTGTAGCCCATATTTGGGGCAAGCTTCGGGCTGTCGGGATCTCTCAGAGTCATCGTTTTGTCGTGGTTTTCAGTGGTTGCAGTTACTTAGGTACGAAAGGTCAGGAGCAAAGGCACGGGCTCCACCTACGGCCCTCCTAGTAGAAGTAGTTTTATGAACAACTACAAGACTCAACTTTTGGAAGGATTAAGATTGCGAGCTAGACATCAGCCAGTGACCCACCTCCTGGTCGGTGCTCTTAGTCTTAGTGCTGTGATAGATTAGTATCTGACCCGGAAAAAGTGCTAAGCTGGATATCGAAGTCTATAATTACCACTTGAGAACGCTAGTTCCTTGTTTAGTCGTTGTGATCGAACGTCGAAGCTTCCCTACAAGGCCTAGTTGGAAAGTCGATGAAAAAATCTTAGACAGTCGAACTTAAATGATAGTTAAGAAAAACGCGAAAACGAGAGGGATTATTTTGGAGTCAATTCACTCAGACACCACTTTGAGTGATATTCTTGACACTGTCGCAAGGTGAGATAAATGGGTTATGTTAAAGTCGCATGATCATGATATCGTGCAAAAATCATAAAAATATATCGACGATAATTGGCAAGACCAAGACTCATCTAGTTGTATCTTTCAATTAAAGACCAAGATTCATTTGCCATCATCTCAGTTAGAAGGTGCAGTGACTCCCACTACGTACTATCATGATCGACAAATCACGACGCTCAGCCAACACAAAGTCAAAGGGATAAAACAGAAGTAAACTCCAACAGACCCTCCAGCAACAGACGTCCATCGCACTGATCTCTTCCTCTCTGGTTAGGGGCTGAAAGTTGGCCGCTCTAGCTCGCATATCTATGGCTTTCCTACTTGAAGAAGCCAGAGAAATGCGCATAGAGATGTCAACTTCCGTGGTCCCGTGTAGCTCTTCTCCATCTAAACAGAAGTAAAGGCTCAGGCTTCGCCACGCCGCGCTCGACAGAGTTCATTGTACGTAGTATGTCTCTCAACACGAATGCTCAAGTAGTCTCAACCGAATTCATTGTTCTCAACAGCGGATCCTTGCGCCTTCTTCCATTCCATTGAGTCTATCACTGGCGAGCATGCCAGCCCATAGGCTATGCGATGCTATCCTGAATCTGACAGAGTCTACTTGCTCTCTACAACATATTCAGGCTACGCTCAACTACGGAGTCCTCTTGCTCCTGCTCTCGACAGAGTTTTACTCTCCATCTTGTTGGAAACAATAACTCCTGCCGATCATCATCATGTTCATTAGAGCAAAGAACGCATTGAATATTGATAGAAGTGCTCGTAGGTACTAGTACCAGTACTAGTAACTAGTAGGAATAGAGTCAGTAGAGGCAACACCTGTACCCAGTTGGCGGGTACATGAATTGCAAACAAGCTTTCCATCCTTAGATAGTCAAAAATCTTATTTTGCACGAGATGAAAAGAGTCCTTGTAAGGAGACAATCCTTGTCAATCCTTGTAAGCAGACAATCATTGTAAGGAGATGCAGAGTTGTGAGGGACGTCTTAGTTACTGTTACATCAGTACTCCTGCGATGGATGACGTGAGAATGTGAAAAGCCATGTCGACCTCTACTTTGATAACTGTCGTCCTCTGCTTTGACAAGTGAGGATGTTCATGATGTTGTAGAATAGATATCTTGTAGTTGTTCCTCGTGGAACACGTCGTGTGTGCGCTTCGTCTTGCAATCCTTACTCGATCGCCTAAGAAGCCCTATCAAAGAGAAGCTCTGCTTCTGCCGCCCAATTGTAGTAAAGGAAAGCCCTGGAGCATGAACTGCACAGCTCAAGTAAGTAGCTACCGTTCTACTTTGTGTGGGACGATACTACGAACAACTTCTTATCCCCAACATCATACAACAGCAAGCTTTTCTCCAGACTTTTTTCTAAGCTGCTCTCAGCATCATCTTCTACATGTTCAGCCTTTTTCCTTCACCTCTGAACCAACGCTGCAAACTAGTCGTCACCTCCTCCTCACATCATCGTTTCCTTTGTCCGCAACAACAGCATCAAGAACAGCATGATAAAGATACAGGCAGCTCATCATGACAAACCTTGAGGTACAGAGCAACTACAGGACTACTAAGATCCTGATACAGGATCGTGATAACAACGACTACGGGATTCTACCATCCAAAGCGGTCCGCCAGCGCCTTCTCGCTTGCCAAGTCCCATAGGGCAACCGTGTGCCCACTGAGCAAAAACATGCTGTCTTCATTGCTGCCGTGCGTAGGCCCAGCACACGCAAATATGGGCCCGATCGCCATCGTCTTCTCAAACACCGGAACGTCTTGCTTCCATAACTTAGAGAGAGAGCGACATAGAGTGTGGGTGGGTGTGTGTGGAGAATGATACGCAAGAGAGAAAGAGAGAGAGAGTGTGTGCGTGTGGGTGTGATGTGTGGAGAATGATACGCATGATGAGATAGTAGTAGTAGAAGCTCACTAATAACAGTATGCACTAGTACTGGTACCAAAGTACAAGCTCACTAATAAGTTCATCTTCCAGGATGACCCATTGATTGATTGACATCCCGAGTAGTTCTCCTCGCAAGATTGGAATTATATGATGATTCATGAATCTTTCATTTTCAAAGATTGGAAATATATACTACTGTACTACGCTGTACTAGTTTTATTAATTTTCTAGTACAAGTGGGACGGATCTACTCGACAAGCTCATCTTCTAGCCTTAACTGGGAGGTCGCGCAAATCGTATACTTTCGCAACGCCGTCTGTGCCTCCCACTAGCAATACGTCTTTACGCTGCGCTAGACCACTGCAAGCGCCCTATTTTGGGAATATTTTTGAAGTTTCAGGAAATGCAGTTTAAGACAGCTCAGAGCTGCATGTTATAACTGATTATAACCAAATCTGTCCATCTTTTGTCCTACTACTAGTACAACAGTAACAGTTGAAAACTATGCATAATACTAGTGCACCAGACGCAGACCAGAGAGTTCCTCATCCTGGACAAAACAACGTACTTATCGGTACAGCAGAGAGTAAATACTGAACATACTCATGCATATACATGAGGGCACTGAATTACTACAAGCCTATACAAGATTTTGGCCAAAAAAAACTGAATCTGTACATACACTAGAGTCGAGTACTACACATCAAAAACTGAAACTGTACTTTTTGAAAGCAGTGAAGTGTCCAGAGAGCAGAAGTGGCTTCTTTTGTCGCAACGACTTTCCTCGCATCGAAACAGGACACTTGCCCGTCTTCTGTGCTGATGTAGAAAAGATTGGGTATTTTTAGAGTTGTCTGAGTACATAATTATCTTAATCTTTCACATGTTTTTCCACCCTTCCCCACGGTTCAGAGAAAGTCAGATACACCTGCCTCTTACTTAGTCTTAAGACTAGTTGAATCACGAAAATCCATAACATTTCTTGGTTCCAGCAAGCTTGTTCAGCATCAGCTGAGAGGTCCATTTTTACTGCAGCACTAGACTTTTTCCTCACATCCAACAAAGCCACCTTCCGATCGTAGCCCGCACTCAACACCACTGCCTGCTCAGACGGATGCCACCTAGCGCATTGAACCTAGAAAGATAACATAGAGGAGGATGATGATGATGATGATGTACAAGATTAAGATTTTCCTTATCTTCATGTACAAGATTCAATCGCACTACCTTATCCTCGTGGTGATTGAAAGAATGGACGCATGTCGCCTGCTCAATGTCCCATATCTTCAACAGATTGTCTGCGCCGCCGCTTGCTAGAAGGTGCTTCTCCGAAGGATGCGAGTGTACGCTCATCACCGCACCGGTGTGACCGCTTTAATTAGAGGACATCACGACTACTTCTTCTTGTAAGTACTAATTAGTGGACGTCCACGTCCACGACGACGAGGTATCTATAATAAAAGACACAACTCCTTGTTATATTATAACTGTAAGTTCGTCAGTAATTTTACGTATGAAAATGGCTGTGGCTACTTCTTCTAAAAACGATGTGGATAATCATGATCGTGTGCCTCCTAGATAAATTTCTCTTACTCTTTTACAAGCTAGTCAATGGCAGCTAATATCATCCGTATCAATCGGCTGTGATTGCTCCTAATCTTCGTAATCAGCTACAGAGACTACATTAAAACACATGAAACACAAACTACTGCATATTAGGAATGGAATCATTAGCCATAACTGTTGAGTGATTCTTCGCTGTTGTCTTATTTTTTGACTTCTTTTTAGTCGCTCCTCCAGCGCTTTCGCCGCCAGACAGGGTGACGACGGGGGCCATCGGCTCTAGGACGTCCAGATTCCAAATATCAATGTTGCAATCAAACTGACCGACGGCCGCTAGGTTCTCCCGACCGGGAGTGGACGAGAGGGACACCGTGTCCACGCAGAGTGGGTAGGCGTTTAGAGAGATGTCGTGATGCACGAACATGGCGCCCTCCGCCTGGTCGTACACGAAGACTTCTAGGGTGCACTGTTCATCCTCGCAGCTGGTCGCTAAGAAAATGTTGTCGCTTGGCAGCAGTTCGTCGTCGTCGCTGTCGCTGTCCTGCTGCTCCGGTGACAGCAACGGATCTGCCAGCGCGGCTTCGTGCTCCTCGGCGCTGTTCATGCTGTACACATTCAGCATGCT
This sequence comes from Amoebophrya sp. A25, assembly GCA_905178165.1. Lineage (NCBI taxonomy): Eukaryota > Dinophyceae > Syndiniales > Amoebophryaceae > Amoebophrya > Amoebophrya sp. A25. Next base: position 2,150,128 of record CAJINU010000001.1, on the reverse strand, counting down.
GTGTGAAGCCAAATCTTCCTCCTGCACCTTTTCTTCTGCTTGGCCCTCCTCCTCTTGACCTTCCACGTCCATGCCGACGTCGATGTCGTCCTCACCTTGATGACCTTCTGCATTGTCCTCACCTTGAAGACCTTCAGCATCGTCCTCAACGCCATGATCTTCGGCTTCGTCCTCCTCAGCGACGTCTTTGTTCTTTTTTCTTGGGTCAGCCGCGATCCTCTTTTCTTCCTCCTCCTCAATGTCACCCTCAATGCCGTACAGCTCCTCCAGTTCTTTCAGCTCCTCGTCCGTGGCCTCCCATTTCGCGGGTCGCTTCTTGGCGCGCCCTTTTGGCACCCAAACTAAACTCGTCACGGCCGCAGACATGTTCCTTCTTCAGTTTTTCCGGTTTCTTTGAAGGGGACCGTCTTAGAAGTAGAGGACGTGGTGAAGAACCTGCAGGCAGCTCTAGCTGAACTCAACAACAACAAAAAAGAAGTTATCAACTGTTCCAGCTTCTAAGTGACATATGACTCTTCAACAAGAGCAAAGGACTCACTCGACAAGGGTAATAAACGTCGACGAATTATCACTGCTCTTAGAAAAGAGTATCAATATTACTCGTCTGATGATGAGCTCAAACATCTAGTACTTCGTTCTTTGCATTGGAAGTAGAGTGGTTTCCACGTTAACCCTGCTGTGGGAACAAGGAAGCAGACAAGGTAATTTTTCAACAACATCAAGTTGACGCATTTAAACGATGAATCGACAACTAGTAAGAAGGAACTTACAACCAATCTAGATGAACTAGATCTACTTGAACTAGATCTACTTCTGCGCGGCTCGGTCGCATCGGTCCATAGACAATCAATCACCAATCGTTGTCCTATATTAAATATCGATCTTGTTCACCTTTTGGTTAGCGTCTTCAATAGTCGTGCCAGAGCCAGGGAAGAGATCGAGTACTCAGCAATGCATCGAGATCGAAGATCATCTTAACAACTCACCACTTCCTTGTTGGATCTTACTACCTATTCTGAAGACTTAAATTTTAATAATCCCAGTGAAGGATCAAGGAGGATCAGGCGGTTGCTGAAAACTTCTTTGTAACTTCAGTCTCAAGTAGGATCTCAAGATCATCATGTGTGTGGCTGTGATCATAGGTGTTCCTCCAAGATTCGATCTTATGTGTAGTTTCTTTTTTGATCTGTCAAATGAACGACTAACAAGTATCTTCAAGGCACCCGATGCGCCAGCAACATCGAAGATTTTCATTTTGTTACTTTTCTCCGAGAATTATGGTGCAAGTTAATGTAGTATGTATGTAGGATAGAAAATGAAGTTGTAGTCTTTCTGTTCAGCCATGTTGAAGATGAAGTTGGTGAGGCTGTTGACTACAAAGCGCTGCGGCTAAACTTGCTTTGTTTTGCTGTATTCCAATGCAGTACAATGCTCGCGCCGTAGCTCATGAACCAATGACGCTAGTAGCCTTCCGCAGTTTAGTTTTCCTCTTTTACATTCGCCATAATTCGGAATTTTCCACCTCTGATTCAGAGGCTCTGAAAGAGACGCAGCGTTTTTTCTTGTTTGACAGCCGCCTCGCGTTATTGATTTCTAAGAGCCACGTAACGTCTTCTTCTAACAGCCTCCGCGACTACTCGGATGATTATCATATTGCCGCCTCGCTTTTCCTTCCTTTAACAGCCTCTCAAAGTCTTCCTCTTTTCGAGCTCCCTATCGAACAGCTTCCTTTCGGCAGGGGCGTAGGACAGGGCACTTGAGGCATCACGAACACCCTCAAACTTAGACATAGACCTATCTAATATCTGTTGTACCTTCATGATCTAGTGTTACTAGTAGGTATGTCTGTCTGCGCACACTCTTCTAGGTGTCTATGGGCGTCTTCCAATGTAGACGGACCCGTAGTTTATATGCGCCTTATTTATTGATTGGAGGGACAAACCCAGAATGAAAATGAAAGAAAAGTTAACTGCTTATTTTTCTTTACATGCACCGTATTGCACTTCTAAAAGAAATTCTTAATGACAAGTTTGAGAAGTCCTGCAGGTTCGACGGAACTCAGCTGATCAGAGCCCCACATATTTCGGTCCCAAGTGATGTGACGCTCGACCCACGTTGCGCCCAATCCTTAGTAGAGCTCTCGTAATGTAAGAATACTTAAGATATACTGTATCCTCCGTACGATTTCTTAGTAGCCGTAGCGCATTTCTATCACTCTCCTGTCTCTCTTCGTAGGTATCAATCTGCTGGGAGGAGCCTACCTAGGAAAGAGAAAAATCGATTGGGAAGAAACGTCCATGGGGCCTGAGGGATCCGCTGTAGGAGGGATCCGCGTATCAGGTGGAGCGGATTAGCGGTATGGATTAGCGGTAGCCGTAAAATGCGACCGCACAAAATGTGGTTACCAATCCGTATTCGTGGCCACTGTAGCCTATCTCGCGTGAGGCCGTCGTTGATGCTTTTGCGTGAACTTCGAATTAGATAGGATTTAGGATTGAAGATCAAAGGACGAGCCACAATACCAATGATCTCGTGCTATGCTCGATGCAACAAGGACTTGATGAGGAGGGCAAAGAATAAAAAAGTTTAAGTTGTACAGACTCAAGTCTTACGATGGCGGTTACAACTAGTCCATTTTGACAGCGCTGCTTTTAGAGGCACACAGAGTGACACCATGACAAGCGAGAACGCACACTGACAAAGTTGCATCACCTCCACCCATAAGCATCTTGTTGCTTCTCGGTGTTCGCGTCGTCAGGTACCGAGCAAAAAATGAAGAGCAGTTACACCGCTGACTGTGACAGAGGAAGTCCTGCAGCGCCGACTAGATACTAGAAGTATCAAGCGAGAAATACAAACAACACGCCTCACCCTTATACTAGTTCTTCAGAGTTTGACGCTAGAAATTAAGTAGTATGAAGGATCATGATTCGCCAGGAGCCTTTCAATAAGTTGTAACAGGTTTGGCATCACACACCTTCAAATCACAATACAGTATCCTTATTACTTGAGCTAGAGATGAAAGACACTAGCCCTAACATCAAGTTCTGTTGCAGGCACATCTGCGTTCGTCTCCTCTGCGGCGTCTGCTCTTGCTTGCTTCAATTCATCAGTTTGCGAATGACGTTCTTCAGCTTTGTCCAGCTGGCCAGCAGCTGTTTTCCGAATACCGAAAAATGTTAGAGCGGACTCCTGAAGTTAGCTGCGGAAGTTCCTTCTTAGTTGTAAGTGTAACATACTAGCTAGTTGTCAAAAAAAAAATCAATTATTGATGCACAACAGTAGTAGCCCCGTTCTTGAAGTAAATCAATGTAGATGGAGAACGGCTGTTTGTTTTGAAGTAGATGCGTGGTATCCTAACTTCCTATTGGTTTTGTAGAAGGGGAACGGCTATCCTAACAACAGCTATCCTAACTTCCTTTGAAGATGCGTAATATAGCGGAGATTTAGATCCTCGTAGGGGCAGGGGTACGTGGAATTCGTGTGCATCACCACATCTGGGTCGCAGCAGTCAACGCAAGCTTCTATCTCGCGCCACAGTTAGAGATGAAGTTGTAGATCGGTGAAAGTTGTAGATCGGAAGTGATGTAACATAAACAGATAGATACATAGAGATGATTACTACAGTACTGGTGAAGAAAGTAGTTCGTTTGATATTCCTGACGCATTTGTCCTATTTGTTGCGCCCCTCTATTATTTAGAAGTACTAGTGCATCTAATATATATACATAGAAAAGTGTCTTTCTTCTCCAGGATTGGCACGCTGGGCCGCTGTGCGTCCTCTGCCAAACATTTCGCCCGAGTGATGTAAGTGTTTGAACCTTGGATGCGCAGCAAGCTGAATACGAACCCGGGCGCCCACTTACTGACCCGCCCGGAAACACCCTCCAGCAGCGCCGCACATTGCAGCAGAGCACTGCACGCAGAAGCACTGTACACACCCAGGCGGCACTGCATGCAGCAGCGAAAGCATTGCAAGCAGGAGCGAGAACGAGGCCAGGGCCACTCCTATAATATACAGTGTAAGTTGCACCTGTAGTGCCAGTAGTATTGGACGGGATGAGGCGAGAGGGGACGGGCAAAGATGGAAGACGAACACGAATCATGTTTGAAAAGCAGAAGTACTAGGTCATAGTTGATAGTTCAGCGGGCAATCATGTTTCGCTTCTATTCTTCTACATTCAACAGAGAGAGAAAGCAATCAGTCTGCACTCAGCAACAAAGAGAACCCCTTTCCATAATCTGTGGACATCCCGGTGGAGATAATCAGGGTCGAGAATCTTTCTCTGGCGTAGCGGCACAGTGCGAGGTCAGTAATCAACGCTGACGGAATCTTTGCGATCATCGGCTGCGCAGCTTGCAGCGATTAGAGTGTCAAACATTCAACACGATAAAGATAAGAAAGTGACGCGATATCATAATAAATATGCATAGAAGAGGACCGGCCGCGTATGAAAAGAATATCTTATAATCTTTTCAACAACAAACTCATAAGACAGGACCCTGGCCATGACGTCACAGCTGTAGATGTCCCAAACACTGGCGAAAAAAAGGATACCAATTTCTTTCGCAAATTGCATCAGCACCTCCAGCTGCGACTTACTTTAGAAAAGAGGTAGATGCTACAGGTGCATCCTTCCTTGGCGGCCTTCTCTTCTCTTGTACTAGATGTAGGTAAACAATTGGACAAGACGAGGATTCTTACCCTCAATATCCTCCTTGGCTTTCGTTTCAAAATCCAGTATTTTTCAGTGTAGGAGAATATTAGATGGACAAGGAAGATGACGCTAGGGCTAGGGTGAGACGCACTTGCAACAAGCGCCTTAATCGCTAAATTCCAGCCGATGCTTATAATCCAGATACCTGTGTAGTTGGTTCAAAGTATTCATTCTTTCATCAACAACATGTTGAGAGGGTAGGATATGATAGCCTGTGCCAGGTGATGCTGATTCTTATGCCAGCAATACGAATATTTTGTCTACAGTTCATCAAAACATTCTTAATCAGTGGTGAAACTAAATTTCGTCCAAATCCAAGAAATTTTGAGTTTATTCCATTTTAAATGAATTCGATTTCTGATGAAGAGATGAAGAAAACATGAATCAGAAGGTTGGTGGAATTTAAGAAAAGGAATTACGCTATCTCTGGCTATACAAGCTAAGACATTCTACCTAAGTAAGCGCAAATTCAAATATCAAAACATATTTTCTTCGAACGCAACATCTTCTAGAAATACTAAAATTGGCGAGTTTTAATGACATGATGTTATATTGAAACACTTTTGAAATGCACAACTTTCTAAAATTTTTGATTTTGATCAGTTTTAAATAAAATTATTTCCTGATAACGAGCTTAGCAAGTCGTGCCAATGTGATTGCAAACTGAAATACTAACTTTGGAAATGCTCAAATGTGGAGAAATTTCTGATTATATTCAGTTTTAATTAAATTCATTTCCTGATGAAGAGCTAAACAAAAATCGTGACGTGAGGCTGAATCTTCTACAACCAACACAAAACTTGAAAAAAAATACGTCATTCTTCCCCATGGTGTATCACGCATCTGGCTTTTCTGCGCATTTTAGAGCAGTAAAAATCCGCGATGTCTTCCGTATTTCGTATCGTTAAGCCGTATGGTGACTAGTACTAATACCTGATAATTGCAGGTGAGATAACAATCTGATCGTGTCTTAAGCTTCGGGCACGCACTTATCGGGACTCCGCTTCTGGATTTTCACCGAGTCGCAACCAGCGGTTTTAGCAAGCATAATCAGCTTCTTGCAAAGCTCTATATCGCCATTGTGATTGATGCCGGTCTTATGACAGGGAAAAGCTTATTACTGTCATACTGAGAAGTGGAAAAGAAGTATGCATTTGTTGGGAGGTGCAAGGACATAATTTTTTGCTTTTCTTGGAGGGTGCAAGACCAAGAGTAGAGACCACTTCGGGCTTACTTAACAACAATAATTTAAACACACGACAGAGGACAAATTTCTTTCATTCTGGTGCGCTCATTAACAAAAACATGCCCACCACTTCCCTAAGTACGAGGAGCAAGCTTTTTCCTGCATCATCATAAATCTCAGCTACTATGTGCACATGCGGTGCCGCTGACGCCCCAACGAAAGCAACTTCTTCGTGTTTCATCGTGTCCCGATGTAGAAGTCCTAGTCCGCGTCCTATTGTGCCGTTATCAAATATGTCCATGATTCTCTTTTGGAGCTAACTTCCGAGAAACTCATCTTCAAAGTCACACTTTTAGTTTCTTTCCCCGTCGTGGAAAAGAAATTTTTTAAGCATCAGCTTTCCGCTGAAAACTCAAAGGAACCGCAGTGAAAGGATGATGCATGCTACATCATCACTTCTCAAGATGAATTTATCTATCAGGGCAAGCCTTAACTCTTGCTACTGCTTGCATCGTCTAGAACTGGAGAATTGTTTAGCACTGGAGCATATACAGTCTGTACAGCAACGCTCGTCATCTTGTCTTGACGCGTAGGCCGTGAGGCTGCCGCAGCTGCACCGAAATGACCCTCATCCATGATCTCGCAAGGGGAAGTCAGACTGCTCTGTAACGTGGACGACCTCCCACAACGAGGGCTGCTTGTAGAAGATGGAAGCTTGTAGTTGTCGATATTAGATCATGAATTTCTTATCATTTTGGATACACTATGATACACGCAGAAATACCCGCCTCCAACGAGAACAATGCATGGTGTTCAAGAACTAGTACACACCTACAAAACATACTTCATAGAAGTTAATAATGAATATCAATATCCGATAGTGGATGCCTAGGCCGCCTAGGGAACTGACATTGCAGCTACAGTCAGCGTCGTTCTTTCTCCCACTCGGTGAAAAAATGGTCTTCATTCATTCATTCATTCATTCATTCATTCATTTACCTAGCACGAGGTATTGTCTCAAAACAGTGAGAGACAGTGAGAGATGGAGATGCTGTTCTTCGTATCACTATCAGTGAGAGATGCTCCTGGCTAACATCATTACTGATTGAAACGCCATCTTCATAGCTTCAGCTTGAGGCTGAGAAAAGCGGTGCGAGAAGCGGTCTTCGTCGAGCTCGATCAGCGAGGGAGAGTCAATTTTCGTCACCACTACTGCTGGATTCACCGTTATTTCCTCACCTTCTTCTCCGCCATCTTCACGCTCGGGAGGAATATTGTTTTCAAGATCCGTACTGCTATTCTTCCAAATCTTCACCTTGACCTCAGGGTCTCCTGCTCCGTCTACTTTCACAATTTGTAATTTGACAGGGAAAAATACACTCTTCACATTCAGAACTATTAGGCTGCTCCTTTATTTTCTCATAATTCTTAAAAATGTTGAGCGTTTTTTGACGAGTCTGGAGGAATGTTTTTTGAGTGTAGTCGACGTGTCATATGTTGTAGTTGAGACGAGACATTATTGGGCGGCGTCGCTGGCATGCCCATGTCGATGTCGCCGCGTGGGCCGAGAGGAGACGCAGCTGTCATGATCCTCTATGATCTCTTAGTCAAGAATCAGACTTGACGATAGGACGGACGATGACGAGGATGTTGATGGTGCGGGCTGAGATAATGACAAAAAAGATGATGCCACTCCAACCACGAAGGGAAGTTGCGAAGAAAATTATGAAAGGACTTGGACTAGGTCGATGGCCTTGAGCTTAGTAAAACGATAGAAAGTAAGCCACTTTTTAGAAAGCTACACTGTATCTGTAAGAGCAAGAACAGCAATCCATAAGTTGTGTACACCACCAGAAATGGAGGTCTATCGCTTGTTTGTTTTGTTAATGGTGATGACCGATCATCTCTTGGAATGATCATAAAACACCATACTGTCATCTCTCACAAGAATTATGCTCAGGATTTTCTAAGTACTTAAGTACAACTTACTTCACACCTCCTTCATCTTTGACGGGCCCTCTTCCCTATCCATTCTTGTTCTACCGATCATGGATCGAAGGACGAGTCGTCAGATCTTTCCGCGCTCGTGGATCTTTCCTCGATATCCATGACAGAAGTAACGAGGATAGAAACAATGCCAAGCACGAGAGTCAATGGTGGCAGAACAACCTCTACGGCAGCATCCTTTTATTCATCATAGGGCAAGAGCATGATTCATATACATAGAAGTAGTTAAAATGCGCGCAACATCAAAAAAAGCATCAATCCATCCCATTTGGACTCCTCATTGCGGCCCGCAACTGAGTCCCCCGTCGAAGTTTGAAATGAAAGAAATTTAAGTTCTTGTAGTCCCGTCTCAACATGATAGATAGTGGCAAATGTTCTGAAAAGGCATGATGTCATAACGATTAGTTGTAATATTAAGAGTGCGTGCGAAAAATAATAAGATCATGTTAACATTTGTATCCTCCTTTGTATGCAACCTCCACCTCATTTAAAATTTAGAAGAATCACAATCCAGATCGTTCGAAACATGATAAAATATAGTAAATTTGACGAAGACAATCCGTATCTCCCCTTAGATCGTCGATTTAGGTAAGCTACTAATTCACCTCCTGTCAGTCTTAGTCAAATTTATCTAAATGAAGAATGCGCGGTCGGTTTGAAACCATCAAAAAATGCGCGTTTGCGTTAGAGGAGATCACCGTAAGTCTTGGTGGAGGCATCGACCTGGGTAACCTGCGTCTTCTTGAGCTCCATAAGGCTTCTTGATCACCATTTGGAACAACGCCGTGCACCATCAATACATCTCAACATACAGGCGTCGTGGTTACTGAAATACTCATATTAAGTCGTTTTTTCATCTTGCGCTTGGTGTTGCAGATCATGGCAACTATTTTCATTAACCTTAATGCCATCCCGACCGCCGCGCATCTTCTAGATTCATCCTGTGTGCTGACGTTGACAGTCATCTACTTTGTCAACTTTCAACTCTTGGCCTTTCATCGTTCTTGGTTTTTAATTTCCTCTCATGATCATCTTGTTGACAGAGCTAAATTTAAAGAACTAAAAACTCGCTTCTTCTGCATAGTGCGTGGATATAAGATGAAGATGAAAGTATAAGTAGAAGTAACGTATTTTGAGGTACTTACATTTTTACATGATCATGAAGACCAGACCAACTTTTTCATCTTCCTATGAATGATATAGAATTAGGATAGAAAAAGTTTAGTTCTTGATTTTCATCTTATCCTGGAATACGCTGAGTATTCTGAGAACAATGGTGACTGCTTGCGTGTTCTCCGGCAACGCGGCGTAGTCTCCGGTGTATCGCTGTGAGACGCACTTCTTTCCGGTTTCGCACCGGATCCCATTGATGGTGATTTCCAGCTCAATACCTCGTCCAAGCTCTACCATGTTCCCGGTCATTACCTGCAGACAGCATCCCTTGCGCTCGCTGCCCTTACGCCCAGACGGAAGAAAACTCAGTTGCACCTGCATGAATGTTGATGTTGAGTAGAGAAATTGATGTTATTCATACCAGGACGGTTACTTCGGAAAGGAGGAGGACGAGGAACATCTTGATCTTGTTCTATCTAAGTATCTAACAAGAATAGCATCTTCTAAGCACTAATGTACTTGCAGTAAAAACCATGACTGACTATCCAACTCTGAAAGAATGTGTTTTTTTTAGATAAAACAATTAAGATTATGATCAAATGCTAAGTTTTGAAGTACGTTTTCCACTTCAGCAATGGCGAAATGTGGTGACAGGACTGCGAAATCCTGCGGTGACTGCTTCAATTCCGACCAGTTCTCCTCGATTCTCCAGGATAATTCGCTAAAAAGCTCTCCCGTAATTGGATCAGCGGTCGCTTTTACCTGTTATCATATTGTTGGAAGGGATTAAAGTTGAAGGAAAATAACCGGTTATTTTTCTTGATGTGCTTGTATAGAATGAAGTCATGATCCGTAGTTTATTGTTTTGAACTTGAAGTCAGGTAGTTCATAGACAATGTAAAAAATGAAGTCATTGCCATTGGTTTGTTTCCTTCCGTCAGGTTAGAAGACAGACCCTTAAGACTCTTACTGGAGGGTGTAGTTGTTGATTGCTCTCCTGTAGTTGATAGCTCTTGCTCCTGATCCTGTGGGAAGAGGAGAATCTAGTAAATAGCATTGACATGCTCGTTGTCGACGTCCAACAAGTAACATTAAATTAGATATTTTTTATACTATATAATCTACGCATACAAGAAATATTAATGGCTTTCAAGAATGGACTTACCTGTAGTTGCTTGGCGTCGCGGTCCTCCAAGAGCTTGGGTCGCGTAGCCTCCAATGATGGTGGGAAAAAGGATTCGGCTTTCGCATTCAGCGGTTTCAGAGGCCATGCGCGCTCCACTACCGTTCGCTCCTCTGGCTTCTTCTCCGGGTTCTCGACCTTCGTGGGTGTCGAATTCAAGCTGTTGGGAGCGGTGGTAGTCTGGCTGCTGGGTGAAGTAGCTGTCGCGGCCGCGGCCGGCTTCTTGCTCGCTGGTGAAGGCTCCTGTCCTGCTACTGATTGCGAGCGGGCCGTTTTTCTGTCGCTGCCGGAGGTCTTCGAAGTAGCGGAAGCTGCCGCAATCTTCTCTGCCCATGTTGGCTCTTGCTGCTGCTTGTTGTCTCCACCTGTAGTCTTTTTAGCGTCTCCGTCTTCTTCAGCCGCTGCTCCCGTAGCTGCAGCCGCATCTGGCGCGACGACCTTGCGCGAAGACGAGGATGCTTCGCCTGTCTTGGAACTACTGTCGTTTTGCTTGGCTTCCACCTGGATGGTCTGCTCCTGCTTAGCGGAGGAAGAGGACGTCGTAGCAGCCTGCGCCGGCACGACCGGCACCTCGCCAGCCAGACTATAGGGTGGTACGTAACCGTGATCTCCGCCAAGAGTGCCGACGTTGGCCATCTCAGGATTAGCCAACATAACCTCCAGCTGGCCCAACTGCTGAGCCCGCCACTCGTCCATGGCTGCTGCCACATCAATAGTCATATGCGGAGGCGGATCGAACCAAACCGCACCGACCTAAGAGCAAGAGCAAGTATTAAGCAAAAGTAACGATTGTCGTTGAACGAAGATGTTGATGTCTAGTACATATTCACTAGTATGACTTTACATAATAGATCCGATCACAGATAACAAGAACTAGTGTTTCTAGAGATAAAGGTGAATACCGGAGGCTTGCGTGTCCAGATACTCTCCTTTCCATCCTCGGTCCTCCACACAATGCGATCTGCAGTAGACATCTGCTTGCAGAAGTAGCCATTTCCGCATTGCCAGCACTTTTTGAATCCACGTGGCGCCATCTTGCGAGCGATAGTGAACCTAGTAATAATGTGAGTGGACAACTAAAAAATGATGTGAGTGGACAACTAGGCGGTGATTAATCAATGGACAAGAAGACCTAGTGAACCTAGTAATAATAGAGGAGATACGTAAAATTTAAGTGTTTTTGGAGGTCGAGGAGAAGTTCCTTCGGATTGATGATGGTTGATGTACTCGTTGTAGGTGTTATTTTCAAATCTTCAATGGAGGACCAGTATGATCTCTACTGTATCTTCGCCTAGATCAACATCTTCCTCTAGTACAATCTTCTACTTCATCCCAATGACTCAACGACCTTTCGTTAAATTAAAGGTTGAAAGAACATTTCATTTCTTAGTAGCAATCTCAAGTAGAGAAGGCTTGTAAAAATGAAATGTTTCAACCCTTATATAGAAGTGAGAGAGTTGTCCGTCGTCAACCCTTATAATTAAATACCGTTTGTCCGGAACGCCTTGCTTGCTCAAGTGAGCGTGGAAGGTGGAATCAGTCTGCAGACCGGTGGTCGCGGAGACTCTTGCCGGGACCTCAAAAACAGCCACGTCGTGACCCAGTGTGTCCGTGAAATCGCCGACGAAATGCACCGCCTCCCAGCGGTTTGCTTCCTCGCAGCCATTACCCAGCTGCGCCGGAGAGCCTGGAGCTTGAGCACCAGCACCCAAAACGGGGTTATGAAGAGGCGAAGCAGACTGGTTTTCGGTGCCCTTGCCGTTGTTCCATGATTGGGCTTGCTCCTTGGCGTTCCAATAGTTCCACTGTTGCCACTCGGCAGATTTTGCTCCCTTCTGGTACGGACTTCCCTTGCCAGCGCCCTTTGCGCCTTTGGACGCTCCATTCTTTCCCTTTCCTCCACCTTTCGCTGGTTGGGCAGCAGCGTCACCTGCCTCTTGTGCCTCGACGCTCTTGGCGGCCGCGCCTTTATTGCCCTGATTATCCTTCTTCCCACCAGCATCAGGTTTCTTCTTCTTCTTGTTGGCCTTCTTAGTCGAAGCAACGGCAGGGTCCTTCGTTTCCGAAGTTTTTGCAGTAGCACCTTCTTGCTTAGATCCCTGCTCCTCTCCAGTGGAGGCAGCCGCAGCTGCCTTCTTCTTGCGCTTATTCTTGGACTTCGAAGCACCACCTGCAGCAGCACCAGCAGCTTCTACATCCTTCGAGGTGGAAGATGCGGCAGCACCATCCTTGTTATCGGTTTTTTTGGTGTCCACCTCTGCTGCCTTTGCGTCAGGAGTGGTAGAGGTGGTGGCCTTCTTTTCCTCTACCACAGCAGGAGCCTTAGCAGCGTTATTCTCCTCCTTTGCCGGAACAGCGGCTTTGACCTCCACAGGGATTTCCTGTTGACCTTCTACTGCCATCTTCGCAACGAAAGACTGGAAAAAAAACCGACTTACGACTCTTAGTCTTATAAATATTATGGATATGCTGAAATAAAACTAGAAAAGTTCTAGGGACGATAAAAAAACACAACTACAAATACGACGACTTACTCGATGAATCTCAAATTCAAAGATCATTCAACCTCGACAGCGTCTTAAAACTAGTACTGTCTCAGAGGAATAAAATATCACAAGCTTTTCTTAAACAGAAGTTCCTTAATGTTATAAATGGAGATGCAATTATTTCAGAGAGTTGCTTTCCTTAACAATGTCTCTTAAATACGCGACGGAGTCGTGGTCTTTTATGGTACACCCACCTGCTGTTTGAGTAAAGTTGATTTAGATTTTTTGAGCAAAGAACTGATAAGTGTTGTCCTCACAACCTTGATAGATCTTGATATGTAAGTAGGTGGAGGCACTTGCAACTTAAGTTGTAATGCTGCAAACTCTAGAAACTCTATTAGAAACTCAAGGCAGAGATTAAGATACGGCGGAGAAGAAGAAGATGACCTTGTTGATGACAACAATAACATTGAGAGGTTGATAGAGAGACCTTATCAATAGCCATTTCGCGATCTTGTTAGAATGTCTACAATCGACAAGCTTGCTGGGATTTGATGTCCACCACGATCGCGGGATAGAAGATGACCAGAATTTGATCTTTTGAATTGTCACGTACTCATCTTGATGCCATGTTGATGCACCCGAATGTGATCGATCTAAAAAGTTGTACTTAAGATGATCTTGAATTACATCCGCTTGAAGATCCACATCATTTCAATCGATCCCACTTGAATATGTTGGTGGATACGTGAACTTATCTACTTGCATGTTATGGATATGAGCCTCTACTGTCTTGAAAGTTCTCTGATCTTTCTTACTTATCTTCGTTATATTTCACAATAGAGTTGAATCTCAAACATTGATTCACAGAGAAGTTTTGGTGATTTGTGATTTTCCACCAGTAGAATGCGAACAAACCTCTTCTTTATCGTGGTCGTCAACATCAACATTTATTATGATGACGAAAATAGAGAAGAGACACCAGCAACGATGACATCGTGCTGCTTAGTAAATAGATCATCTGCGACGTGCATTTTGTGGTCTAAGACTAACATCCTCCAAGCAGGTACCGGTGGAGGGAGCTACATCCTCCTTTTAAGACACGGCTTACGCTTGTTGTGAAGCATATGACATGAAAGGAAGCAAGGTAGGCTAGGTGGTCAACAACAACCAAGATCATGATAGAAATTTCGAGGAACAAGCCTGCGTTGACTTAGAGGCGTAGACAAGGATGGGGTAGAGAAATGGGGGTAAACGCAAAGCAGCTCCTCAAAATATCGTGGCGTGTTGATCATGACATTTATTCAAAGAAAGAGGGAAATGCACTGCCCTGCGTCTGCGACCGCCGGGGGAGGTAAACAAGGGCGCGTGACATTTCAACTTCTGACATACTTACGTCGTGAAGCGGTATGAAGCGGTGGACGTATGCCCACTGCAACTCATCTTTATATATCCACATTTTGTTGTTCCATGGTCACGTATGTTCTCTTCTTGGTCTATGGTCACGCTTGTTCCATGGTCACGTATGTTCCACCATGTAGCTATGCCTATCTTCCTCTTTTTGGTGGTCCTCTGTTGCGTAGTACGTAATGTGGCGCGTGGTCCTACGAAGTCGTCGCACTGAAACTAATAGAATGCGAATTTCATTCTACGCATATTTTTTGTTGCGGCAGTCTGAACAGCAATTGATTCTGGAAAAGAAAATTATAGATACTCTGAGTCCTCCTCGTCCGTGACAAGTAAAAGTATACCTACTTCACCTGTCAAAAATGATAGCCACTTTTTTTCGTCTTTTGTGATCTTGTTGTACGATTCTTATGGTCCTCTAGAACATACTAGGGACGCCTTGTTCCTTCGCAATTTGTTCGACGTACTGGTAAGTCATATTCACAGCAAGCAGCATGCCCGTGCCCGACCCAACGCAACCGACCAGGTCAGCCAAGATCGTCAATACCGCAGAAATTAGAAGAAGAGTAGCCGCCAGTGGCCGCCAGAAGTACTTATCAAAAAGTGATCAAAGGGTGCTGGAGGAGTAATTACGAAAGGCGCATAGATGTTGAAGATGATATAGAATCTAGTCTATGTCTAACAGTGTAGCCCACTCGTGCAATAAAAACAAGTAGTGTACCTACGAACATTCGAGTCGTGAAACACTCACCAACCTAACCTTTTTTATCCATGTATTTACAACGTATCTTCTGTGTATGTTTGACGCGAAAAAGTGTGCTCATACTCAACAAAAGAGGCTTTTTCCTACTTAGAAAGTGCCTACTTTCTTGAGGATGAGTACACTTTTTCGCTTCATAGTATGTAAATAATGTTCATGTTTTCATAAGATCAAGGCACCACCGAGTCTCGCTGCCGGTGGAATGTACTTCCGCAGAACTGGCTCCAAAGCCTCTGACCGATGGCCAACAAAGACTAGCTGTTGCATTCTCAATCGCTTCGCTACATCCCGCGGTGCCTCGCCGGAAACTGACGTGGAAAATCAACAAAAGTAAACGTGGTCATCAAATGATCTTCATCATGATCAAACAAGTACAACTCACAGACAGATATGTAAATTATCATGAAGCAGAAGAAGATACATATTTAGGGTAAGAACAAGAAGGAACAACGAAAAAAACAAATTTAACCTACGTTGGAGGACAGCACTTCTAGGTAAAAAGAATTAGAACTAGGCAGTCACTTCTTTCCGAAGCCAAACAAAAAGAAATTAATCACTACTATCAATCCACAAGTTGCTCAACACTGCGCAGGAGACGATGACAAGGGAGCAGTAGACGACCGACCGGAACGGATCGAGGAGGAAGTCAAGCAGGCCCGTTGGTGGTGAAATCTTAGAAGAGATCGTATAGTAATTCGCTTGAAAACGATCATCTTGATTAGGATGAACTACTTGAACAACATCAGCGTCAGCGAGCAAAATAAAAATCATATCTCTCTGGCTGCTAAGTAATTTTTAGTAGAACAAAAACTTCTAGTACAATTCATTATGAACGAGGACCCACCTGCGACTCGTGCTACTAACTGGTAAGCGTATAAGAGAAGAGACGGGAAATACGAGAAGTGATTAAAACCCATTTGCTAGAATGGCCACTTTGTGCTATACGGAACTACAGCTCGCAGCTGTATGATAGCTGCACGTAAGCCTAGAGTAATTACAAGAACTACTAATTTCTCTATAGTACTTCTAATTTCTCTATACAGCACAGTACTAAGTAAGAGTATCACAATGAAAAAATTCTTAATATTAAATCTATAACCGGTTCTAGTTAGTACTAGTAGCATAAACAGGTAGTAAGCGAGGCCGCCGACCGGAATTTTCTCGCCAACATAGTCCACCTCTTGCCACTGGCCCAACATGTTCACCAGGAAGTTGTTCCTGAACCGCTTAAAAACCAACTGACTAAAAAAGTACACGTTTGAGACCTGGAGGAATCAGGAAGATGATCAAGGTTCATAGTGCTGTTCATTTTGATGTCTTTGATGTCGCAGTTCGGACGGTCTTATCATGATGTTGTATTAATAGTTGAGGAATTATAGACGTGGTGGAAAATCTTCTTTTGAACTGACAACAGCATGCCATGTCGTGTGCATCTCTGCTGAGTAAAAAAACTTGTACATATGATTCAAAATTTACCAGTGCCGAATGCAATATGATGGGCATGTTTGAGGTGTAGAAGACTCGAATCGGGTAGCTTCCGGTCTGTCCTCGCACCCTCTGGGATTTGACTGCGAGGTCCACTCTGAATCCCTGGAAATACACCACGATGACAAAGACAACGACAGTCGCGATTATATTCGTCAAGTTTGCGCCATAACTTAGAAATTGTGCATGCGACATGGACTACAACATATTTTTATTACGTAGTTCAGAAGCAAAACATCGTCCCTGGTGCCTTCTGATCTAGCAGAAGTACTTCTAGTACGTACTTGAAAAGTAAGGCCAAGGATGTAGCTTTAGTTGAGAATGCTTTACTTTAGTCGTACTTGAAAAAAGTAGAGGCCAAGAATGATGTTTTCACATACTAAGTGGAGAAAACCAAGAATTTAAGAATGTGATCACCTCCCATAAATAAGGCCTATACACAGCTTCAGTCAGAGCAGACAGCTTGTTGTTTGACCACAACAACTGGTGAAAGAAGCTCGTTATTGCTCCCTCGTATACGGAGCCGTTTGCTGTTTTGTGCATTAAATCGTGAAGCAGATGGTCATGGTCATGGTCATGAGTGTTGTAAGTGTATATAGTATTGTTCTTGCGATGTTACGTACTCGAGAAAAAGATTGGACTTGTTCGTTGATGTAATTTCATCGATGGGAATTTCAACGTCATTTCATATTCATTCTTATTTGTTTATCTTCGACCAGGGAAGATGAAGGAGTAAATACATGATCTTATTTGACGAAAAGCAAGACTAACGACCGTTTTAAAGCCAGAGGAGTGTAGAAACAAAAAACTAGTACGTGTTGTGATCGACTTCAGCGAAAACGCTTTCCACATTATGGTTTCGCAGATGGACGCAGTGATGAAGAGAGAGATGCCGCTTCCAATACCCCAGCCCTTATATATGTTGACAAGGTTGATGGTATGAATATCACCAGAACTATGTTAGTCGAAGTTTCTGGTTCATTAAGAAGATCCGAGGCATGCATGCTGTACATTAAATATAAAGAGCGGAGTCGGCTACGTTGTCCAGCTCGTCTTTTCCACTTCTCAGAAGTGCTACCCAGCTCCCAACCGAGGATGGAAACAGAAGAGAGCAGCACCGCCTTCACGTGCTTGCATGCTGCCCCCGCCCTGCCCCTGGGGTTGCATGCCAAGCCAGCGGCTTGCTCGCAGTTGACTAACGGCGAGTCTGTTTGTCAGCGCTTTGTGCCAGTGCGTGGCGCACATCCTCCGCCACCACCTCAGGCGTGAGATTGGTGGCTGGGCCCTATTTGCTGGGCCTGAGTCAGCCCGCTTAGCCGTGTGGTGCTGGCTGCCCTTTTCTCTCGTGGTGCTTCGGGCTGCCCTTTTTGTAATGCTGGCTGCAGTTGCTCAACAGCTTGCCCCCTTTATGCCTTAGGCTGCGCCGCCGCCGGTCCTCTTTGAATCGAGTGCCGCCGCATACTGCTGGAAACCTAACAGAGCAAGCGCGAGGCAGCCCCGGCGTGGTTCCTTCCGTGTTCCCAAGCCTCACAGCATAGGCCAGCCGGCCTCACACGGTCGACGCGCGCGGTCTATAGACAAAGCGCGGGAAGCTTGCGAGGATACCGAGGCAGAGAGGCGGCGCGCTTATTTCTTGGGCAGGCATCCCAGCCGCTAGGCCGGCGGCTGCAGGGCCTGGGTTGTGGATTGCGACGAAGGCGCGCCCGATGTAGCTTCTATTGCTACCCTAGTGAACTCCCCGCAAAAACAGCGGCGGCGCTGCGGGGTGCCAAAGTGCATGGACCACCCTACGGAACTCATTGCCATCCCAGGCTTGCTCTTCGGCGAGTATTTTGGCCAACTCCGTGAGGGCTGCCCATTTTGCGGCCGCCCCCCATAGTCATACGCGAGGACCTGCCTCAAGTGCGTGGGGGCCTTCCTGCTGCTGCTGCTGCTGCTGGGCCCAATATTTTCTCAGCGGGAACCTTCGGCCGGGTGCTGCGAGCTCCAACCGTGCTGCCGCATTTCCTGGGCCGACGACGTGGACGAAGCTACCACAGAGAGAGGGAATTCCCTCAGAAGGCGCAGGCGGCCGCAACAGAAACACACGCGGGGGCTGCTGTATGCGGCTACGCACTTCGCCGCAAAGAGGGCCGCGACCTCTTCAGCCACTCCCACGGGGGGACATCCGAAAAGCCCGGCCCGCTGCTTTCCGTCTCCGTCTCCATGCTCTCCGCCTCGATTCGGCTCTGCGCTGTGGGGGCGTGTGGCGCTGGTCTATTTGTCTGCTTTGCCTCGTAAGCACGTGGGCCGCCTTGCGTTTGTATATTTGAAGAAAACCAGCAAATTCTTCAAGTCTGGCAATAGAAAACAGAAACCAAAATAAAGCAAACACTTCTGAGATAGTACTTAATGTGAGTACCTTTTGCAGCAATTCGTCAAGGTAGACGACGACAAAGCCCATAAATGTGAGCTGTGCAACCAAAGCCATGCAAATGGGTCCGCCTAGCTCTGCTGGGTCGCCGTACATGCCGCTAGAGACAAAGCACAGTGCTTGAATAAAGGTAAACCCGACGCCGCACACTTTCTGCGCCGCCTCGTATACTACGCGATCTTCCTTCAAATTCTGGTCCACGTCCACGATTCTGCTACCTGCTAGAAACTGCAGGACCGTGGATGTGGTCACGATTGGCGCAATACCCAACTCCATCAAACTACCGCGATTTGCTGCTAATATCGCGCGCATCCAGTAAAATGGATCATTCTTGTTACCGCCAAGAATGCCGTACAATGGGATCCTGCAGTGATTGTGCAGAGGAAGGACACATAGACATCTTCATAAGGAGGAGCATTTTGTTCTATTTTCAGTCTTCAAGATATTTGTTTTATTCCTAGCTTGTGGTTCTAAAACAACAAGTTGCATCTTTCTAGTACTGTTAGCACAAGCATCCAATACATTCAAGAGCACAATTAGTAGTCGTACTGAGAAGCCACAAGGAAGCAGAGTAGCGTCAGTATCGTGTATAGCGCTTTCTCTTGAAAGAGTATTTTCCGGTCTGGCGGAGCAATGTCTGGTATGTATGGGAGTAGTGGCTTAATATAATGACTCAGCTTCAGGCGCCTCCCACCTGCAAAATTCGCGGCTGCGGCCATTGACGCCATCTTGCTGGAGTTTGCTGAAGCCTGCTCGTTACCGCAAACCACAAGATAAGTAACTGGTTCTTTCAGGAAGAACGAAGATGGAAGGGAGCGGGTGCAGTGCTCGTATGTACTCCCGGTGCACCAATATTACCAGGATCTATCCGCCTGTACCAATGGGAACCAAGCGGGGCAGGTATCCCAAGGGACGAGAGAGGACAAGTTCTTAGTCAGTTGTGATGCAAAACAGATAAAAAGAGGGAGGTATGCAAGTGGTGAAGATTTGATGTGCAGAGGGACAAAAGAACGAGAGGACGCGAGAACTGGGCCCGCCCAGCAGTATTGATTGAAAAAATCGTAGCTGCTCAAATGTGGTCAGAAGAAAATGAATCATCCAACTGTTGTCACACGACTTGGTTAGTATAGAAGGAAATATGCAGCTGAGCTGCCGACCACCTGCCTGTCGTCGATTTATTGTTTGGGAAAGAGTAGACGATATTATACTACTTTCAATTAGTAGAGAGTTGTAGTTAGAGTTTCCAATTTTTACATGTGAAGTTCGATGAAGAAAACAGATTGCATCGTGGAAAAGTGTATCCTTCTTGGTGTGCTTTGGGCTAGAATCCAGATTGATTCGCAACCCCACGATGATCGGCCTTTTGCGCATTAGCGAAGGAGACAGAGAATTTGAACTCGTAGAGGACGCTGGACAAAAATGACCTTCTGGAACAGCAGGAGGAACGTAGGATTCATTTTCGGAAAAAAGCTGGATCAACTACTCTTCGTAGTACTTGCAAGAAGGGACTGATGCTGCACCTGCACGTCGTTCTATGAACGAACAGCAGCAAGATATAGTACAAGTTGGAAGAAAGAATAATTTTCATTTTGTTAGTGAACATTCTTGTCAGGCGTTGCGTTTCTGAAAGAGCCACAGAAACGGCATATATCTTCATGGAACACCAGTTGTAGAACACTGCAAACGAATTACATCATTGCGATATCATGCACAACAAGCACGCAGAAAGAGCCCTCACGCACTAAATTCTTGACGAGCAGCTGCAAGATAATATTTATAAAGATTAAGGTGATTCAAAAGTCGGATGAGGCACCAGCGCCGAGACCCCACAGATGCCCCTCGGGCGTACACACGACTACTTGGCGAGTAGCCGGCGCGGGGTTTGAGAGGTGAAACGTATGCTCATGTGATGAAGCACCATTTATTCCATTCAATATTTTTGTCGAAGGTGTACTATTTGACATTTGATTCGTGAGTCTTGCGAGGTCCCACTTCCGTGTGCTCTGGCTCTCAACGATGTCGTACAGTAGAAGCTCACTCCCACAGGCCACGAGTGATGCGGAATCGCTACTCGTATCAACCATAACCATATTTTGCAGCTTAACACCTCCAAGCTGGTCAACCGCGCCAGCCGGAAGCGCGAAAGCTTAGAGAAGTTTATCCAGTTTCTAGTTGTTTGTTCCTCTCACTCGGGCAGAAAACTGATACTTACTTATGGCTATGTCTAGTACCATATTTTTAGCAGGGATGAACGTCACTTATAATGCTTCCAACCCTGAGACTATACTAGAACTACGTACAGCCGTAAGCTGTGTGTTGGTGAGTGGCACCAGCAACGATGGTGCTTCGTAGGACCTCAGTTTCTTTTCGAACGTCCCATACTCGGAAGTTACCAGCTCGATCCACAGCCGCTAGTTGCCTGTCCGCGACGACCCCAGGACCCAAAAACAGGGACACGACACTGGTACTCGTGGGAGAAGTATTAGAAGTTTTAAGGCTACCACCTATAGTTGTTCACTATCCCTGGCTGAGGCTGAGAGTGACTTGCCTTCTTGTTTCCTCTTAGATTTTCCTGGATTTGCTTCTAAGCAGAGGAATCCACTCAGCATAGAAGTTCACATGGAAGTGTACCCAGTGCTTCGATTTCGAATCTATTCGGCAGCTTGCCTAAGATGAGATAGATGTGAACTCTAGCCTTAAAAGAAGCACCTCCGTCGAAAGCAGTTGCTTGAGCTGGTGTCGCCGTCCCAGCTGAAGACACTTGTCGCTCAAAGAAGAGAGTATACTCGTGCTGTGCCCGCGCGTCAAACAGACAGACTTTCCCCGTCACTGTGCCGCAAGCGATCTGGCTTATCCGATGGTTAGAGGAGCACTTGTTCACTTCCTGCATCTTTAATTATCTAGTTTCATAGAAAAGCAAGGTCACGACTCTCTTAGAATTTCAAAGCCAGAACTGCGAAAAAGACACTATCGCTGCAGGGTTAGAAAAAAGTTCCAATTTCACATTAACTATCCTGAGGAAATAACTTATAAATAAATCCATGCTAGCCGTAACATCTGCTGCCACCGCACTTATGGGTTCGTCTGGCTCATCAAAAGTGGATAAAAGCTGCACGCAAGAATTGGTCACCTCCATTACGGCAACCGTTTGGTCAATCGACCCAGATACAATGCGCACCTGGCGCTGATGTTGTTGAGAAGCTTAGAGGAAGGTGGAATGAAGATGAATATCAACTTCTACGAACAACCAGAAGTAGACCGTTGTAATAGATTGATTGATCTATAACAAAGAAGTGTTGAATGAGAATTGGAATATTAAAGAGAACCAAGATGATCCAAAAATCAGAAATCCAATCGTAAGCTGAGGCAGTGCCATTTCCGCTGGCGTCTGGGTCGCCGGTCGCGAGACACGTAATGGTGTCAGCATGTGAAGTACGATTCCGATCCAATACGCAACCTGACTTCGTATTGAATAACGACAGCACGTTGTCGCAGCCACCAAGCAGGACAAGATCATCGGACAGGAGCGCGAGTGTTTCTGACTTAGAGGTTGTAGTGGTCGAGATCCTCGAGGTATAGCGCTCTAGAAAGCACACAACAATTATTTGTTCTAGCAGACACATCTGAACAACATGCGAAACTCTCAACACGAGCTTCCACGACTCCTGTGAGTAATTTGTAAAAATATTAAAAATTCAGAACCACACTTGCTAAACATTATCACTAGTGAATTTCTGGTCTTAATTAGTGGCACTGGTGACACGTGGTAACCGCGAACTACGCCAGTTTGGAGGTTAGCGCTCCGCAAACACCCGTCATCGCCGACCGCATAGACATACCTGTCGCTATGCACAAGCTCATTCACAGCGGAAGGAAAGAGAACTTAGAAGAATGTCAGGTGCTTGTATTTGTAAGAGTAAGTGTTAGTGTATCCTAATCGTACTTTAAATGGCGGGCTTGCTGGTGTTCTCCGATAGTTACATTACAGCTTCAGTTATGACGAAGAATAATCAAGTACTGATAGTACAATGGCTGTCATGCTGTTCTCACACTGCGAAAAATAATCTACCGTTGTTCAAGTACTGACAGAGACAGTAATAGCATCATAACGATCTGCCACCAGTCTCTGGAATTCTCGTTTCCTTAGGTCTTTGCCTGTCAAAAGCGGTTTTGTTTTGTGTGGTGCTCCTACGTGGAGGTCTGACGACATTTTATTGTGATTGTGTTTCGATGTAGTTTCGGCTGCCCCTGCCGCGGCTGAGGAGTGAAGGCGTGCCAGTGGTGCTGCTTGCCCGTGTCGCCCTCGCTGAGAGATACCTTCGTCGCCGGCGCTAGCAGGAGTACTACCTGTGCGGCCTCCAAGCAGCAGATCTAAGTCATCGCCTTGGCGATTACTTCCCATTCCACCTCCTGGGTAGTTAGACGAGTTGTTATTTGACCCAGCGAAAGAGGATGATGATGCTGATGACGAAGGTCCACTACCTGCTAGCCCTCCGTGCTGCTCTCCACCAAGACCGCGGCCTCCTGACCTATTATTATCATTGATACTTTTAGTATCTTCAGATAAGTCTAAGAAGTGCTGTTGTTTTTGCTCCTCCTGCGCGTGTTGGCGCGATGCTTGCTCGTCCTGTCGCTCAAGGTCCGCAACTGCCACATACCATGGCGCGTTTTGAACTGGGTCATTTTTTAGCCTATCGAATTCCCAAGGAACGAATTTTAGCTTTGGTGGATGGGCCTCCGCAAAAAGCTGGAAAGGAACTCTTCCAAACTCTTCGACTTGCGTTTCCAGCACTGACACGTCCAAATCCCTATACGAACCGTGCGAGAAGGCATCGTGCTCGTGCGAATTGTAGTGAGCAGCAGAAGTTCCGGGGGCGTTAGAAGCTTGGGCCTCAAACACTGCTAGTGCTACGTTGTATCTATCAAGAACATTCAACTCTAATGGAATCGCACCCTCGTGTAGTTTGGCTTGTTTGCCCGTACAAATAAAACCTAACACAGTTGTAAAAGGATCCCGTTACTGTAAGACTACCTTACAACGCCATTAACTAAGATGAAGACGAGCGATAGCCTTAACAGAGTGGTCGACGTGGCTGGCCGAAGACGGGGTGCTGTTACCACCAAGAAGGGTGTTGCGCATATCGCTCATACCTGCCAGGGTTCCAGATACGTTGCCCAACAACGAACCAGCACCAAGGAGGCCTCCAAACAGCTGCGAACCAGCAGAACTTTGTTGTGAAGTCACCTAAGGAAATCAGAGATCGTGGGATGGAAGCCACCAGGGGAATGAAGTTACTTATGTGGACGTGTGTAGGAGATGGAAAACGATAACGAAAAAGTTCAGAGATGACAAGGAACAAGACAAGAACGTCACTTTGTTTGAAAGAAAACGACCGGATAGTTTGAGATGGAATGGAAGAAGGAAAACGCCGGAGTAGAGCGTGACAAAAATCGGTGTAGTAACAGGACTACATCTCCGCCAGCAGTTCCGTTTCTCATCCCTGCCGCACGACCCGCGTCTTCGCGCGCGGTCAAATAACAGACCGGGTGAAACAAGTTGTCGGCTCTGTCTGCGTTCTCTCCGCGACTCAAGTGGCCGAAAATTAGGTCGATCCACTGCGGTAACCTCTGCGAAACGTACTCGGACTCAAGTGCTGCTCGCTGATATAGCAGAAACGTTTCTACCGAACCCTCAGCCCATGGCGGCAAGATAACGTCCTGCAAAGACAGCCCATCCTGGTAAGCCAAGAAAGGGAGAGGACGATTAAGGTACTTAGAAGTCGATTGAAAAAATGCCAAACTACGCGCTCAGATCCTACTCGTATACTTACGTAATTTAGAGTATTGACATCATAGATACATTCATAGCATGAAAACGTATACGTATCTAAAGCGGAATCCTAAGATATCAATACTTATACCTGCGTGATAATCCCAAGAAAATTCTTGAGCCAACAGTTATCGCAGTCTGGAGGCAGGAGAAAAAATTCAGGTATGAGCTCCATGAGCACTGCTGTGCCGTCTTGCGTCGCGCGGTGCGTTGTCTCCACACTATGAAACAACCTGTTCCAGCTATCGAAACTTCCACTGTGCAATCGCAGCATACACTCTGGCAGTTTCCTAACGAGGAAATAAAGCAGAATGTTAGACAATGCATGTCATGGATATGATGAGGCAGTCCTTATTTTTGTCATTAGGTATGAGTATGTTGAGTTTTCAAACATACTTTTTTGTGAAGGAATCATTGTTCTTTTCATCATCAAATCCGACTTTTGATTTCCATCATGTGTATGCAAGAGACTGGGGGATGCCACGAAAGCGCATCTTCCATGTGGCTCGTCTATCTTCAAACAGTGACTTGCCTTAACATACGCCGGCGTTGAGTAGTGTGTGCCGTAGAGAAAGCGTTCTTCTCTAGGCATCTCCCGCATTCTCTCCCGAAACTGTTGTAGTCGCTGGGCGTTCAGCGCACCCAAAGGCCGCGAGAGGTCTCGGAAAACACGCGTTTTTGAAGAAGCGACTGCAGTCGAAGAGCTGCCCCCGTCATTTTCCTCAGAATCGGCTGTACCAGAAGTGTTGCCGAGGTCTAATTTCAGGGACTGGAAATCTTGAAGTACCCAAGGGAAAATAGGGTACTGGCTGAAGTCGTTAACACTTCGTCCTCCTGCGCAATTCAGGAAGTCCAAGTAGTGGAAATTGGATAATTTTCCTGACTGCCAGAGGTTGGTCATGCGCTGAACCTCCGTTTTCGAGGATATGGATTGCTCTGAACTTCCACGTGATGAAGAACCTGAACTTCCTCCGAAAGTAGAAAAGCCGGGAGTAGCGGAAGAGCTCCCACCTCCACCTGCTCTGGTAAAATTGTTCGTACTTGAGGATGTACCTCCAGTTGCAGAAAGTCCACCAGAAGTAGTCGTGCTGGTTGTACCATTGGTATAATTGCCTGTTATTCTATGACTCCCACCCTTCGTGCCAGATGCAGAACCGGAGCTTGGATTGTGATGGGTGATAATCTTTTCGACCGCTTGAGCTACACGATTCCTAGTTGCCTGGTCCTCGAACGCAAGGAACAAGCTACCACTATCGCTCAGCACGCCACGGTCGGAAAATGCTACGGCAACAACCTCCAAACCACAGTCGCTTAGCTTCACGACACGTTTGAACAAATGTCGTATCCGTTCTCGCGGGACTCGATGCATCGGCGTCTGCAGAAAATTTGGCACAGGCTGAAACAGCATTAGAGTGGTCGTGGACAAAACTAATTTCTTTTTCTTCTATGATGGGTTTTTTACTTACTTACAATGTAAAAACCCCTCTGGAACAAGGAGTCCATAAATAGAGCGCTTTTTCGGAGAGCTGCAGGAGTCCTCGATGTCGAAGCATAGGTTTGACTTGATGACACCAGACACCACGCGTCGGCAAGAGAAGTTGTTGACGCTCACGATGATCTAGCCTTGAGATATCGAACGCCACATCCTTGTATAAGGATGCGACAAGCTTCTGTTGCTGCAGTGCTCCGCTGGCCGCCGCGCTAGCACCCTCTACTCTACTTAGGAAATTAGAAGGATTTGAGCACAATTGTACTACATGTCCAGGAAGTAAATGGGTAGACGAACATCGATCTTCCTATCCACGACAAGATGCCGCTGAGGCAGCGCCTGCACGTGCAAGAAGAAGAACTTAATCAGAATTATATGATTTTTTACTAGCGCGCTAGCTTGTCAACATTATAGGCCGCATAACTTGTCCTCTCCCAGTAGCGGTACCCGAAAGTTGCTGTAGCACATTGCGCAGTTCGTCTAAGTTTCCGTACTGCAAGAATATGTGCCATTGCGTATCTTCCTTCTTGGTTGTAACGGCATGCGTGATTCGTGTTTCGTTGTGGAATTGATGCGTACGTATCTTAACGCTAATTTTTCACTATCCGTGGCTGAATGGGTTGCCCTTTTGTTCCCCGTTACTTTCGCCTTGACTTCCAAGGGGAACCCCCTCAGCATAGTCCACACCACGGGAAAGTGATACACTGGCCCTAAGTATCAGCGAAGACTGCGAAAATGTCACCTGAAAAACGCGCTGCCGATCGGCGTCGTGATCTCCTACGGCTGATCCACCGAAGGCTCCTGAGGCGTTGTTCTGCACGTTGTTGGAGTCGCCAGGCCACTGAATATCAGAGACATGTTTCAGTTGAACACGCACCAAGTCCTTGGAGCAGTCGTCGGCTTCAAAGATGAACGATTTCGACGCTAATCGGAGTCGTCCTGGCACATTCCCGATCTTCACACTGTAATCTGCGACATACTCCTCACCCTCGGCAAGCACCAAAGGGTTGAACGAGCGCGATATGTTGAAAAACATCTTTTAGTCTCATTGAATCATGGAAAAGTATAGTTATAGAACGAAATAAGAGTTTATATCAAGAACAGCGCTCTATGTCATTCACGCAGACAGAGAGCGCCAACGTATCCAGAAGTGTTAAGGTGGAAAGAAATGATATTATGGTACTAAGTCTAGGATATGAATGTATATGTAAAATTACCAACTTCTACAAAAAAAGTAAACTATTCCCTGCATGAAGACCGATTCATAGTTTAATCTTGTTCAAAGATGCAACTTCTCCTGCAACTTCGTATTCATGTAGGATCATCTTGGTATGTTGAAAGGCATTACTGACGCTGATCTACTCAGTGCTCTCATTCGTCCTGATACCGATCGCGTGACGCTTACTATGTATTGTACTTCCTCTTGATGTTCTCATGTCACCAAAGGGAAACTACAAGATCAACTAAGAGTGTAGTCTGAATTCCTTTTTTTCATTTTCCTGCAATGAAATCATTACGTACCAAAGATGAAACAGCCTGATCTGTAAGAGTGTGTGAACGCCTTGCCTCACGACGCACGTACACCTCTCGCGCGCTGCGTGCTTTCTTCCATATTTTGATCTTACTTTCTGAATGGCCTGAAATGTAAAGGCCTCAAAAAAAATTGTTATGCCTAAAAAGTACTAACGAGTTCGTGTCGAAGAAACACCTGTAGTTTGGGTAACCTACATTGAGGCCAAGGCGTGGGATGGAGTTTGTTAGGGACGGCGTGGGTGGGGGCAAAGGGAGGGTATATTGCGTAGTCGTGAGTGTAGCCCAATCTCGAAACCACCAAGTACAACAACGACACTCACAATGACCAGCTACAACAAGAGGAGCTGGTGCGCCACGGCAACAAGGTGAGTGAGTTTATCTGGGAAATAAAATGATGAACATGTATTGATAATGATGAACATGTAATGATCGGAATGCTCACACTAACTATCACAACCTCAACATCATCCTTCTTTACACGATTCTTTCAATTTCCGTTGCGTAGTCGATGACATTTCCGAGTGTCTCCATCACGGGAATTCGCTCTGAGCGTGATGTCGAGATCAGTTGCATTTTCTGGCCAACAATTTCCCACTTGCTCCCAGATTCCACGTCGACGTCCTGCATTAGGGAATCGCTCTCCTCACCCACCTTCTTCAAAAACGCGCCAACCTCCGCTGCGCTCTTCATATACAGCATCTTCGATACGCGGTCGACGGCAATCTGGGGAAGGATAATGTTGTACAAGGATAGATTTGATGGAGAACAACAATAATGCAGTTCTTGTTGAGAAATTGAAATTGGAACTCGGAGAAATATGTAAAAAACAAAAATCTCCACCTTGAAAAAGCAGTACAGGAAACTAAAGGTGGATACATATGTAGGAGGGATCTCATTAAGTAAAAAAAAATGAAACAAAACATCCACCGGGCCACGCCAACATTCAATCCCAAATCTATCGAAAGCAAAACATATTATCCTAGAAAATAATCCTGCTTACTGAGCTAGTGCTGCGTTCCAAGCTATCGAGAATCCGTCTTCTCATCGTTTCTTGGAGTTGCTGGAGGAACACTGGATAATGCTCTTGCGCGCTGAATTCAACGACGCTTTCGTTTATCTTCGCATAATTTCCTTCCATCAGATACCGCTGAGAGAGATTTATTTTGTGGAAAGGAGTAGAGGTTTGGGATGGCGAAGATGAACGGTAACGGATGAAAATGAACAGTTGTGAATAACACTGAAAATAAAGATCATCAAAAAATTTGTATTTTTGCATCAGACAGTGAGTCGCCGTGCCAAGTAGCACGACGACCCATCAGCTTAGTAACATGATCTGTAGAGAAAAGTAAGTAGTACCTCGAGCATAACCGGGCGCTGTATGAAATGCGAGTCGTGCTCCGGGACAAGCTCTAATTCGGTATGGAATTCTCCTATCCTGTCACTGGACAGAAGGAAAAGAAGGTAAAGCCCAAGTATTTTGTACTCGTTGCTGCTCTTCGTCTGTATCCTTTTGTCAAAGTCTCGGTAATACATCTTCAACTGCTTAACCTGCAATAAGGGTGTTGATGAGTTGCGTGATTATAACAGACCAAGCGTCACAGGGAGTCGAGAGGAAAAACCGGTGCGCTTTGATAAGCATGAGCTGATGAAAATTTACGGACATCATTCAGTGAACCCAAGAAGGTGAAGGCCACAGCCCTACTTGCTCTTATGATAGAAGTACCGTCACTAGTAACAATCAACACAAACAAGAAGATGAACTTGTAGTACATTTCTCTCGAATGCCGCTGGATCATTCTTCTTTATGCTGAGAAAAGCTCCCTTTTCGTATACCTCCCGTGCAAGCTCTAATACCTGACGCAAGTCAAGAAATACAAATTATTTCATTTCTAATTCTATTTCACTCGTCGACTGAATCAACATTTCTCAATGTGCTGCAGCGAATGATAAGTTCTAGTATCAAGTTCCGTCTTCTTCTCGAGCAAGTTGTCTCAAAAAGTCAGGTGCGTGTCTGTGCCACCATATGATCATAGAAGAGGTAGAGGAGTCTATCTTTGCCGTAGTAGTACTTTCGGTTCCTGTGTTTCTAGTAGCAATTGGTTCCCTAATTTTGCGAGCTCGACCTTCACCTTCGCAAGCAGCGGTTCTGAGTTCGGCCCATTCTTTTTGTACTCGGCATCGAACTCCTTCCACGCCGTTTGCACCTGCGCCGGGACGCCCATGATTTTGATTCCTAATTTTTACTATACAAACACAGAGTAGTTTGTGATTCTGTTGAAGAACAATGAAGATTTAGATTATCTACTGTAAAAATATAAGGTTACAATGAGTGCCGTTTTCTTCTCGTTTCGGTAGTAGGTAGATACTGTTCTACATTTCCTCCACGTGCTCACTGATCGAACAAAACCATGGCCTGCAGAAAAGAGGATCACAACAAATGCAGCAAGTAAGAACTAAGGTTCTTCTATCTTCAGGGATAGAATAGTTCATTCCGAGAGAGTTAGGGCATCCATTTCAACGCTGCGCAACATTCCTTCATGTATTCAGAACATCAACTATATTTTCTTCCAAAATTCAAGTTCTTCAACAATGAAAGGGCCAGCGAGGACACTTCTTTTAACCTCTGCTCTTTTAACCACCGATTCTTCTTGAAGAGATCATGATGAACGTCTCACTTGTATTTGGATTGTTTTGGAGCATAATTCAGATAGACAAGAGATGAGAGTAGTTCCTATTTCTTTTATGATGTCGCGGTACCAACTGTTACCAAACTTTTACTGTTACCAAACTGTTATCCGGTTCGCAAATCTGAACACATGGAAAACGCGAAAGATATTCAGGCAGGAATCGACTACTATCGCACTTGTACACGTGAGATATGAATTCTCGACGCCAAAATACAAACAGCGCGTGGAAGGGACAAAGTCGTAGAACTTTCTACTTAAATCATGCTCTTCTATTACTGTGCAGCATTTCGGAAGTGTTCGCGCAATTTTCGTTTGCGAAAGTTTTTCACTGCAAGTTTGTAGTTTGCCATCATAGAGTCCAGCAGACTTTGCGCGTCCCGTTCTCCCTTAAGCTTGGCACGACGCTCCATCTGCGTTCCTAGGAAGGATTCGAATGCCATCTCGTCAACTCGCCGCCGCGCTGCGTTTGCGCCACTACTTATAGCATCCGAAAAAAGTGCAGGATTAGCAACTCCATGGTCGTGATGAGCTAGAAGATTATCATTTTCATCATCAAACTCATCAGGAAAATCCTCCTCGTCGTACTCGTGTCGGTCGGCTGCACTGTTTCCGTCTCCGTGGTGTCCCTGTCCTGTTGCTGACTTTTTTCCTCTTTGTCCGAATATTGCTCCGTGAATTGGCTGAAGCTGCTCTCCACCGGTTGTCAGAGTGTCAAAAGCATGCGCGACTCCGTCTTCCTCTTCGAGTTCTTGGCCGATTAAGGCTTTAAAAAGCTCTCGTCTTGGAGGTTTTCCCGCTTCAGCAGCAGCCATAGTCGCCTGACGAGCACTTGGTGGCGGCAGAGGCACGACAAAAGAACTTTTTTTTTCTCTGGAAGACCAGAAAGCAAAACTTGTGGGGGATAAGGCACGAGGGCTATGAGAAGATTGTCGTGTCGCCTGGAGTTGGGAAAAATCCTGTGCCCAATCGCAAATACTGCTAAACGCTGTAATGCGACCCTCCATCTTGTTCAACGCCTTCTTAGGATCAATCTACAAAAACGATATGAAAACACTTTGTACTCCCGCCGCACCACGCACCTCGAGCGAATTCGTACCCTACTGCCACTTCCTTGCATTATTTCCAAGAAACAGAATCTGATGGATGAAAGATGACTAAGAAATCAAATATTTACTAAGGAGGTCAAAAGCTGTGGGATCCACACTGGGGATTTGAAGTATTGAGGGTCGTTAACTGCTTAGTGTGACCGATTTATTTCTTCTCTAGTAGTGCACGTGGAAGGAAGAGCCGATGATGTCTGAGTTACACTTACATCTTCGATCTCTCCGCAATGACTAATCAAAATGAGGTTGATGTAATTTTTTGTGCTCCACCGACTACTTCATCGCCTCACTCATTTTGCTGCTTCGTCGCCACACACACCACGACCAGCAAATATAAATGTGGATGTCCGATATCAAGCACATCTCTACCATATAAAAATGAATCAATCAGAAGGAGCATAAAAAAAATGCTAGTTCACCTTCTTCAAATCTGCTTTCGCGACATGAGAAATTTTCATGGAAACAAATGAGACACAACCTTGTTTCTTTGAACAATTAAGTTGTGCTGGCTCCTGTGTAGTCACGAGGATGGTCGTACTACATTTACTTTTCTCATCTTCTAGCCATGCTCTGATGGTCCTCGTAGCAAACAAGTACGAGGAAGATTTTTACGAAGGATTTATAAATATATGATCTGTGATCGTGATGTTCTTGATATTAGTGGTTAACGATCTTCACCAGGATGTAGAAGTAAGAGAAAGAGGTTGTTGTACATGGAGAATTTACTAATTCATATGGTATCGTTCTAATTCGAAGATTTCAATGCCAAGACGTATGACGTAAGAAAAATTGAAGTTCATGTCAAAATCGCCAACAACTTTCTGCTCCTTAGAAGCACAATGATCTGCACATAGGGGGCATCATGACTAGGCAATCAAATTGTCTAAGATTTTAGGAGGGTACGCATGATAAGGGCAGTAAGGTGTGTCGGTTAGGCGCAGGATATGCAGCATGGGTACCAAGGGCAACAACATGTTCTTACTGGAAAAACAGAAGTCGGGGAAGATGAACTCGAGGTGCAGACACGCTGAACAACAACAATCAACCTCTAGCGAAAAATGTGACGCTCGTAACTGTTGGTACATCAGGGGCGACGATATTTCCATTATAAATGACGAGGGCTGAGAAGGGTAAGCTCCACACTAGTGCTTGTAAATGCTCCAGCTTGTTCTGCGTTTCGTCTATCCGCTTGCTCTCCTCGTCATTCTGGGATCTCCTTCCATCTTCTCCTGTAGTTATGCGGTTCACCTGCTCGTGTCATTTTTTTGCGCCTTTCTTGTTCTTCTTTTTACTGGCTTGTTTTGCTGCTGCACTAACTTGCTTCGTAGCTGTTGTCTTTGCGGCACCAGGCTCCACAGTCTCGCTTTGCTCCTCACTAGAAGAGCTTACGGCATTTTTCCCCGACTCCACAGGATCTCGCTTGCTGCTAGTCGCAGTCGTTGTGGAAGACGGTGCCGCGTCAGGCTGGCTGCTCCCGCCACTTGATCCGGACGACGCCTGTTTAGAGCTAAATACATAGTCAACACATCAATGTAGTTGTTTATACTCTACTAATGTGAGCCTTAACTTGTGACGAACCAGAGGTCGGCACGCCTCCTCCTAGTGCCTGTCCTTCTGCTTTTGACTGAGCCATAAGCTCGGCTAATCGCCGCTGATACGCTGTCTGTGGTGGAGCAGCGCTGGTCCCATTCGCAGTGGCAGCAGATGTAGTCGTGCCGGAAAAATATTAGAAATAAAAGTGAATTTACTCAAGAATTACATCTATTTATTATTATATGACATCAGGAGCTTACTAAACATAGTACATAGAATTTGGATTTGGAAGTAGTGGAACCGGAGCAGCAATAATGAAAATATCCGTCCGGTGTCTCATAATTGTGAATTCTTCTTCTAGTACTTCTTCGAATATATTCGGTGTAAAAAACTTGTAGCAAGCAAAGGAGGTGATAAAAAACTACAGTATACTGGCCTTAATTAGAACCGCCTGCTGCAGAGGATGTGGAAGATGATGCGCCACCCGTTTTGTCAGATGTGGTCCCTGCTGGACTAGCTGTACTAGGAGAAGTTGTTGCACTAGGTTGCCCTGATGTAGTACTGGAGGTCGTTGTCTCGGCTGTTGTACTGCTTGAACTTGGAGGAGGTTGCGCTGATGAGCTTTTATTTGTGGGACTCCTATCTTGCTTCTGTCTATCAGCATTGCGCTCAGGGGATTAGAGGCTACAGAATTTTTACACTCCTCACTCCTCAGAACAAGGTCCTTGGCTTCATTTCTACTACTAGGAAAAGAGCCAAGGACGACGACGACGATGGTAGTGCGGGATGTAATTGTTCGACTTAAGGAGAGGACTCGTCTTCGTCTTCATCTGTGTAATCCTCACTATCCGTCTCCGTTTCCTCGTCCGTGTCGACGCCAACCTCTTCCGCCATTGACCCCATGCCTGGTGGTGGCTCGTGCTCGCAATACACAGGTTCGTGTCAACTATGAAGGAGAAGGAGGAACATGAGATGGAAGTACTCACAAGAGACGTAGGGGAATGTTAGTTGAAGGGGAACCATGTCGATGGCGATAGTTGTACCATACCTTATACTAGCCATGGTAGTGGTCCTCTAAAAAATCTTCAGACTAGTAAGACAAGGATGCACTAGAATCAAAAATGATATCAGCTTGCCGCAAGTAGAAAGATGTAACTTATACTTCTAGGAGAAGACAACGTGTAGGTGTATGTGTAACACGGTGACATGAGGACATCATAAAAGTCCGCTTCATTTGGATTCGGCATTGGCAGCCAAAGCAGGAAGTAGTTCTCGCCAAATATATCCTCTACAGTATCCCAGAAGTTGAGTTTTGGACCAGACTTCCCCTGATACGTCTCCACCAATGTCGAGTTGCTATCCAAACTCTCGATTTGCTCGCTCAAAAAGTCCTGAGTAATTTGAATGGTGAGATGGTAAGCAGCAGAAAGTAAAATGGACACAAAGTAGATGGTGCAGCTGTGACATGATCGCAACGCGGTTAATGCTTTCATCTTTTTGCTCAGCTACGTCAAACAATAACTCATCAAAAAAATACCACGACGAAGAAGAGGAAGAAGAAGCTCTCTGCCGTTAGGAGAACTCCGAGCAGTAGCTGCCAGTTATGGTTGCCCTGCATGATGTCTATATCCGAATAAGAGTAGGCTATAACCACCCCTACCAGCATCAGCAACGTCATGACTGAAAGCGCGGCTGCATTGATGTTTGATGGGGTTTTCTCTTGAAAAATGAAGAGCAGGCAGTGCATGTAGTGTGGCTCGCTGTCAACATGTGGCTGGTAGGGGTTTTTACAAGACTTGGATCACAAATCAAGATGAATTTCAATCAGCGCCATGTAGAAGCTGTCAATCTATCAGAAAAACTACCAAGCAAAAGAAAAGTCAAACTTTAGTACCAATGTAGACAAGAAAAAGAATGAAGAGCCGCTGATTCTTCCACCCCACGCAGTTGTTGATCCAAGGACAATGATGATCCATCCGATGAATACACCTGTTGACGTTGGTTTTGATCTTCGTGTCTGTGGTACAAAAAAAAAGTCATTCACCAAGAAATAGAAAACAGAGCAATGACGTGCTAGCCATTGAGGCTCTGCAATGTATCATTTGGCTGGTGATCATCACGTGGAAGTATCTATTTCTATTTAGCATCTCGTTGGTAAGAACTACCTATTATTTAGCATCTCGTTGGTAAGAAGTACCTATTTAGCATCTCGTTGGTAAAAAGTACCTATCGCAGACTTTGCAGTGATGTGCCCGATCCGGCTTGTACTGGTCACACCTTTTACACCACCTAGTATTCTCGGTGTCACCCGAAGCGTCCTTTTTTGGCTGAAAGTGACTAACGGAGCCAGGGTCCGTTGTCGCGGCGTTGAAATGCGCCCACAAACACAGTATCAATAATTTATTATACCTGACATATGGGAATGCAGTAGTCGAGATAGAGAAACCCTGACGCCTGGCAATCATGAAGAAATAGTCGAGATCGAGAAAGAGATGGACCATGAATTTTTATGGGAGTCGAGGAATATCGATATCAAAGTAGGTTGGACTAAATTCAAGTCAAACAAGTCTAAGGAGAGGAGTAAAGTTTTACACGAAGCCCACCAGCAAGCCCCAGTTAGTGACCGGGATGGCTTCGAAAAGACTGTTTTCGCCCTGAAACCAGGGCGCGATGATGAAGGTGTTCACTACGAAGCCAGCGAACGTGATAAAAAGCTCGCCGCCCCCTGCCATCATTTTAGCGCTAGTTTTTCACAATCCGTAGTTGAGTGCGTTGCCAATTTTTCCCTTGGTTTTCCCTCTAAATCAAGCAAGGAAGGGGCACTTCACTCAGCAGAGTCCAGATGGGATAGTGAACAACTAGCCTTAATCATTGCACCATTGCTGTCAATGATCAACCAGAGTCGCTCTTTTGCGTAGTACAACAGGCCTCCCCAACCAGCAAAAAGCGTTACAGCTACCGCTATTTGCCACTGATTAATGGCGAAAATGACGCCCAGCCACGTAAAAGCGGATACCAAACCAGGCCACATTGTCGCTATGTCGTGGCACGAATTAAAATGAATCTCCACAATAGAGGACAGAAGCCTTGCGAAGGGATAGTCGTCGATGCTGCAAGTAGTTGTGCGTCCCAAGAACAGCAGAAGTTATGAAACTAGTTCAACCTTTAAGGTTGTGCAGCACTCGTCTTCAGTTGTGGAGTGTCTCCTGTGCTTCTCTGCGTGAGACTGCAGATCACCCAATGTCCTTCTAGTCCTACTCCGATGCGGTGTAAATACGCCGATGAGATTAATAAGGCTACGAAAGGCGGACGCTGCTGCTGCTGCTGCTGCTACTATCTCTTCACTGCAGCTCGGAATAGACTATACTGCAGCCACGAAAGGTCGAAAAGGGGTCCGTGTTACTTTGAAGCACTACACGACAGGAGGGAGCGAAAGAGACTAGTGCATGGAGGAGGAGTGGAAGCACCTGGTACAGGATTCCTGCTTGTGAAACCAACGTACTATTTTTTCTTATTTTGTTTCTCGTCTCCTTCTCTTCGCCCAGATCCAGATGTTTGGCTTGTGCTACAACAGGTTGGTGGGCTTCGCTTGAGGCTAACTATTCACCATTGTGATTTTAACTCGCTTGTTGGTCGTTCTCTTCACTACTTTCTAGCCATGATACTGATTCCTACAGTCTCTTCCTCAATTCACTGGTTAAGAACTAGAAGATTCGTGTCCTGCTTTGGTGCAACTTGCTTCGGAGTCATGTGTCGTCGTCTACTGGTCAAATTTCTAGGAACTACTGCTTCAAAAAGAAGATCGTGTTGGTGGCATCAGTACTACTGTAGCGGGCGTCAGCAGAAGCGCGAAATTGCTGCACGAAGATATTCACCACAAGACATTCACCACGAGGACCTCTGCATAAGTATGCCTACTGAGCTGAAAGCTCGGGGTCTCCGAAAACGGCACTGCCAATACGATCGTCCTCTGTCACTCGGATCTTCGCTGATTAGAGGATATGGTCGTCCTCTGTCACCGTGACAAATGCGTGTCTCTGTTGTATCGACGACCTTTCAGGCCAAAAGACCCACTAAACAAGGATATCGCGATGGCCCGCAACAAATGAGGACGCCGCCACAGAGGGAGAATTCACACTCATTTTCTTGTAAAAACTCCTTCTTCCTTGTTGTAAAACCTCCTCCTCCTCCTCTGCCATAGAAAATAAGGGAATTGCTGAAACGCTGTCTGCTGGTATCAAACACAATTACTAGGGGACAGGATAATGACAGATCTACTGTACAAATAACGAGAACCTGCTCGTCTACGCCTATTCAAAACTACCTGGTGGGAGCAAATAAGGGTGCCTGTATGTTGTTGGTTGCCGGTGCATCTTCGTCCTGTTCTATGTATCTATAAGTGTGACCGACAAGAGAGCAGCAAGCATTTCGCTTAGACATGACCGATTTACTCTTGTTCTGCTCTTCGGCCGACAGCCGATACAACCTTCATTCTCGCAGATGAAGAATAGCCGCGACTCATAAAATTTGCTACTCAGTAATGAGACATCGTGACCGTATGTCTTAGAAGGTTGAAACTAGTCGGGCTCTTCAGCTGGGTGAAAGATAGGCCTTTACCTTTTTCGTTTCCTTCGACCAGTATTGTAAACGAACAAACAACATCAAGGCTGCTTCGAAATTTCGATTGCTTGAAAGTGAAACGCGATTTGTTATTTCAGACCATATTCGCCATTGTTGCTCATTCTTCTAGAAGCAGTACGCGCATGCTCAGAGTCAGTCTCTGTATGGATGAATATCCTGAAAAGGCGGACGCTGTCCGATCCACGAGAGAGGAGGGAACGAGATGTATAATTGAGGAGGAAAACGAGCCGCCGGAGTCACTGAGAATTGATGAGAGAAAAAGCATGTCGCTGCGACGTTGAGGAAAATGACATTGGTGTTTGTAGTGAGATAATATGACAACATTAGCCGAAGTGTAGGACGATGCTTCGCTGCTTTGCCTTTTAATCAGTGCTTTAAGTTATCTGCTTATAGCAAAACCTTTTTTGCATCTCTGTCACACTTTGGCATGTCAGCCGCGACTAGAATTTTTGGCAACCACATCTACAGGCTTGTTCATTTTATGCATCACCGTCACAACTAGATTGGTAGAAAATACTTTTACGAATCTTCTATCCGCCTTTCCATTTTGTAAGTGAGTTGTAAGTACATCATGTTCTTAACCAAGATTCGCCGTGGAATCCCTCCATGTAGCATGGTGCTGTGCAGAAGCCAGAAGGCGGCCCTCGTCACCGCTACTATCGAAGATCATCCACTGTGCATTAACGGCTTAGGAATAGGATTCGGCCCATCTGAGGCTCGCAACAAACTAATTTCAGTGTCTTGTACTAGCATAAGCATTCAGTGACTTGTAAGTGTATTTAGTCTTTGTCTTTGGCATTAGGTTTTGCTTGGAGTTGGACGATTACAGGTTTCGACATTGAAGTTTTAGGAAGTTTCTTCAGAAATCTAAGTCGGCGATTATCGAACGAACAAGAACAAAAAAGGCATTCACATTCAGGTACATTTTCTCTACATTAAACTTACATATGAAAAATTGTGAGCAATGCTCATGCGAAGTATGGCATTTACAACAATCGCCATCGCGTGTGACTCAGCTATCTGAAACTATGTGATCATCGCGATGATGTGGGACGAGGCTCCTCGTCCGCACAACGACTACGACAACGGAATGAATATTTTATTATAACTTCCAGGAGTACAACAACTCCAACTCCCATCTAAATCTAATTCCACGCTACGTCCTTTTGTATGTGCGAAGAACTGAGCGCCACCTTGAGATTCCGCGTTTTCACCGCTTCGTCCGCGAGTTTCGCTTTGTATGAGTCGACCTCTGTCTCCAAGAAGCGGAGGTATTCCACCGTTGGATGACTCGTCAAGTCTCGCATTACTTCTTCTCTCACCATGATTTTCTCCGCCTGTGTTAGAGCAGATCACAGATTAGTTCGTTTCCACAGGTCATCTACATCTTCATCTAAGGCTTCACTTCGTCTAAGTCTCTCGACAAGGAGAACTCTACTCCTATGGAAATGCTTTATTTGGGTACTTATCAACGGCCATAACTGCGCGTCGAACTGCATGTTACAGCGCCCCTTTAGGCATAGAACAAGCGCCTTCAACTGATCCACGTTGAGCACGCGCAAAGCGTCGACGCCGTCCTCGTCTGCTGACCGACAGAAATCCACGGTGAACTGTCTGGGGTCCCAATTCGATAATGGGTCGCCATTCTTACTACTCTGATGCTGGCCGCGGCTGCCACTTTTGTTAGAGAACAAGTAGAAGATGAAAAGGCAAAGGTGGATATTGAACTTTTACCACGACGACATCTCAACGACTTAAACTTGCTTTGTAGTAGTAATGTTCTCTTATACTCAAGCTCAAAATGTCTATTTCGACGCTTGGCAATGACATGCAATCTCGTAACGTGCAGGGGAGCCGTTGCTTGCTCGTAGGCAGCCACTGCCTGTGCTGTTGCGCTCGTATGTCCGATATTAGTACCCGGCACTGCATGATGTAAATTAGATCATGATGGGTAACTGCTAACTTGTGAGTAATGTCCTCAATAAGTGGAACAACCGAAGTTATTGACTCGAATAGGTTACATTACTTAGATGAGAAGGTATCCTTCAGCACATCGAGCCCCCTCGAGTAAAAGAACTAGAACTACACACTGGATTTCGCTTTTCCCCGTAAGACCACTGCCACCGTCGTGCGTTGACCCACTACTTCCTCCAACCTGAAGTTTGCTACCTTCAGCGTCCTGGAGTGACCTGAGATTCATCATCCTCTCGTATTTTTCCGCTTTGCGCTTCGTCTCTGCAATTGCTGCATAAAGTCGCTCAAACTTCCTTTTGGCTGGCAGTGGAGGCTTCACGCCTGGCGGCACCTGCACACATCTCATCCCAAGCTTGTAGCAAACAGGGTACTGACCTGTTGTAAGCGGTTAGAATGATAGAAGCAGGTCTAGGTCTAGGTTGCAGCTTCGTAGAATGGAAAACTAAAGAGAAAGATAAAAGTGGTACATTAGTCCTCTAGACTGACCTAGTAGAGATTGGAAAAATAAGAAGGGTGTTGAATTGTTTAGATTGTAGGTGCTTTCATTAGTTAGTCATTAATTTATTACTTCTAGTAGAGATTGGCTAAAAAAATGAATTGACATACGGAGTCACATTAACATGATGTAATGACGCTGTAATACCTCAGGTTATACTGCATGATTACAGTATTGCCGCAGCAGATCGAGGGTGTCTCCTAGTACGGCAAATGATACAGAATCTCACAATCTTTACAGTTTCTAGTTAATCTAGGTACCTGTCTCCATGTCATGGATGATTCTTGTGAGCTGTTGTATGAGCTCGTATAAAGCCAGCATTTCCTCCTCGAACTGTGCGGTTTCTCGCTTCTTTTTGTCGTAGTATTGCTGGAAATTTTTGATGAGTTCCTCGGTCTCACCCTCCTTCTCCTTGAGAAAGAATTTGTATTGCTTCACTAGTTTGTCCGTTTCCCCTTCATGCGAATCCTTCAATGCGTGCAGGTGGTGCTTGTGCCGATCGTGCATGGCTGGTTCTTAGAGGTGGAAAAAATGTTCGAAAAATCAAGTTCAGGTTGACTACCTCCTCAAAGAAGAAGGAAAGTAGAGGCTAGTGTAGTAGAAGTAGTAATAGTTAACTCATTTACGTCGCGACTCACGCATAGGCACCACGGAGCTTTACGTAACTGCTGCCAGTACCATCTTGGGTAGGTCTTGCGCATAATTATTCTTGTCTTTCCACTCTGCCTGCTTGGTATCTAGAAGAAGTGCGGAGTCCTTGAGCAACTCCGGGACGCGCATGATCAAGTCGTCTTTGCTATTCAACAGTCGCTGCACCTGGTCCTTCCACAAATCGAGCTCCGCTTTGTTTTGGTCACCAGTCTGCGAGATAAATCAGATTTTGTGAACAAGAGAAAAATGATGAGAATATTAAAGAGCTAAATTAAAAAACAACAACGACCCCGCCAAACTCTCACTCTCCCACTTCCAAACCCCAAGCCCCAAACCCTCACTCCTTCACATTTGCACCCACGAACTCCCAAACTCAGGAACTCATGGGCTTTCTTATAAACTTAAGAACTTAGGAACTTCTGAACTTATGAGCTTGCGAATCAAATCCAAGAGATTGAATTCCCGAAAAACTTGCTAAAATCAAAAATTTTGGGATCTGAGGAATTCAAATCCAAGAAATTGAGCCCACAAATCAAATCCAAGAAATTGAATTTCAGAAAAACTCGCTAAAATCAAAAATTTTGGGATTTAAGAAATTCAAATCCAGGAAAATGAGCTTCCGAACCAAATCCAAGAAATTGGGCTTCAGAATAACTTGCTAAAGCCAAAAACTTTCGGAGTTGGGGGATTCAAATCCAAGAGATTCTATCGCGGGGAAACTCGCTAAGAGCGCAAGTTTTTGACTTGAGGGATTCAAATCCAAGAAGTTGAAGCCGAGCCGGATTTACTAAAATCGGAAGTTTTTGGATTTGAGCAATTCAAACCCAAGAGATTGAAAGCCCGAGAAGCTTGCTAAAGTCGAAAGTTTTTAGATTTGAGCTCTCAAATCCACGAAATTGAATGCCAGAAGAAATTTGCTAAAGTTGTAAGTTTTTAGATTTGAGAAATTCAAATCCAAGGGATTGAATTTCAGAATAACTGTTTAAAATCGAAATTTTTGGATTTGAGCAATTCAAATCCAAGAAATTGAATCTCAAGCAAGCTTAGTGCTCCGCTGGTTACTTCGGGAGGAGGAGAATCCTAGCGCGGGGGGGTGTTGTCGGGCGCTCCAGGCGAGCGCGAGTAGATACTGACCTCGAACCTCCTTCAAGAACGCCATCCGCCTCCTCTGAATCGTTTGGATCACATCTTCAACT
Organism: Amoebophrya sp. A25; assembly: GCA_905178165.1. Lineage (NCBI taxonomy): Eukaryota > Dinophyceae > Syndiniales > Amoebophryaceae > Amoebophrya > Amoebophrya sp. A25. The sequence goes on along the minus strand of CAJINU010000001.1, from coordinate 2,108,237 downwards.
TACTTCTAGCACAAAGTAAGACCACAACTAGAAGTACATCCTTCAGCAGCTAGTCGTAGTTGTTGTTCTACTGAATAAATTTAGGACAAAGATCAATACATCCTTCATCAGCTTCTCGTAGTTGTTTTTCTGCTGTGTGAGGTCTTTTTCTAGCTGTAGCATTCTGTCCCTCAGGTCCAGCAACTCTCGCCGCCTCGCTTCCTCTCGGTCAGCCGTCTCCTTCCTTGCGTTTTCGAATTGGCCCGGGTTAGACTAGCGCTAGTATAATGCAGGATCTCATCAAGAAAAGACCACTAGTTGCATCTTCTACTCTGTGGGATCATGGCGCCGTCTTGTCATATTCTAAGTAGGTCTGGACATGCTACTTAGACTGGTGTTAACTGGCAGACGAGGATCCCTTCGCGAGACGACAAGAATACCATAAGTTCCATCTCAGCCGCTCTCCTTTCTGCAGCTTCTGTTTTCTTCAATTGGTCAGCTAGGTTCTTCGCAGCCTCCCTCTGTGCTCGTTCTAGCTCCACCTTTGCCTTCTTTGTTTGCTCGTCCGCCTCTGCGAGGCCGAGAATTAGAATCGCAGAGGACTTTGACTTACTTCATGATCGTGTATTTTTGAGTATCCTCGTTACAACATGGACGCCTATTCATGGCGATCGATTTCAAAAAACGTACTGCTTGTGCTTGCTACTGTAACAAATCAGGGAGCACTACTAACTACAAATCAGTAAATCTACCTGGTACTACTTACATCTCCTAGTATAACTACACGGCCGCCATCTGCTGTTCTCATCTTACGTCATTTATCATAACTTCAGGTAATCCGGCATGCCATTCGCACCCAAGTTTTCGTTCACGAAATTTACTTTCTGTTCCGCCGTGGCTCTGCTAATATCCAGCTGGCTTTTGAGGTCGGCTATCTCAGCGAGCAGCCTTCGGACCCTTCGGTCATTGTTGCTAGTCGCAGGGTCAACGTAATTCACTACAGGCCTATTTTCCATGTAGCGACACCGGTCCGCAAACATCAGCGTGTTGACCTGGGATTTGTTGGTGTTGTACTTCTTTGTCTTTCACTACGATATAGTGGTCATCAGCGTGCTGTTACTGAGCGAGTCCTAGGTAGAATCGCTATCCTGGTGTCCTAGGCTTTTCACTTCTACATATTATGGTAGTCTTCTATCCCTACACATACGAGTCAACATTACCGATTCCTCATAGTTGTCGGCGCCTGGATTGATGCATGCTAGCAAGGTCGTGAAAGAATTGCCGCCGAGCGACCCTTGAAGTATCCTCGTCAACTTGGAGTCGCGATATGGAATGAACCTGGATGATGCTGTGTGCGTGAAAGGCCAAAAAAGGTAAAGGTTGTAGACAGCACATTAGTTGTGAGCAGGTATCTTAGTCTGTCATACGGAAATAAATCTGATCACTCTACTTCATCTAGTACTACTACTCCTTTCCTTTAGTCATACTGAAATAAATCTGATCACTCTACTTCTAGTACTACTACTTCTTTCCTTTAGTTATACTGAAATAAATCTGATCATTCTACTTCTAGCACTACTTCTACTTCTTAGCCTATTCCACCTTTTAGTAGTAGTACTTCGCATCTTTCGTTTCTTGCGAAAGCGCAAGCACGACGCGGCCTAGCGCGCTGAGGGATGAATTTATCACTACTGCCTCTTGAAATCGGGCTCCTTCACTTTTTGACCGAGCTATCCTTTCGCTACCCGCAAGATCTACCAGGTTCAACACGCCTGATATAACATCGGCATCCTCGGCTCGCCTATCCTTCTGTACCACGTTGATCGTGAAAACGGTGTGACTGCGACTACTTGACGCATTCAGGGCATTAGAGAAGCGTAAAAAATCAAAATAGAGATTGACGAAAAGCGGTGATTCTTCATTAAGTCAACAATGAATTACTTAGAATTACAACAGAGCCCTGCAACCCGACCCCGAGTCGGTGTCCAAAATCAAATCATCTGCATCTGGATGAAGTAGTAATCCCACGTACCACAAGAACCAAGTGAGAAAATCAGACCTAAACTAGCATACAGCACCTCCACCACACTTTACACCATCAACACTCGAATCCCTTTCTACCTAAATGCTCACTTGTCCCCTGTTCACTAGACATAATGTGCGTTCCATGCGTTTCTCGCAAGTGCAGACCCAAGTTTACGACATCCATTACCTCCTGAATGGTCCTGACAGGTACTAGTGTTAGATCCTTGACGAAGACTTGACCTTCTGGTGTCTCGTGTATCTCTAGATCTTGATTTGCCCATCCTCGCAGGTCTAGTTGTCCGTCCCCAGCCATTCCAAAGTCTGGGCCGCTATTGGCGACGACCGCTGAGCTTGGTCGCACGGCGGACCCGGGCCTGCTCCCGTTGCGCCCGGCTGGTGTCGCGGATGTCGGCCGCTTGCCTGTAGTCATATTGCGACAGTTCAAACTGAATGAGAGACTGATAGATTTTGAAAGAAGATTTTTGATAAGCCTGTAGTCGTGATTTCTAGATTGACAGATACGACCAACATCATATCAACAAACTGAAGATAACTCAAACTTTTGAGTATATTGGTTTCTGTCACACACTGGTGAAAGTGACTCTAACTTCTTAACTAGATTTAGAACTACATGTTCAATACATATTTACTTGCTCCGCCCGTCCTGATCGGTCCCGAGGATCCTGCTGAGGCATTCGAGCCCTTTGATCGCGACCGGTCCGACATGTAGGCGCGGCCAAGGTCGCGGATTTGATCCAGATAAACCTCGAGAAAGCTGCACACCATACCTGGTTTGATTGGATCATGTATTGAAGGATCGGAATCATCTGTTTAAAGCGAGCTATTCATTGATATCTTTGTGATGAAGATGTTGATGCGAGACGAGAGTCTGTCCGTGCATCTGTGCCTGTGCCGAGAAGATGAACAGAAATCACGAAGTGTCAAAGGACATAACTGGCCTACTTAGATTCCTACCTATTTCTTTCCTTTCGGCGTTCTCCTCTATTCGCTCGAAAAGGTACTCGACTGCTCGAGGTAGGATACCCCTTCGTTCACTCGCACCCTCGCCGAAGATGCTGTAGGTCTTTCCGGAACCCGTCTGGCCATAGGCAAAGCAGCAACTGTTGAAACCCAACATGCAGTGGTTGACCAGCGGCCGCGCCACCTCCCGGTACGTGTCCTCTTGTAGCACATGGGGCAACAAGATCTTCGAATACAAGAAAGTGTGGTCGGAACGACCTGGATGATTTTTGGATTTTCAGTCCTCCTACAAAAAACAAAAATTGAGATAAAAAGAGAAATAAATACATGGTGAAAAACATTCATAAGCATGATCTTTATGAATTACACAACAGAAGTTCTTACCTTTTGACAGAGGGTCCCGGATGGTGAGGACATGAGGCTTGTCAGGCTGAAAAACGTACACGTCATCTATAGATTCAGTCGGGTCTTCAGGAGGCCGTAGCCTTACTACAACCTGCACGTTGCTCTTTTCCGCTGACATTGCCACAGGATTCTTCGGGTTGTTCTTGCTCGGTTGAGAGTGCAAGCGTCTCAACGAAGAAGAAATTCGCTCGCACGACTCAGAGCGGCGCGACGGTCCGCCTTCCTCTTATGCTCCCTTGTCCTCTCGCGAGCGCCAAGGACCAAGAATAACGAAGTAAAGAACTTGAAGTTGAACTTCTTTTTTCACTATGACGTCGTGTTATTTCACTGGCATAGGCTGTAGTCTGTGAAGATTGACTCCTGTCTTCACAAATGAAAACTGTGCTTATCGATTACATTAGCCCATGTTTTCGAAAGAAGAAGTGGAAGTGGTATGGAAATTGTGTTGCAAGTACCGATCAAATGGATGCCTCACATTCATAAAACTTGCGAAAAACAAAAGCTGTATGGTCGGATGGTCAGTCTCGGAGACGGGCTCATAGACCCCTTCCTTCGTGGTAGGAAATCGCATGGTCTTGTCTGCCGTTCCACATCACTTTTGGTCAACATAAGCAAGGTAGCCGTAGGCTATCGTGGTCGTGGGTCCGGGTAAGAAAAGGGGGCTATAGGGGCACATGGATAATAAGGTGTGGGAGGTTATCGGGTGGCTCCTGGCGGTGATAGAGGTGTGCGCATGTTCATTTGATGTCCATTGTCCCGGTGGCAGTCGCGGTCCTCATGCTATCGTCTAACTATGCTGTGTCATAGTTGTAGCCGATGCTGACTATGTCAAAATATATTATAACATTCTAATTCGCTAGATTTCTCGTTCATGCACAGATAAATGCGATTCAATTACAAATTGAGAAGTCATGAAATCGTGGTGAAGAAATGAGAAGACAAAAAGCCGTTTCTTGCTAACTAGCCCTGCGACTAAAGCAAAACTTAAAAATGCAAATTACTCAGCTATGATGTTCGAGAGACGGACTTTACTCGCTGGCGAAATAGAAAAAAAAGGATAGAAATCGTTATGCGCGATGTGTGCAAGCTCTGAGAGCTTCTTTCAAAGCCACAGTACCTCATTATCCAGCGTCACATATAGATACGTGGCAATTTTTTGAAGCAAATCCAAATTGTCTAATCTTTGTTTTCTGAGAATGCTACTAGAATCAGAAATAGCGTATTAATCAGTCACAGTATGCGTTTGCGATCGTAGCAATTATTTTAAACCAAGGCATTTCCATCAGGCATTTTTTCATCCATATCTTCAGGGTAACATCAGCTGCATAAGGCCACGTTGCATCAATATCAAATCAGTCTACTTAGTTACTTTTTGCGTACATGCGATAACAATTCCCTTCCACTATCGAGTCCCAGAGCCTGCTCATCGATTTTGTTTTTGCTTACTGATGATGAATGATCTTCATCTGATCGTCATCGTCTAACTTAAATCTAGGAAAAACACCACCCAACAAGAATCATCCTCAAGCCCCCTACCTAGTAGGCTTATTGTCCAAGTTTTCGCGTTTGGGCTTCCATCTTCGCAACTTGGATCTCGCGACGGAGCTCGTTGATCGTCTTAATCAATGCGATGTTCTCTAGCATCGCGCTCTGATTATCCTTCTTGTGGATGTCGCTGTCCTCGATGACTTTTTTGCTGAGTGAAGCGACGCTCTTCTTGAGGTACTCCCGTTGCTTCTCTTAAAGCTCAGCAGTCACTGTGGTCGCTAATGCTGAACGGAAGAGACTGACCCCCTTCAAAGAGGCTCTACTCCCCTTTCCCTTCATTTTCCCCTGTTCTCTCAAGGGGACTCTCTTCGATTTATTCAGTGACCAACCTCTACGACCAATGAAAGTTGAGCCTTAATTCTCGTACTCATCCGCGATCTCCTTATCCTCCTTCTCCTTCTCGAGGTCTTTGGCGCCTTCCTTCCTCCCGCCGTCATGTTTGGATTTCTTAGCGAAGAGAGAGGTTGATGTGGGAGAGGGGCGTATTCATGCTTACTGGGTTAAGCAACCTCAAGGTCAAAGAAGAGAGAAGACTCTAGTCACCACTTGTCGTGATTCTTTTCGAGGACCTGGAACGAAAATGTAGATTTTAAGTTGTCTAAGGTCATGGTAAAAATGAGCTTAACCGCCATATTAGCTGCATCCTTCTTATTTGCGCTGCTGTGCTTCTGATATTTGTTGATCATTTTGGAAAAAGCATCCCGAAACTCCTTTGGTTTGTTAATCAGATCTGAGCATTGGTGCAGTTCGTGCTTGATTTTCTTCGCTCTTGTTGCCGAATCCGCAAGGCGCTTTCGCTGTAGACTAATTTCGTCCTGCATTTTCTTAGACGAGTAGAATTCAATAGGAATAGCATAAAGAGCCTTCTTCATCGCGTCTTTGTCCACCAATTACACTGATGAACTTGACTCCGTAGGTAGTTTTACATCATGTGTAGTCCTTCCCTCCTGCTCCTTCATGATCTAAGTATCCAAAAAGAATCTAAAATAATGGAGCATGAGTTAGATTGTAGGTTTTATTTAACTTCACTAACCTCGCAGTTAGAAGAACTAATCTTAAACGCACACATTGAAGAAGGGAGGGGTATGTTTGGTAAGTAGTCAATTCCGTTGCTTCAACAAATAACCCAAAAAGCATAAGTGTTGTCTGCTTCTTCTCCAATGTGTTGATGTCGCTTTGCAGTTTCTTGTTCGCACGATGGTATTCCTCCAAGTCCTTATCCATGCCTTGGATGACCCGCTTCATTTGCTGTATGTCCATGTTCTTCGGTTCGATCTGCGCTTTCAGCTCCTTGATCTTGTAGTCAAGGACGAATTTGAACTTCTCTAATTCCGCGTTCTGCTTTTTCAACTCGTATATCTTCGTCTCCTTGTCGCCTGTTGAAGTGTGTTGATGTGGGAATGACGAGATTATTCATATTCAGTGTGGGGTGCGGATCGATAAGATTACATAACCAGCAGTTGCTTTCAACAGGTACGAACTGCAAAGTAATGACGCATGCACGTCGTGCTAGGAACTCGAAGAGCGGATGAGTGCAGCACCAGTCACCGTACAGGATAGTCTCGACATCTCAACTAACTACTTGTTACTTAGATGAATACTCGTACAGGCTAGTCTCGTCTCAACCATCAAGTGCTAAGATGAATACTCATTGTCCTATCGAATGAGTACCTATTGTCCTATCGCGGTCTTTGATTTCCCTCATGTTCTGTTCTCGTTCCTGAATGGCTTTATCGATTTCCCTGTCCTTTTTCCTTGCCTCTTCGCTGAAAAATCGGAACTCCTCCTCTTTCTTGGCCATCTGAAAAGGTATAGGATGAGAGCACTATGTAGATCTAGAGGTGATAGGAGGAGCAGCTGCATGGCATCAAGCACTATTTTGTTGTGTACAGGAGCTACGATTTGGTACCTGCCTCTTCAGGTCCTCGTGATGTTTTCTGTGGATACCCGCTTGACCTCGCAATCTCACCTTGTCATCGCGTTCCGCTGACAGCCTGTCTTCGTACTGGTCCTTCAATTCCTCTATTTCACGGTCCGCGTCCTGCTCTAGCTGAGAAAGCGTTTCTTTGTGAGTTAGAGTTTTGCGCAGAAGAAAGTTTCTGCGAATCCGCTTAGCGAATTATCATATTTGGATACACGCACGGATACACATTCCTACTTCCACAAAAAAAATCGCATTTGGAAACAGTAGTTGTACTATCAGGCTTTTAGTTTTACAACGACAAGCAAGACCATAAATGTATTCTGTGCGACAGGTCTTTCTCCGCAAGAATGCGACTTCTTTGCGCCTCGTCGTCGTCTTTCTGCAACGCAAATCTTCTCTGATTATCCTCGATTTCCCCACTGTGCTTCCCTAATATCCCCTTGTACTCACCTTCCCACTCAGCATGCTCTTTATCTCTCGCGGCAGACAATTTTTGGAACCGGCTCACCTCCAGCATCATCTTGTTCTGGAAACTGGCTTCTAGTTCTTGGATTTGCTTTGCGTGCCTCTCCTCGATTCCCCTAATGTTCTCCTCACACTCCATCTCCATATCGTTCTTCTCCTCACGGAGCAACTCGTATTTGGCTCGCTCCTGTGCGCGTGGATGTGGAGGTTGGTATTTCATTCATACAAACTAGAGCAAGTTAGAAGTAGGATATCAAAAGTGAAACCATCAACGAACTGGTTGCCACGTCTTTTTCATTATAACCAGAACGGACATCAACTTCCTATTGTCAAATCAAGATGCTTACTCCATGAGCAATGTCTATGTCTATCATGATCATGTCAACACCATGTGTAAAAATACCTGTTCAATCTCTTGCCCGTATTTGTCCTCAAACTCAGCGATTTTCTCCTTATGATAGAGGTCACGATGCCTAAGCTGGAACTCTATCTGGTTACTCAATTCATCCACTTGCCTCTCGAGTTCCACCAACTGACCTTGCTTCTCATCGAGGAAAGTGCGGGTGACCTGGAAAAATTCGTGCTTAGTTATTGTAGTAAGGGAAGAAGTGATAGTTAAATTACAGAAGCAGGTCATGTCTGTCTGTGGACTACAAGAAAAAATATACTGGATGAAAAGTAGAAAACACTATCTAATAAAGAGCATGAGCATCCTCGCAGTTCCTAACTGAGAGAGTCTAAAAATTATGATACGAGAATTTCGTCTGCATATGGCAGCATGTTCATGCCTCCCGGATCTTTTGGGTCCCGCCTTTTTGGTGCCTCTTTTGCTAAAGCGCATCCCGCCAATGGCAAGTTCGTCAATGCGTTGCTTCCTCGCGCTACTAGGTCGAACACGAAAACGCAGCCGTCCTCACCCACACTGAAAACGTGCGTGTCATCCAGACTGACGCGAATCCTCGTCACTGGCGCACTATGGCATGGATAGTCGGTGTAATCCTGCGCTTCGAGTGGAAATCTATAGCATCGGATGGGACCCTCAGTCATCTCCTCTGGATCTGCTATCCCTGCAAACAACGCCCGCTCGCTGTTGCAAAGCTGCAATTGGCCTAAGCAAAGACCGGTCTCAAAACACTGCTGCATCCCGCAATTGTAAACCTCCCGAAGCTGCTTGTCCGAACCGCAGATGTAGCTGTGGACGAAAGGGAGAGAATCAATGAACAAGAAACAAGAAAGAATAGCTAGTAGTACGGGGTCCGAGATGAAATCGCAAAACAAAAAAATCGAACAAGTTGCAGTCCTCTGGTAAGTCAGGAAAAGGTAAGGTACAGCTCACTCGCACACGACATAAAAGTCTTGTTCCACTACATGATGAATAAAATTAATATGTAGGATGACATGGTCACAAGAAACTCGCAACAGATCTGAAGAGGACGCATTCGCATTATTCAAAGGTACTTACATGGTATTTCCCATGCTAGCAGGGTCAGTCGAGACCGTTGCGGAGGTGAAGGCAACCGACTTCTGCACCCAATCTGACGTTCGATGCCCCCCCTCGACTAGGAGGTTGTATTCGTACACGCCGCCATCCATACCGCATGATACTAGCGCGCTGTCGTCCGCTGTCCACGCTACACTCCGTGCTTTGTTGTTGTGTCCCCTTAGCGACAGAATCAGTTCGCAGTTATAGGTCTTGTACACTTGAATCAAGTTCCCGTTGGTTGCTGCGAAATACTGACCTCCATTGCTGAAGCGTACCTCGCGACAGCTCTTGACCGGCAGATCCTTCCATGGCTTCAAATCTTCCATGATTAGGTTCATCACTCGAAGCTTATCGGAAAACCCGATTACAACCAGGAAGCCTGGAGGTCGTGATGATTGAAGGAGAGAGATGCAGATCATTTAGAAACAATCTTAGATTCTTGTCAAGAAACTCGTCAAGAAATAACTTTTTGCTGTATATCTTACAAATCATAAATATAATCAGCCCAAGAGGAACTGGGTCACTATGCTGACATCGTCAAGTTCGCTATGCTGACATCGTCAAGTCGAAACCGAAAGGGAAAGGCATCAATCTTATAAATATATACCATTTGGATGCACCGCTACTGAGTGCGGCTCTTCAGCAAATGTTTTGCATTGTTCGCAGGTCCTGTCTAGGTAGTTCCATATCCGCACTGTCTTATCGGCACCACAGGTCACAATAATGGGCTTTCGGACGCAGACATCCATGCCGTTGACAGCGCCTACGTGAAACCCTGCTAGTAGCGACTCTGGTTCCAGTGAGGAGTTTTCTAGACCCTGCGCCAGGTTCGTCGCGGATAGTGTTACTCGAAAGATTTGACCATTCGAGGTCGAAAAGACGACTGATTCTTCGTTACTGGATATCGCAAGACCGCGACAGGTGATAGGCACCGCGTCAACTGAGTAAAAAAGAGAAGTGATCAGGTCTCGGTCAACCAAGTACTTATTACCACAAGACGTTAAGATAAATGGTTGGAATTGCGAATGTGATTCATTGAAAAGGTCAAGAATTGAGTCGCTGCGTGTTTCCTCCAAAAAAACGAACTTAAAGACTTTTACTTTAACGATTGTGAACGCTATCGACTGAAGCACTTGGACTTACCTTTCTCTGCCGCGTTATCTCTTGCTTCGCCTTTGAGTACGAATGTGCCCTCCTGCTGGTAGAAAAAGTGCACTGCAGCGTCCTTGGAAGCGGCAAGGAAACCCTTTGAAAAGCGGCAGAGATAGAGGTCTTGGCACCTCTCTAATCTATCCTCCAAGATGTGGTCGAATTCCCCAGACGCATCTAGAATCATCAAAACACCGCTCTCCGTTCCAACCACTACGCGTTCGTCAGGAAGCCAGGCATGTGACAGGAAAAACTGATTGGAGGGGGTGAAGCAGGGTGAAGTAGGAGAATGAGGATGTTGTTCGTGTGTTTGGATAAACGAAAAACTGTAGTTGATCAGTGTCCCTTCTGATTCATTTGAAGAATCCACACACCACCGTGAGAGTGCCGACGTCATTCTCGTCAACTGTAGCAGATGACTCAAGAATACCTCGTTCTTGCTCTGGCTCATCGTTTTCTCGGTGCTGAAAACGCCATCGCGGTATCGCAGGAGCTTGCAGATGCCCTTTCCCAGAACCAGCGCTAAACTACTATCAGCAGGATGAAACGAGCACTCTCGTACAGGATCTGCATTCCCGAATGCTGAAACGCATCATGAAAGGCGTGCCTGTCTGCGGAGTGGAAAAAGGTTTTGAAAGTCCGATGGCGATAACTTTCTCTCCATATCTATTCCTTACTGAACCCAAATCATGGCACGACGTGTGCTCGTAAATATGCAAGAGCCAGTAGGCGGTAACTCTAGTCATTTAGGTGGATCACCAGCGGGAAGGCAAAATTTTTCATAATGCGGTCGTTCCATTCTGTGCGTTTTTTCGCATTTCTTCTGCGGCTTCTGGACTCATCAACTGCGCCATGTCGCTAGCTTCGACTTCTTGTCGCTTGATTCTTGCAGCACCCATAGCCCGTCCTTTATCCCACGCCCAGTAAACTAGCGTGTAGTCATGCTGATTCGATGGTGAGCTGCCTCCCTGTAGTTTGTTGTGTTGATCTTATAATCTCTTACTTAGTGAATGAATGAACGAATGAATGAATGTGCCTAGCATGAGGTGGTGCAGTAGTGAAAGATGTAAAATTAGGATTCTTGACACATCAGACCTGAAAGCACCTTCTTGGCCTCTTCGTGTAACGCGACAAGCAGATGAATCTACCGAAAAGTTGAAAATCATCTTCTTTTTCGGGAGAAACGAGTATAGACATTCATTTAAGTAAGTACCTGTGTAAGCAAGAATTGATTCTCGGAAGAGAACGCAAGCGAAACGTACTCTCTGGCATCCATTGCTGGGACCGCACATGTTGTCAGCTTTCTCGTCGTCAGAACGTCGCGCATATGAAGAAAAGGCGTTCTAGTTGTGATGTAACTATCTAAATGCATTTCCTTCAGACATTCAGATGTGGACCTCCGCACGAGCATCGCAACGGAAAGAAGAAGCATCTTCTACAGACTCTGAGTACTAGATTGACTGGGCTTACAATAACACGACGAGCGTTGTTCTGGAGTGACTTTGAGGCTCAGTATAGTACAGGCCACGACCACGGAGAACTTCTATCCATAAAATATGCTCACGGCTGCTGGGGCCACAGCAGTCGCCTTCTCCGCCACCGCGAGATACCGCTGGTTCGGCGATAATGCCATCGCGGAAATACCGCCATGATGCTCCGTGCCTGCACGAATTTCTCATGGCAGTGTCAAAGAGAATATTAATCAGATCAAGCTCCAACAAGAACTTTAATAAGAACTTAGGAACAACGTGTGCTAAAAACAGTATGGACCTTGGAAAAATGTTTGTTGTCTCTTCTCCACGTGCGTGAGCACAGCCGTCTGCCCTGCTGGAAACGCAACCTGATCGCCTTCGCCGTACCATATTCCCTTCCGAACGCTGCTGTTGTACCCAAAGACGTGCTTGTAGGACAAAAGATTCGACTCCGCCGCCATCTTGTCCTGCTTGTATGATCCTCGAAACGTAGACTCTTAGTCTTAGTTGTGTGTTGTGTTTGAATTTCCCTTTTCGCGATATTGCAGCTACAATCAGATGGCTGTGCGCCGTCGCTGCCTTAAAACGCGCCACAAAATACGTGAGTTTGCGCTTGTTGGGGAGGTTGCGCGAGTACAATCCTCGTAACGTTATCTCGAACAAGCACCAACTCCAAGAGGATCCACGTCTACACCCGGTCTACAGTCCAACTCCGTCTGCAGAGGTAGGTACGGTGTGGTGTCTTGATTTTTCATCGCCGGGTCGCCGAAACCGGCCGACGACATTGATAACTTGAACCATCAACAAGCGCTCTTAGCCGGCGAAGATACTAAGTATCGAACAAAAAAATTGAACTCAAATTTGTTATCCCTCTGTCTTATTGGTGTTACGACGAATGATTTTTTTTACGGATCAACATGAACGACAAAAGTACAACAGAAAATCTTGATCTTCCTTCTTCTCAGCAACATCAAGTTACTCAAAAGTCTTCAACTTGTTATTTCAACCTTTTCCACTTTGAGTGAAAAAAAGCGGCATCGTCGCTACCGGTTTTACACGTCTTTCAAGAGAGGGGCCGCAAACACACACTTCTGGGGTAAGAGGCACTACCTAACATTTATACCGATACAAGAAACCACAGACATGCCAGCACAAGTAAAAGGCGGGACTCACTTACTCTTCACCATTCTGTTTCTGTATTTTTTTTGGCACAGATTGCTGATACTCACAAGTAAACTCCACTTCTCTCGGCTGCATCTTCTGTATCTAGAATGACACCTAGGAGACTTCTCTCGATTTCCGCAGTGACAGGGACTGAACCACATACTTTGTTGATCACAGTTCCCTCCAAATTCCTTTACCTCCTTGTGTGCATGCTCCTTGCTGTGGCATGACATTCTTTAATTGGCAAGTTGGCCTGACATCAGAGAAGCCACTCTTTCCCGTCATCCGAATGGATCATATGCTCAGGCAGAGGACACCGGACAGCGAAAGACTGCAACAATTGCAATGTATTCGTGTGTCCAGGACTTGGACAATCATGTGAGAAATATCGATAATCGGGTAAAAAAAATGGGAGGACTGCAACATCGTTGTGGCTGTTGTTTGCAACAACAGGCGTATCAATCATGCCATGCACCTCTTTTTGGAATTTTAGACGAGAGTTGAGAGATATCAATGGTCACCTCAGATTTCCGATTGCGTATGCGTATGTTGCGTAGGTTGTATCTATAATTAGCTCCTCCTCATCAACATCTTCTAAGAATCATATTGCAATTCTTCTAAGCAAGTATCCTATGAGTTGCAGATACCTAGCCAGGCAACTCCTACACCGGTCCATTTTGGTGGAAACGCCGTGAATGATGAAGTTGATGTTGACCGTGACCAAATATTACTTCGACTGCTCCGCGTTTATCATGCCTTATTCTGCTTTGATACTTTTCCCATTATGAACTTGCTTCAAATATACCTAACAGCATGTTGAGCCTTGTTGAGCCTGACTATGGACCCTACTACTAGAAGCAAAAGCAGTTTATTTTCGGTCAGTCGCACTTATTCGAGCTCTTGAATGTGCGCCAGGGCGTTCAGTGCTTCCGAGACACTGTCGTTTTCTAAGTGCAAATTGCAGATGCGAGAAAATTTCTGACATTCCTCCACCGGTTTTGAGTAGGGACCATAGGCAAAAAGGGCAGCTAGATAAGCGTTCTTGAGTGCGACGAGGATTTCCGGGGCTCGCATTCGGACCAGCAACCCGATCGCTTCAAAAGATTGGCCTCCAGCAGCTGTGCTCGGGTCGCAATCTAGAACGAGGACATGCAGCATACCCATGAAGATAGACTGCCACAATTTAAATCGCATGTTCCACGGCGCATGCTGCAAAAATTCCATATGCTCGATGGCGACCACACTGTGCAACAGCTGCTGAGTCAACGTGTTCTGGGTTGCGCGCTCCTGTTCCTCCGCAAACGAAGACCGGACTCCCTGTGAGCCGTCGCCCTTGGCCAGCATGCTGATATTGACACTGTGGGACGCTGCTTGCACTTTCATGAGGAAAGTGAGAATGCAGGAGTATTCGGGACAGAACCCGCTTCGCACTGGCGCTGAAAACGCTGGAGGCAGGTTGCTCGACCAGCGCGACAGACGACCACGGCAATCACAAAGCAAGTCTGTGGTACCAGCACGCACCAGAAGCTCTGCGGCAGTGACCTTCTCCAAGTACTGCTCAAATTTTTCAATCGGTGTCAAGGTCGACTCAGAAGTCGCTTCCACTGCGGACGAAGGGGATTCCATGGTAGTCTTCCGTCTCCGTTCCTCAGCGATCTCTTTCATATCACCAACGATTTTCATGACGCCAGAAGCATCTGTCGCGTTTTCCTTTTTGTTCGACGCAGGAGCATCCTCATCTTCTTGATGTTCATTATTTTCTCCTTTAGTAGAAGTAGTAGAAGTACAGGTCGTACTAGTTGCAGATGATGTAGATTTTTCAACATCTCGTTCTTGCGATTCCTCTTCTCTTCTTAGTGCCGCTTCGCTTTCCTCATGTCTCGCCTTCTCTTCGTCGACACAGCCGCTGCACGTACAGAAGAATCCCCACGTGTCTTGCAAGCGCTTGCGACGCTGATCTACGCTATCGAAGAGAGGAATGTACGGGAAGCAGAGCTCCTCTCCCTTGCGCACATAGCGCGTGGTCCTCACACGATTGAAAGCATAGTAACCGGACATCGTCACACCCGGCTCCTCTGACGTTCGTCCCTGCGGATTTCTATCTTCACCTCCATCTTTTTGAAGGCTTCTAAACTTTCCACTCTTGTGGTTCATAAACGGATCTTGTTTCGACTGAGAAGATGATACGTTCTTGTGTTCTACTGAACTCTCGAAACCATCTGGGAAGAAAGCGTCATCCAGTTCTTCTAGAGCACAGTTAGGAGCACAGCTGTGGTTCAAGCGACTCAAGGTCAGCAGCAATCGTACACGGTTTTCGCCGGCCCCAAGTGTATTCGTCAAAATCACATCGCGAATGCGGGATTCACCTAGAGGTGTTGTTCGAAAAGTGACGACCTGGATCTTCAGCATTCAAAATTCTCAATCATATCACTGTCACATTACTATTGTTGATGATAGTCACATCAACATAGAAGTTGTAAAACGCACACGCAGTACTATGTATTACCATCACGAAGCCGAAGGATCTAAAAGAATCTAAATTTCAATGAATAAGAATACCTTCTTCCTGCTTTGCTAGTGTGAGAATGGCGTTTCTGGCCTGTGCTGGAAGATTTTTTTCGAAATTTCGGACCATCACGTCTACTGAGTCAACCTTGGTGCGTGTTTCCATAGCCATGACGGCTACATCGCGTCGAGAGGAATACAAAATTGGTCGCTCCTCGAGAATCAACTCTCCTGGCGCAAGATCGCGCTTCGCCACACATCCCATTCCTTTACCCGGAATCGGCACCACCTCGAAACTGTCATGGACGTCACCTCCATAGTACTCGTTATTCACAAACAAAATCTTCTCCGTGGATGAGTTATTCTTCGTGGTCATACTTCTAGTCTCGTCCGTTTTCTCCTTGTTCTTCTGGATATAAGGATACGAGAAAACATCAAGAGATGAACCATTCTCACTCGTTGCAGTGGCTTTGCAGCACTTGGCGTGTTCCGCAACGTGACGCACACGAGCCTCGCGATCCGCGATCACACTAGGTTTCTTGCAACAATCTTTTTGCTCACACGATGGTGACGTCGTCTCGTCCGCAAGCAAGTTCATTGAGGATGCTTTCGCCAAATTGAAGAGATCTTGAGCGAATTCCTTCCTTCGCTCCAATAAGCTCATACCACTTTTCCCGTTATTTTTCCAAGTGTCAATGCTAAATTGCATGCTGGATGTTTGGCTCTCCTTTTTGCTCGAGTTGCTGGTCTCGGTGGTCAACGACTTTTTTACTTCTGCTTTAATCGCAGCCAGATCAGCATTGACGCTAGTCGTCTTCTTTTTCCGAGGCTTTCTTTTCTTTGCTTTGACAGCGGCTTGTTCTGTCGATTCAACTGTTGCGCCAGGAGCATCACCATCAAGACCAATGGCATTCGGTGTACAACTACTAGTGCTGGCTGCGTCTTGAGAAGGCGTCTTGGCCTTTTGCTCTTCCTTCACCTTGTCTTCTGACTTTTTTTCAACTGCATCAAGAGTCGCCTCTTTTGCCTGCTTCGCGGCTGTTTTCTTCTTGCGCTTATTGTTCTTCTTTGCCGCAGTTTGCGGTTCCTCCGACGCCTCCTTATTCCCCCTAGAAGTGGATGGCTCTGGTGTTGTTTCTCTTACAACAGGTACTCGCTCTTGCGATTTTTTGGCAGCATCAACTTCCGCCTTGGTCTTGGTGCTCTCGACTGGTGCAGCTGAGATTTCCTCTTTTTCGTGATCTCCATCGCCGTCTATCGGAGTCTTCGATAGAGTCGCCAGAGTCTCCTTCATGCCATCCTGCGCAAGTAACTCTTTTAACGCTTCCGGATTACCAGAGAGTTGCTTCAGCATAGAAGCTAGAGCTGCTGTAGAAGCCGCTGTATCTACTTCCTTAGTAGAAGAAGATGCAGGAGTATTCTGCTTTTTCTTTCCCTTGTTTGACGGCATCTTTTTGCTGCAATCAATTTCAAATCTCGATCGAGCCCCAAGTTTTAATCACACGTCACAATTATTCATAGATACTAGTCCTGCGTAGCAAAGTGATTGATGGCGAGGTCATGATGGAAAAGGATGCTGCTGTGTTTTCATGTCATTCCAATTTAGCCTACTGGAACAATTTAGCCTACTGGAACAATGCTCTATAATGTTTTTTATGAAACCAACCAACCAGATTTTTAACCGATCATAGTCATCCCAACTTTTCGCGCTCACGCATCGGCTGCTCTTGATCTTCATGATGTTGATCTATAGTGCGTGCATATTCTTGATCAGATCGGAATCACAAGATCCACACTGGTGAAAACGCGCCATTGTCAGAACATATTTGCGCAATGGAACTTCCAGACTCAGACAGTTCTAAGAACTGTTCTTGGCTGGTAAAAATATCCGAAAGTGACTTGGGGTGAGAAGGACAAGCGGACTTTCACCTTAGAAGAACATGATGGTCGTTCAAACATGGCAATGTCATCAATATGAAGATGTTCTTTGGTGCAGCTATGTCGACCATGTTTGTTATACACACATCCGTGGCTCAGCGACCCTTTCTCAACCGCCACCGCATGTTGTCAAGAACTGTACAGCTAGAGATAATTCAATCTTTAGTATCGTACGATCCAAGTCCTATATTTTACAAACAGTTTTTACCGTAGGTAGATTCACATTGTAATTACCGCTCCTAAACGCCGTAACGATAATGCGGAAAGTCATCTAGTCCAATGATAATCTCAAGTAGCATGCGCAACAGTCAAGAGACACTACAACTCTATCGGAAAAACAATACATCTCTCTGAAAAATGGGGTGGTGCGGGCATTTCGGATTGTAACATGTCTTCAACAGAACTAGTAGTAGCGCCTTCTTATTCTCCTTGTGGGTAAGTACTATAAATATTTGCTCTACAAGCACTTGATCAAATGGCCTTCCGTTCTCTCCCCGCGACTATCGCGCGTAGCTCCGACTCATACATGCTGATGATGCTACTCAGAATAAAAAGGCCACCTACGCAAGTTAGCCCCCACTGGAGCTGCGAAAGCTGCGGGTAAAGAGCGTGCTCAGAACCAAATGCGCCGCGACCTTCCATAAATTTCTTGCTAACTACACCCAAAACAAGCAGCGCGAGGGAAGCGGATGTCAGGAGATACGTCACCACCGCGTAGGAAAGCTTTCCCCTGGAGTCGTGCGAGTGAAAAAGTAGGGTGTCTTCTATGTCAAAGATCAATCATATTTTTAGCAAGCAGCAACTTACTTCTACTAGGTCTAGCTTTAGTGTTGATATATTCTGAATGATATAGGAGGTAGTACAGAAGCTTCTATGCTAACCTCTCTGTGTAAGTAGATCACAGTGCTCTTACAAAGATGACCACATGCTTTCAAACTTATATAGTACTTGACACGGTCTGGCAAATTGCTGAGTTCGAGTCTGTGGTCGCTCTCGTTGAAGACGAAGACGAGCCATTGCAGGTATGCTCCACTGCCTATCATGCATACTCCCAAAGACACAAACGCAAAGTACTCACGTCTTTCCCAACCCTTGTCGCCAGAAATGCTATCACCAAGTGCTTCGAACCAACTAAGTGTCGTTGCCGGGGCAACTGGGCCGCTGTCTCCTTGACCACCTTGACCTTCAGTCGGAGAACCGGTTGCAGCAGATCCCGCTAATGCTTGTGAAAAATTAGGTGCACGCCCATGGCCACGCCCAGGCTGCATCGCATCGTAGCCCGCGCAAGCGAAGAGAAGGTAAACGCTAGTGTTCAAAAGGAAGGACAGGTTGAACAGCACAGCTCCCAACGACGTTTTTGTCTTGTCTTTGGAACTGCGTCTACTGCCAGAGCTGGGCGTATTGAGGTTCGTCTCTCCGCCTCGTCCAAAAGCATTAGTCGGTGATCCTGCTGTCGGTAAGAAGCCCTTCAGATGCTGAGTGTATTGAATAAAGGGGTCTTCCTCTTTCGCGGTCTTTTCCTCCTCGTTGACGTTCTGATCGTCCATCCGGTCATGCCAGGCAGGCGGAGGAGGAAGCACACTCTGAGACGACGACATGTTTCACTATGAACCTCCTTGTATGTAACGAATAAATGGACTTACAACGTATACGTTAACGAGAACGACTAGTCAATTAGCATTAGTGGAGTAATGCAGCTGTGACAGACATCAACTCAAGCACTATTCGAAGATCCATCAACTTCATGCGTTAATTACGTGGGATAAAGTTCAAGTTTTATAAGAAAAGATTAAGGATATCAAAAAAATGCTAGTCTAGCAGCGACTCGAATCAACAATCTCGGTACTCTTCAACTGTGACGGGCTCCGGTCTTATCTATCTATCATTTCCAACGCAAAAAAACTAACCATTGAAAAGCTAGATGCAAAGCACAAGGTCACGGGGCGGGGTAGGACAAAACTCTTCACCAATTTTTTATCCAGTATCCCATAAAAACGGAGGGTCCGTCTCGCGTAAAGCTTATCTGGAAAATACAGATGAACCATGATCATGAGTCAAAGAAAAGACGCAGAAAGTCTCTGGCTCACTCTCGCTCGATGTCAGAGGGGAGAAACAAGCTCCATTGAATGATACAGAAGATCATACACATCGCTCCAAAAGTTCAATCCTATTTAATACAGAAGGAACACCATGCAACGGCTAGCAATGAAAGTAGCTCTGATGCAACGAAAAATACAACACCCTCACTTTCAGCCGACTGATGCAGACAAGATTGAGTTTTTTTTTGGATACTTATGCTACTCGGTTGGTGGCATCTCTCTACACTCTTGCAGTCCCCCAAACACTCGTCACGCTCTTTTCTTTAGGCCAGCAACCTCGAATCTGGAGGTCGATGTCAGTTTTAAACGCTCTTGATTGTTTGATCATATTAAATCATTCGATTTATACTAGATAACTTTAGCTTTCCATTTCAATGGTGTGCATTTCTTGATGAGTGTTTTCGTTTTCGGGGTTCTAGGTCTAGCACATGAATGTTACTCAGCTCGATCGTAGTGGATGTGGTAACTACAGGCTAATGACAGAGAAGGGAGGGGCCATGACTCTGGCGTGGAGACAAATGTCCTCCTGCTTCATTTTATGGAGTGTGGAAAATGTTCACTCTTGTATGTTGTGGTTCCCAACTATGCACTATGCTTGTCATCCTCGTGGTCCATCCCCATCTATTCTCGCTAGTCTAAACGATGCGCAAAAAGAGAAATTATTCTGACATGTCTATAGAGGCTAAAAATGTTAAGTCCGCACTTTGAATTGTTACGATTCTAAAAGTTGATACTTGTCGGTCTACATCAGCGTCTGAAGCGGGGGTCCTGGGTATTCAGGGGTCATGATGGAATAAGCATATAAACTGGGGAGACCAATACTTCGAGCCTACTTCGTTAATTTCTAAGCGGGTTCGTGCCTAGGTCAACAAATCCATGTCGCAGACAAATGTTTTCGGTTATAATCAAAAGAGTTCTTGCTTGCCTTGCCTGTTGTGTACCCACACCGTCCGTAATATAGTTTGATTCTTTCTTTCAACTAAGTCGAAAAAACGATAATCAGTTTCTTACATCGACTTGCAGCCAATCTGTATTTGACTCTTTGATTTTGAACTAGTTCCAACTAAATAATGATGAATAATATTAGATTAGAGTTGTAGACCCAGGAGAAGTTGTAGCTGATTTATAGGAGAGAAAAAAAAGAAGATGGTTTTATACCACGGTATTGATATCATTTTCTGGTTACCATTAGCGTTATCCAAGAACCATACTTTCTACTGACTGCTCAGAAAAGGATTATGCAGCAGGCTGCTCGCTGAGCTCAAGAGACGTGCTCGGTGCAAGCATACCACTAGCGTCCAGCGGGTTTTCGGCCGTCGCACCATCACCCGCTGGCGGTGCAGTACCTCCTCCGCCTGCGCCTCCCGCGGCAGGGGGCAGAGCCGCTTCAGCCTCTCGCTTGTACGCGGCGAGCACCATGAAAGGCAAAAGGCAGTGGAAGGATGTAGAACAGAGATACATCAAGACTTGGGTCATGATCCTAGGAAAACTGTGTTCACCTTCACCACTAGATGGACATTCGCGATTGATAGATATAAAAGTTTGAAGTTGTTGATCAAGCCTCCATGATCGGTATTAAGAGGCTGCTAGGTCGTGTACGTTAGTGATTCGGTGGGCAGACGCAACGTATCCACATGAATCTGTTCCAAATAATAGATGTAACAGTCAGACACAACTCAGTAACAAGTTACAGCGATGCTTTAGTGGAAATGCCATAAGTTCTTTTCTGAGTGTGTTGATCTCTGCCACGAGATCCACCTGCTCTTGTAGTATCCGCATGTTGCCAACCCGATGCTTCTCGCTATCCTTCCGCAAAGCGCGTTTGAGACCGTCAATGCTCTTTTCAAGATACTCCTTCTGTCTAGTGTACTGGCCACCCTCGCCGGACACACCCGATCCGCTACCATCAGCATCTCCCAGAAGTGCGGTGTCTGAAGTGATGATTGAGATTGCGGAGATGCTGAATCACCTAGTTGACTAGGAAGTTATTTAGGTCACTCAGTGTTTCAGGCTTGATAAGTGAACAGGCGAACGCCTACACCACTAAGCCAACTGCGCAGTTAGCTTAGTGGCTTAGGCGTTGGCCTGTTCACTTATCTTCAATCAAACTAAGCCTGTTCACTTATCAAGGATCTTCATGAAGACTACATTATTCTGTTTCTGCTTAGAAGAAGGTTCTTCGTATCTATGTGCAGAAAAAAATTTGATGGAGAGCCTTACCAAATGGATCCATGTCTAGGAATTTCGTCGAGAGTTTCTGGTATGCTTCCCGGAATTTTGCATCGCCCTCTGATGATGCAACTTGTTGCAATTCCCTTAGGAACATGGTGCTGAAGCCGCGCGAAGCAATGAGCTTTTTCCTCTGTTGATGGATCTCGTCCATCAGACCACGCTGCTTGCTTTGTAACGCTGACATGAAGACGGGATGATCGTGGCCTCTAATATAGTCGCTTTGATGTCCCGTAGAAGTGGATGCGGGAAGCAGGTGTAGGAGAATGTAGCTCTAGCACAGTGCATGATGTATTATGATGCGGTTGACACCAGGTAAGATGAATTCACATTATTTATAATAACCAACCACCATCACCAGGTAAGATCAATTCACATTAAGATATAATACCATCACCAGGTAAGATGAATTCACATTAAGATATAATTATACTTAGTAAGGAATAATTGTACACTTTTCCAAAACAACACAACACACAACACAACACCAACACACACAACACCAACAACACCAACACAACACCAACACACACACAACACCAACACACACACACAACACCAACACACACACAACAC